>VZQC01014331.1:180496-423839 GCA_009823505.1 Rhizomys pruinosus | reverse complement strand
CCAAATGCCTCCACAATCCTTCCCCAAAACACCAAGGTCAGGTCTGTCACAGCAATACCCCACTCCTGGTACCAATTTCTGTTCTAATTTGTCTTCTAATTTGTCAGAGTGACAAAACACTCTGACCGACACCAACTTGGGGAGGAAAGGGTTTATTCAGCTTACATCTCCTGGGTCACAGTTTTCAGGGAGCCCAAGGCAAGAACTCAGGGCAGAAACCTGGAGGCAGGAGCTAAAGCACAGGCCATGGAGGAGTACTGATCACTGGCTTGCTCCCCTGGCTCATGTCCAGCCCACCTTCTTATACAGTACATGACAACCTGCCCAGGGTGGCACCACTCATTGTGGGCTGGGCCCTCCCACATTGCCTGACAATCAAGACAATACTCCACAGACGTGGCCACAGGCCAATCCAATGGAGCCAATTCCCCAATTGAGGCTCCCTCAACCCAGGTGTGTCAAGTTGACACTAAAGCTATCCAGCACATGCACCCATGTTGTACAAAGCCCAGAGAGGTCAGAAAAGATCGTTGGATTCCCCTGGAACTGGAGTTACAGATGGTTGCTAACATTATTGAACCCAGGTCCTCTGCAAGAGCAGTCAGTGCTCAACCTCTGAGCCATCTCTCCAACTGGAAACTACCTTTAAATTATCTCCACTTTTCTTCAATTTTTGTTGCACTAAAATACAGATAGCATGAAACAAAATGTCATAAGCATGTTTAAACATGCTCACCAGTGGTTGTTTTGTTTTGTTTGTCATTTTGTTGTTCTTTTCCCTGTAGCAACAGCTGGCCTGGAACTCATTATGTAGACCAGGCTGGCCTCTATCTCACAGAGACCCAACTGCCTCTGCCTCTTGATTAAAGGCCTTTGCCACCAGGCCTGGCTGGCCAGTGGTTTTAAATGTATTCATGTCGTGTAACTATCATCACCATCCATCTCCAGAACACATCTCCTCAAATTGAAACTCCATATCCCTTAAACAACTCCCCTTTCCACCTCCCCATCCTGCAGGCACCCACCACACGACTTCCTAATTTTCTATGCTTTCAACCATTACAGGAACTTCTAAATGTGAAATCACACAGTTTGGGATTTTTGGGGTGTGTGCCTAGCTTATTTTACTTTGCAAGGTTCATCCACACTGTACACATCAAAATTTCCTTCTCACTTAAGGCCAAAGTCCATTCCACTGTATCCACATTTCCTTCAGCATTCATTCATCAATATCTGGATTGTTGGCAAATTTTAGTCAGTGTGTATAGTACTGCTAGAACATATGGTAATTTTATTTATAATTATTAGGAAAATCCATATTTGGGGGCTGAAGAGATTGCTCAGAGGTTAAGACCACTGGCTACTCTTGCAGAGGACCCCAGTTCAATTCCCAACACCCACACAACAGCTAACAACCATCTGTAACTTCAATTCCAGGGCATCCGACACTCTCTTCTTACTCTGGAGGCATTGCATGACATGGGTACCCTCACACACATGTAGGCAATACACTCATACACACAAAATAAAAATAATTTAAAAACTGTTTAAGAAAATCCATATTTTTACACAGCAACTGCACCACTTGTCATTCCTATTAACAGAGTACAAGGTTCCAGTTCTCCACATCCTTACCAATACTTACTTCTGCATTTTGATCATGGCCGTCTTGGTGAATGTCAGCCACTCTAGTTTTGATTTGCATTTCTCTAAAGACAGATCATATTCACTTTTGCTTCCATATTTTTTCTGATGGTAAAGATCAAAATCCTTCTTAACACATCCAGTCCAGCCATGTTAATAATACAGCTTACACAATACCTCTGACCTGGGTTTTCACTCTGTTACCTGCTCTTGTGTGAAGAGAGATAAAATGAAAGCTAATATGTAATTGTTTCTTTGGTCACCCTGAGAATTCTGGGAAACAATCCTTAAGCATTTCAAAAAGAGACAAAAGCATGAAATCCCTAAAGAAAAACTAGATCCTCATTTGGCTGCCTGGAACCTAAAAAGGAATATGAGATTTTCATCACTGGTTCCAAAATTAAAGTCCACATTCCAAAACGTTTTAGAAAGGTGAAGAAGCTCAGATTTCAGGTTGGGCTTCCATGTGCCTTGTATCCACTTCTCTCTTTGAAACTGGAAGAAGAGTTTTTCTTGGAATTCAAGTCAGTAACTTTGATAACATGATTATTTCATTTCTGCCATGACTGTGACTACCCTTAGTTATGAATGCCTTCTTCCAATTCCATTCCTAGGAAAATGAATAGCAGATGAGGAATTTGGTCTGAGCTGAAATTTCAAGAAGTCCTGGGCTGCCTGGGGTGGCTAACTGAAGCCGTATTTCAGATGGCTACTCATCTATTCATAAGGTATCTGAAGATTCCAATGTTTCTGGCTCACATGAATCATAAACATAATATAATAATGAGCTGGAGAGATGGCTTCATGCTTAAGAGGGACCTGACTTTAATTCCCAGCAGCAACACCAGGTGGCCATAACAGCTTATAACTCCAGCTCCAGGAGCATCTGATGCTCCAGGCCTCCAGATTCCTGGATACCTACCATAGGCATGCACGCAAATCTGCTCACATAAGAAAGATCAAAATACAGCAATGTAGCCTGGACACTCATTTGATCAACTTGATTGAACAAACAACCTGTCACCCCCCACTGGATGGTGGGGCTGTAGGTGTTTGGGCACAACAGCCTGCAGATAGGTTTTGCATGAAGGATGCTTGTACTCATGGATTATCACTTATAGCTAAAAATGAAAACAACAAAACAACTGAGAGAAAGATGCAGGACAGTTTTTGGCAGATGCATGATCTGGGATGGGGGGGGGAAACAAGCCTGAACTGAATTGGAAAAAATGTATGAAATGCACAAAGCATCAATAAAAACTAATTAAAAAAAAAAAGAAAGATCAAAATAAATCTTCAAAAATGATAAAATAATCAATGTAAACTTACTATTCCTGCACATGTCACCTGGTCATCAATTCTCACCAGTTTTAAGTGGTATTGACAAAATATATAAGGCAGTAATTCAAGGGGAATATTTATTTTTTCTCAGTAGCCATGAAAAACCTGGTTTAGCTGGGCACAGTGGTACACACCTTAGTCCCAGCACTCAGGAGGCAGAGGCATGTGGGTCTCTGTGACATCGAGGCCGGCCTGGTCTACATATTGAATGCCAGGCCAGCAGGAGCTACAGGGAGACCTTGTTTCAAAAAGACCAAGAAAGAAGGAAACCTATAGTATTACTTGACCATGATTCCTGTGGATTCGATCTGCTTACCTTGCAAGCTCAAAGAGTAATTAACAGTTACAGGGCTGAAATACGTGTCCCTTTTCCCCCACCCAGGAGAACAGTGGTTTATGAGATTATTATTATATATAATATCTAATATATATATATATATATATATATTTCAGGCCTCATTATAACTCCAAATAAAAGTATAAATCTGTGCCCACAAAATGTCCACAATCTGAATTTATAAATCTAGGGGTTTTGATTATCCTTTGATGAAATCCAAGTGTAGTGCCCATTCCTATGAGAATCCTCTGCAGTGCTTGTTACAAGAGGATTCTTGAGTAACAGAAAAGACCTCCATTCCCAGACAAAGCTCCTGATGATTCCAATGAGCGCCAGTGTCTGTGAGACCCCAGGTGAAAACGATTCACTCCTGACATAATGTGAGGTACAGGATGGATTATGTCATCCTTGCAGAATGATTCTTACTAAAATCACATCTATGAGGGCACAACAGAGGAAAAAATTCCTTAAGCCAAGATCCACAGTATAAGAGAAATCAACAACATAACTGCACATGCTCATTCTATTCTCTGGCTAGTACACAATGCCTTTCAGAATCGGCATTTCTAGTGGGCTATTAATGCCATGAAATGTTTTCTGTGTCAGAATTTAAGGGACAGAAACACAACCAACAGAATATGAGACGTGTGTACCCAGTACGTCCTGATCGTCCTGATCACGATGTAAATACAGGAGGGCAGTCTCGGGTCCTCCAGCATCTGGCCCAGAATTTGTGCATCTCCTCTTCCCCTAAGCTTGGAAACTAATGCCTTGTGCTGTGTAGATGCTCAGCAACACACTTTGGGTTTCATTTAGATCCCTCTCCACTGGCTATGTTATCTAAATCCAATATTTCCTTAATAATTCATAGCAGGATGTTATTGGAATAGTCTAATCTTTAACCATATTGTGACAGTAGGGTGTGTGCTATTATGTCCAGCATTTTTATATGTGCCCTGAGGACTGAAGTAACGTCCTCATCCTTGCAAAGAAAGCACCTTATAGATTGAGCAACCTTTCCAAATCAACTTACACTAATTCTACCAAGAAGGATATATATATAGAGATCAGAGAGATTATTCTTTTACACATAAATAGAATAAGAGGGAAATGTTTAAATAGTAGATAGAAAACACATCATTTCACTTCATCCTACATATTTCCACTCGTACACATACACACAGAGAATCATACACTCTAGGTACACATTTCAAAACTTAGATGTGTAGATACAGACAGCAATTATTGTACGATCCTGATCTACTTCTCATTTTCTGAACTTTACTTGGCAATAATTAACTCCCCCCTAACAATTAAAATCTACTGTAAATTCGTGTTTTCTAGAACTAGTATGTACTTCAAAAAATGTGGTGTGTGGAGGTCGGGGAGCACTTTGTTCAGTGAGAGATTTAATTAAATCATTTTCTAATAACCTTTTATTAAAAAAAGAATTTTATTCAGTCTTTCAAGGATTATTTTCTCCCATTCTAAATGAACAAAATTTCAAGTGTAAAGAGCAGCAGCAGCAAGGATGGACTTTGTGAGGTAAATGCCACCTTTCAAATCCCAGAGTCAATTCACAGTAGCTGCTTAAGAGATGCAAAAGTCCTGGCAAGAGGATTGATTTCCTGCGAGAATCCTGTGCGAGCAAACTGTCCATTCAGCAGCTCTGCAGGCTACTGTTTTACCATGCGACAGGCCCACTTATTCATAAACAAATCATTAACATTCTTGACATAAGTCCATAGTGGACCATTAATCCCAGCTATGATAATGTTTTAGTACATTTGCTCTGCTCATCGTGAATGGGAGTGTTGTCTTGCAGAATCCATCCCTGACAAATAAGAGACAAATTATGCCCCGTGAGAAAACTTGGAGAATGAACAGCTTACACACCAAGTACCGTCTCATTTTCTAGCCAATGCCAAAATAGACCCTGTGTGCTCCGGGTGAAATGTAGATTTTTCTTCATCCAAACAGCAACAAAAGATACAAATACATAAAAATAAAAACACATTTTCCGGGGTGATTTTTGTTGCTCGAGTTTCTTTCCAGGTTGTACTCTTGAGAGTCAGCATTGCTTACCAGGAGACATTCCCATGTAAGTACAATTAGCAAGGATGTTAGCAACTAACATAACCAATTGCTAATATAGTTGTTAGCATTTCATGGTTCATTATAGTCTACCAACCAGTTGTTAGAAAAGGGATGTGAGTGAGAGAAAAGAAATACAGCCAAGGCATTAAAAATCCAAGTAAACTCCACAACCATTCTTCCCACAGTATTTGAAAAATAAACTTCTTCATGATCAAAAGTATTAGATAAGACCCTATCCTTAAGATGTACCTTGTTTTGTGGTTTTATGATCTAGGCTAAATGGGTCCAATTCTAGCTCAACTCTGACATCCCAAGTGGAATAAATATCCTGTCAAGTCTACAAAAACAACCAATTCAAAGTTCTGTTTCATGGATTAGTACCCCTCACTCCACCTAGACACCATCTGAACTGAGCCATAGGCATGTGCTCTGTTGGCCAGTGTTCCATCGTTTGTGCTCACAGAGATGTTACTCTGGGTCTGATAGTCTCTCTAGAGGTATCTGGCTTCTAACAACTGATGTGTAAGACAGTGACTGTGAAATTTTGCCAACACAAGAATCAGCTGGGGATTCTATCAAGGCAGATTCTCCCAAGTGATCATGGGAGAAGCTCAATGCTCTGCATTTCTATCAAGCTTCCAGACAATGTGGGGGTTGCTCGCCTAAGATCACACTTAAAAAGTGAGGTGATGGGAACCATAATGTGATGATGCCTTGGTAAACGAATGGTCTGGCTCTCTGTAAGCACGACACAGAAGACTCCTCCAATGAGTTTTTCTTTCCTTATTAGTAATATAATTATTGCCAAACCTAAGGCCACAGGACCATCTCAGACACTCCTAGGGCAAATCCAGAGAAAATCACCAATTTAAGGCCTACCTGGGCTACAGAGGAAGCTTTGGGCCAATCTGGGTAACTTACCAAGAGCTCTTCTCAAAAGAAGCAAAGATAGGGAGGGAATGACTGAGAAAGTTGTAATTTGACTTGCCTACCCCTGGGCTTAATTAATCCCTAGTACTATAAAAGTAATAGTTGTTTAATTAACGAATATAAATTCAAAGCAAAACTTCACATAAATCTACACTTAGAGTAAGAGAGAATGTGCAAAATTCTAAGAGATCCATGTGGAGAGAAAGCTAAGCTAGCAGAGAGTGAAAGCCAGAGAGTGAATCCTACCTGCCCACCTCTTAAATAAAGCCTGATACCATGACGTAGGACTGAACTCTCAGCCTGGGTACGTAAAGCCATGAAATATGAGAAGAAAATAATAACTGCACAACATCAACACAGGATGAAGTGTTAAAAACATGAAAATCCCCTTAACGTAGCAGGTCTTTAATTACTGCCAAGCAACTGCATCTAATTCCAGACCCAGTCACAGGGACTCAATCTGAGAAGACCCAGCTGGTTTGGGGTCCCCACCCTATGTTTTTTTATCTATTCATTTTTAATCAGCCCAGGGGTCCTCAGATGCAACTGTCATTAACTGAACAAGAATTGTGTGCTATTGCACAACACAAGTGCATTCACATACACATAGGCAATACATGTAAAATAAAAATAATAAATAAAATATTAAAAACCATTGCATGCTGAAAGGTCTGATTTCTCTGGCTGTCTCACAGAGATTCTCACCCAGGAGGGCTCAACTGCAACTTCAGTGCCAACATCTCTAATGCTTCCCTAACAAAGATCATTAAACACCACACTTATCTTTAGAGTCTGAGCTAGGACCCATAGAATGATGCCTCGTGACAAGGGTGATGCACTACTACTGCCCCCCCCGGGGGGTGGGGTGGGCGGTTGTGCTATGCTAACAAGCAAAGTACCATGAACTTCTCATGCACAATCTGAAGGGGTTACTGCATGGTGACTCCAAACTGGAGATGCTCTTGAATGTTTACCTTCCATTTTACAACTCTGACCAGAACCAAACACCATCACTCTGTCCAGGCGCCTCCATGGCTACCCTCAATTTTCTCCCCTGTGAGTTCAGTGTCTGGGTCTCTCAAGATGGCCTCCCATTGCTGGGGCTCTCTGACACTTCCTTGTAATGTTCAAGATCAAGAACATAGGCAAGCATCTCTAGGAAATTTGGGCACACCTAGGGTATTAGTCACTTTACTGTTGCTGTGATAAAACCACCATGACCAAGGGAACTTATAAAAGGAAGGGTTTATTTGAGTTTAGGATTGATGGTTCCAGGGAATTAAGAGTCCATTGTGGCAGGAGGCATGGTGGCCTGGGCTGGAGCAAAAAGCCGCGGTTTGCACCTCCCAATGAGCACAGGAAGTCAAGAGAGAGACTGGAGACTGGCAAGGCTTGTTAAACTCACTAAGCCCGCCCCCAGTGACGTACTTCCTCCAGCATGGCCACACCTTCTAAGATCTCCCAAAACAGTGCCACCAACTGGGGACAAAATGTCTGAATACTTAAAGCCTATGGGGGTCATTTTCATTCAAACCGCCACACCTAGTATAGCAGCTTCATGGAGCACAAGGAACAGAGTTCTTCTCTCAGATCACCTGGATATCAAGCTCCTACTAGCACTTTTCATCTGGGAACCTTCCCAAGGTTCACCCTGGAATAGGGAATCCAAATACCAATGTTTACAAAGAGAAGTACATAATCCAACCACCTGTATAAAACACAAAGATCCCATTTGTAATTGCAATACAATATAGCTTATAGAAATAAGCAGAGCTTGGATCTCTTACAAAAAGCCCAGAATGCATTTTCTTGTTTAAGTCATTCTGCTTTCCTCCTTTCCTGCCTCTCCTCCTTGTCTTCCTTCCTCCTAATAGCATTCATAAGCCTATAAACTCACTACATCTCCTGACCAACAAGAATGTTATTACTTGACCCTCTCTGTCGATACATCTGTGATAGGAAGAGACAGGCAGCACAAGGGGCTGTGAACCATTCTCTGGTTTTTAATCCTGGATTCATGCAGGTAACAAAGTTTGGAGGAGATTTAGTATAAGTAGCATCATTTGGTAAATAAAAATAAAAATGATACCTGGGTTTTAAGACTTGAGGTTAGAGGTAAAAGAGGAGCTGGTAGGGTATTGGTGTCGAGGAGTGGCTTAAGAACACAGGCCCCATCTAAAGGTTCAGTGCTGCTCAGTTCAAGATAATGGTGGCCATCAAGAATAAGGAATTAACACTCTGAGTCTCTTAAAATTTTCAAGGTTCCACATATTTGAGAAAATTATATGTTATGTGAAATATCATCTTTTGGTGCTGGCTACCATTTTTATACTCTACAAGCATTGTGCTGACCAAATGAAATATAGAGCCAGGCAAATTGGCTTGCTGGCAAACTACTATGTACTCTGTCATAAAATGTATCTGTGGCTGGAATGCTGGGTGATCACCAAAATCTGCTTCACACCTTCCTGAGCCCTTAGCTAAGCCACACTTCTCTATCATCTGAAATCAGATATGAACCAATGACTGAGTTCTAGCCAATGGAATGTGAGCCGAGAAGACATGTGCTGAGCTGTGCACGGTGGGGCATGGCTATAATTCCAGAATCTGCCAAGTAGAGGCAAGAGGATCAGGAATCCAAGACCATCTCAGCTTCATTGAAGGCCAGCCTGGGCTGTACGAGAGCCGGTGTCAAAACAACAGCAAGGAAGAGACCATATGTCCTTTAGGAACAAAGACGTTAAACCTTTAAAAAAAATCAGAGCGTCCCCAAACTGTCTTTTTTGTAATTATACCTAGATTCACGCTGGAATAAGACCAAGAACAGCAGAGCTACGATGAGGAGGAAGCCTCAGCCCCTGAACTGCCAAATGCGAGTTACTGACTATCCAGGAATCCAGCTGTGGATTGTGACTTAAAAATTCCAGAAAGACTTTAAGAACCAGGACGCCAGAAGACCACAAGGAAACACAGTTTTCCAGACAGCTGGGAAGTTGCTCATATGAACTTACAGTAATGGTGACAGCATGCACAAGACCTATGCAAGTTTAAACCAGACAAAAACCCAGCACAGAAGTGGGGAAATGAGTAAGGGGCCCAAACTGTTGGCAACAAATGACTACTGGGAGAGAGAAAGAGAGAGAGAGAGAGAGAGAGAGAGAGAGAGAGAGAGAGAGAGAGAGCTGCTTTTCTTTTTTTCTTTGTCTTGGGGGAGTGATGCTGCATAGGTTGACAAGGCTCCAGTGGGCGGACTCACACTCAGAGATATTTGGGGAACACACACTTGGCTCAATAAGCCTTAATGTATAACAAAATGCATGAAATCCAGTAAGGGGGGGCATTACGGGGGGGGGTGCAGATAGAGGAGAAGATGTATGATCAAGTCGTATGATAGTCACAAAAAATTCAATAAAAATCAATCATTAATAAATAAATGAGAACAAATGTAAGATGAACATTTAGGGTATGGGAAAGACAGCTCAGTGGTTAAGAATGCTGACTGCTTTTGCAGAAGCCCCTGATTGGGTTCCCAGCACTCACATGGCAGCTAACAACTGTCCATAACTACAGTTTCACTGCAGTTTTGACATCCTCTTCTGTTCTCGTCAGGCCGTGCACACATATGGTACAGTGGATTTGAAAACATTTTATATTTTAAAGCCTACTAACTATTGCAAACTTGCTTGAGTCGTCTAATACATGTTCTAGTGTCTGTAGCCTTGGGCTTTGTGAATAGTGACCTTTGTGCACCCTTTAACTGTCTTTACTCCTCGCTTATGTATGGAAGGCTCATGTTCTCTCCTGCCTTAAATACTAATTAGTTTCTTCATGTCCCCTCCCTTGATTTTAGTTTTTTTTTCCAATTACTTAGGAATAGAAATGATTGTTTGTGATATTCAGAAAGATGCTTATGATCAGAGTGGTAAATGGGCTACCAGTAAAGCTCACTGCCGTGAAAAATGAATGAACATTCCAAAATTCATCCCCACATAAGAACTTTTAATTTCAAAATCACGAAATATCTCCTGAGATAAAGGGCTGACATTTCGCATTTGACCCATTCTATACATTTGTGCTCGTTGACTTCTCTTTCATATACCCTCCAACATATTTGGCATCACAAAGGAAATAATTTAACTTATAAAATTTAGTCAAAATATGAAAATTATATGAGAAAGTCATCCCAGATTAGAAGAAAAGGTGTGGTGCCAGAAGACCTTGTCCGGCACCTTTTGCTCTATGAGTAAAGATGAAGCTTGAAAAACACAGCTTTTTATCTGATAATTTTTTTCTGTATGTGTCAATATTTTGTTGGAAAAGTGGGAAAGGACACTGGATACTTTGTGCCTCTCTGGTGCTCATAGCCACTAGGGAATACTTTCCTCCAGGCAGACTTGGGTAGTTATAACAGCAGCACTGCCCTCCAGGGGAGACACCTCAAAGCTCAGCAGAGGCTTGGTGCAAACACTTAAGGAGGGTTAATCACTTTTTCCATTTACTTCACCCAGTAGGATTTGATTAAGTATACTTTAATTAAAATTTAATCAACCTTTCTGTGGCTGTAGACAGCCACTGGTGAAAATCACATTAACCAGTATTTTCTAATCCCTTTCCAAATAAAACTGCCTTATAATGAAAAATTGTATATTGTTGTGATGTATTATACTCTTCTAAAAGTAAGAGAAGAGGACTGAGGCAGAGTGAAGTGATTACAGAAGAGAGAGTGTAAAAAGAAATATGGAGACAAATATGGGAGGCTGGATTCAGGAAAATAAATCATCTACAAGCTGGAAAGCTGAGCAGGAAAGCATTGCTAAAAACCCCAGCCATGTTTCTATGCAAGGCCCTGAGGAAAGAGGGGCAATGTAATGTGTCATCTGCTGTCAGGCTGCCCAGACCATCACTCATCCATGCACAGATGCCGTGCTGGTGATACTGCCTAACTGCACAGGCAATATCGCCAACTGCTGAGTCTTTAGTTGTCTGTTATGCATGGAAATATTTATTTATCTATTTGGGATTTTCTTAAACAGAATAAGTAAGTAAAATTTAGCAGTTGGTTGATTAGGTTTATTATTCATGAGCATAAATTACTGTTGGGCTTACAAGGAAAAAATGTTCTCATAAGCTATTGAGAAATGCATGACTCTATCACAAAGACAGAGTGGTTGTCATATATGTCATATATATTGGTGAATTCTCCAGCACATCTTCTCCAAAGACCATGGTGCACTGGCTTTGTTGGAGTAATTTTGATGCCAAAGGCTCTTCTTGCCTGCTTCTAAGCACACCTCCATTGTGTCCAGTATGAAGGGGATTATCAGAAAAGCAACCTTAAAGTAGAGAGCATGATAATGCAACTTTGTACATATCTTCCAATAGCTTCCAATCATGCAAATGTTGGGTACTTTTAGCAACTTTCCCCTGGTGCTGGGCTCACTACATGTAGAGCAAGCAGTCTACCACCAAGCTACATCTCTAGCCCTTTAATAAATGTTTATTCATCGGAATTTCAAGTAAATTATATATTCCAATTGGATGACTCTCTTCCTCAGCTTGAATTTGGACACAATTCTGCAGACTTCTCTAATAAATAAGAATCTTACTGTGTCGCAAACTCGTTTTTCTGGAATCAATTTTAATTTTATAATTTTACAAATGAAGACTACATCAGGTTGCTTTCATATGTAATAAATCCAGACCCACTCAATTTGTTTCTAAAGTTAGGTCTTTATAATGGTTTCTCTTCTTTGAATTTCTATTTTTGGGGGTGGGGGGAACACAAAGCAGAAAACAAATATCTTGTTGAGAGTTCTACCTATTCAATTTCTTTATTTCCTACAATATTTTGGCCCTGAGTTGTGTTTTAGATAGAATTGTCCTCTGTGCCCTTGAGTTGGATGGGTACCCAAAAGTTTCTTCTAGAGAAATTTATAATTCTTTTTCAAAATGCAACTTTCTGAAGTTCACCTGGAAACAAAGGAGAAATCTGTCACAGAGGTTATAACTGTCACATATTCTAAGATTTTCCTTTTTTCTCTTCTTCTGTCAAAAGGAAAACCTCTCAGAATCCTGTAGAGCAGGAAGAATAAAATCTATACGAATGTCACTCAGAAATGGGAACAACTCCAAGGCAGCGTCCTATGTGCTACCTGGGGCGAGAAACAGGGACTAAGTTTGGACATGCACTTTACCCAATGTTCTGCTTTATATTGTTATGTCCACATAAAAAGTTTGGCAAAAAAGGTTAATAAGAATAAGCCACAGAGACAGACTAAAGATTTCTCCCCAGTAACTTGGTATCCTAAAAGGTTTCTGGTTTTAGGGCTGGACCTGGGGATCACTGCTGCCATCTGGATGTCTAGACCAAGAGTCTGGGATAGGTAACCACACAGGAACGATGGTGATGGGACAGGTGACCACACAGAAATGATGCTGATAGGACAGGTGACCACACAAAAATGATGCTGATGGGACAAGTGACCACATGGAAACGATGCTGATGGGAACAACTGACCACACATAAACGATGCTGAGCATTTTACAGGTTTTGCCATTTTATTCATCATGTAACCTAACCCAATGCTACAGAAACAATATTATTCCATTTTACATGATGAAACCGAGAATTAATCATGTATCCCAAAGCACAGCAAGGTAAGTGAAAGAAACAGAATCACAAAGCAAGATTTCTACACCCCAATCCTTCTCTCATACTATTTACCTCATCCCAGGGCCCCGAGTTCCTCAACTCTCTCCAAACTCCTGCAATTTGATCTCCTTTGTACCCTAGACTACAGATTACCAGTGCCAGAGGAGGAAAACAGAAACACTCCATGGTTCATTAAATACTATGAAATCAAAGGAAAAGAGGAAAGACCTGACTTAGGGAGTGGGTTAGCTCTGATACAGGCTCTGTGGTTGGCTAACCTCGAACCTGTGAGCACGTAACTTAACCTGCCCTCTAAGCCTTCATAACTCACTGGTCAAAAGCAAATGTCCCAAGTATCTGAGAATTAAGGAAGGAGAATAGGAGAACAGGGGCCCAGCAGGCAGAGCTGCCCTCCACTCTTCCTTTCCTATGTGACCCACCACAGCCATAACCTCATTCAACCCCACCAAGATCTCTGGTTATTTTGAGTGGCATTTCCCTCAAAGAATATCTATGCCTACACCATCCGTCTGCTTTAAGCATTGGCTTTTTTTAATTAGAGAAATTAAATTCAGAACATCTGACCCAAATAGAAGAGGGAAAACATACCAGCCAGAAAGGCAGAGGAAGTGTTGAGTCAGGCCCCAGGGCTTTCTGCAAGAATAGCAAATTGCTCACAGTTCTTCCTCCAATGGGCTTCTCAGCAGTAACATGCTGACCACATGGTCTATTCTATGGGCATCCTTTTTCTTCAAAAGTCTTCTAGTTACTTACTCCTATGTCTCTCTGGGGTAAATATTACACCTTCCTTCCAGCCTCTATCCTTGGTCTCACAAACACAGGACACTAACTACATCCAGATACACAAGAATTTTGTCAATTAAAATATGCCATAAATTATGCAATGTGTTGGCTTTTTTAAGCTAGCCAAGAACTGTTGATCAAAAAAAAATGATGTCAGTGAATTCACTATCAAATACCGTAATGATTATTCACAATTTTAAGACATGTAGGATTTAATACGGAGTGTGACAGGAATGCAGATATTAAATCATTAAATTTTGTATTAGAGAACTTCTGTTTTAGTCTGGCCATATAATTATAGGTAAATAAATGGAAAAGTCCAGGGGAGGAGAGCATACCTATCAAGATAAAATGAAAAAATAATACTGTCTAGTGTAATTAGGGTCCAGGCTCCCTTCCAAGTGATACATTACTCACGTGACCTTTCATTCACATGAGTCTGTGGGATTGGTACTGTTAATAGTTGTATCCTACAGATGTGGAACAGAGATGAGGTAATGTTCCCAGAACCCATCTGCAGAGGTGGTAGACCTCCAGAGTCATTTCCCCACTGGTTGCCCTTGACTGAGAACTGAGAAGTACTGCAACTATTACAAAAAATACACAGAATTCCCAACATAAGTGAACTTCATGCCATTCTACTGTCCTGCTCCTGAGTCTCCAGTGAGGTTCTGGCTCTAGTCAGTCAAATATACTTACTTCCTGTATACTCAAGTGATGCAAAAAACTTTGTTCAATTAAAAGTGAATCTATAAGTATCTAAAGCTTAAAAACAGAATTTTAGAATCCTGTCAGGCTTGGTGGTGCACACTTTTAATCCCAGCACTTGCAGAACCAGAAGCAGGCATATTTCTGTGAGATTGAGGACAGCCTGCAATGGTTTTACATAGCAAGTTCCAAGTCAGCTGGAGTTACGTAGTAAGACCTGTTTCAAAATGGGGGGGGGGGGGTAGTTTATCTGGAGAGATGGCTCGGGGATTAAGAGAACTGGATGTTCTTGCAGAAGTCCAGGGTTCAGTTCCGAGCACCCACATGGCAGCTAAAAACCATCTGGAACTCCAGTTCCAGGGGATCCGATGCCCTCTTCTTACCTCTGTGAGTACTACATGACACAGGTCTACATGTAGGCAATACACTCATACACATAAAATGAAATAATAATTTAAAAAAATTTTAAAGGGACTCTAGGATCATGTATGGGGCAGCATTAGAACATTGTTGGAGAGTGGTGAAGAATGGAGAGCTGTGAATAAATTACACTTCCTTCCTATCACTAAAATATCTACGAGATCAATGGAAAGAAGAAAGGAGACAGGTTTATGGAGGTGGCTCACAAGTGCAAGGACCAGAGTTTGGATCCCTGGCACCCAGGTAAAAGTCATGTAATTGTCAGGCAGGCATATTGGCCACCTGCAATCCCAGGGCTCCAGGGGCAGAGATGAGGAGTCCCTAGAGCAAAATGGCCAGCTAACTAGCTAAAACCAGCAAAAACCCTGCCTCAACAAATAGAGTAGACAGCAGGCAAGGAAGGCACTCAACATCAGTACTGAGCCTCTGCACATGCACCGATACACACAAGAACATCCATGCACACAAACACAAATCACATGCAAACACATGGAAGAACAGAGAAGGATTTTACAGAAGAGCAAGCCAAAGGTTATAAATGCTCCCTCTTAATGCTCTAAATCTGAGTCAAGCCTATAGTCAGCCCTTATTCACAGGGTTGGTTTGATTATTTGGTTTTATTTTGCCTTGTGCTTCTTTGTGGTATTTTCAACGCATTTGTATTAAAGGAAATTCTCCTTTCCATTTTTTCTAAATATAGAAATGCAGTCACACTGCCTGTACTATTTTACACCATCTTTCTTACTATTTATTAAATGTGATTATTGTCTTTTAAGACAAAGGCTTAACTGTGTAGCTGTGCCTGGTCTGAAACTTGCTATGTAGGCCAGGCTGGCTTCAAACCTACAGTGATCCTCCTGCCTATTCTTCCTGAGTCCTCGGATAATAGGCAGCAACAGAAGCAGTGGCGGCAGCAGCCCAAGCATATGGAATTGAGGACCTGAAGCCCAGACCAACCAGCCTTTCACACCTAATAAGAAAAAAATGAAGGCACTGAGGAATACGAGCAAATCAGTCTTCGATTAAACAAAGAAGCACTTGAGTTTCATACCAGGTCACAAACAACAAAAGAAATCCACATGCCAAGAGCACAATGAAAAACAATATCATGAAAAACTCAAGTAATGAGTCTCCACTAAGTACTACCAGTCCTGTAGAAGACTCCTATACTGACAACCCATTAGATGAACATGATCAAAGAATTCAAGGAATTTAGAGAACACACAACCAAATCAAAGAACTAATAGAAGATAGGGTTAAACTTAAAAAGATAATGATGAACTTTGGAATGAATTCACAAAAGACACAGAAATGCTGGAGAAAACTCAGGCTGAAATGAAAAAGTAAGTGGAATAAGCCATCTGGAAAGGATGGGAGAAAGCCTCAATAACAGAATGAATAAAGTAGAAAATAGAATATCAAGACTGAATAAAAACATGGAAGAAACAGACTGCTCAAGCAAAGATTATGAAAAAAATTTAAAAACACAGGAATGGGATAATCATGAATTGTGGGACACCATGAAAAGACCAAAACTATGCATCATAGGTAAAGAGGAAGGAAAAGACTCCCAGGATAATGGTATTGACCAGTCTTCAAAAAGATTGTACAGAAAATTTCCCCAAATTAAGGAAAGACATACCCATACAAACACAAGAAGCACATAGAACATGAAACAGACAGGACCAGAAAAGAAATTCCCCATGCTGTATCACAGTAAAAACACTAGATGCTCAAAACAAAGAGAGAATGTTGAAAGCTGAAAAATAAAAACAATAAGTCAAATATAAAGGAAAACCCAGCAGAATTATAGCTGACTTCTCAATGCAAACGATGAAAGCCAGAAGAGCTTTGGACCAAAGTATTCCCAGTTCTAAATAATTATAGATGCCAATCCAGAATACTTTACCCAGCAAAAATGTCTATTATAGTTGAAGGAGAAAGGAAAATCATTCATGATATAAAGAGGCTAAAATAATTCATGTCCAGAAAACCAGCCCTTCAGAGAACACTTGAAGCAATACAAAGAACAAAAGGAAGTAAGGAGTATATACAAGCAGCAACAGAAAGTATTTAATGAGAGTATAAGAGTGGAAATAAAACCTAGAACTAGAATGCACAAGAAACCAAAATGAGGGGAAGCAATATACATCTCTCAATAATAACTTTAAATATCAGTGAACTGAACTTCCCAATCAAGAGGCATAGACTAGTAGAATGGATTAAGAAACAAAATCTACCATTTTTTTGTCTGCAAGAAACCCATCTCACCAAAAAGTACAGACACTATCTTAAGGTGAAGGGGTGGAAAAAATATTCCAAGCAAATGGCACTAAGAAGCAAGCAGGAGTTATTCTAATATCAGACAATAGACTCCAAACCAAAACTAATCAGAAGAGATGAAAAGGGTCACTTCATTCTTATAAAAGGAACAATTAACCAAGAAGATATCACAATCATGAATGTATATGCACCAAACACTGGTGCACCAAACTTTATGAACACAATTCTGGAGGATTGTAAGGCACATATTAATCCCCACACAGTAGTAGTAGGGGACTTCAATACTTCACTGTGTCTATTAGAAAGGTCAACCAGACAAAGAATAGACAGACAGAAATCAAAACTGAACAATATGATAAAGATATCTACCAAATATTCCACACAAATACCAAAGTTTTCTATTCAGTACCCTCATGGAACCTTCTCCAAAATCAACCACATATTGTGGCAGAGAACAAACCTCAACAAATGCAAAAAATGAAATAATTCCATACATTCTATCATATCACAATGCAATAAAGCTTAATATCAACCAGAGGAAGCCCTACAAACTACAGGAGCTCATGGAGATTAAACAACACACTCTTGAACAAAGAATGGGTCAAAGGAGTAATTAAGAAAGAAATAAAAGTACCTATGGATTTAAATGAAAAGGACACTACAATTAAACAAAATCTCTGGGACACTTTAAGAGCAATCCAAAGAGGGAAATTTATAGTTCTAAGCACCTACATTAAAAAAGAGCACAAATAAATGACTTAATATTGAAACTCAAGAGAGACTGGAAAGACAACAACAAGTGAATCCCAAACCAACAGACAAGAAGAAATAACAAAAATCACAGCAGAGATTAATGTAATAGAAACAAAAAAAAAAAAATACAAAGAATCAATGAGTCCAAGAGCTGGTTCTTCGAAAAGATGATTCAGTAGGTCTTAATATATATAAAAGGATATATATATATATATATATATAATGAAATTAGTTGGAGGTATTTACTGGGTGAATACATAAGAAAGTGTCTAAATTTGATCAAAACACATTGCAGATAGGTTTTGCATGAAGGATGCTTGTACTCATGGATTATCACTTATAGCTAAAAATGAAAAAAAAACTGAGAAAAAGATGCAGGACAGTTATGGCAGAATGCATGATCTGGGATGGGGTGGGGGTTGGGGGGGGGGGGATACAGGGCATAGCCTCTGACTGATTGGAAAACAACTGTATGAAATGCACAAAGCCATCAATATAAAAACTTAATTTAAAAAAAAGAAAAATAAAGAAATATTCCAATGGTTTCTGAGTTAAAATATTAAGTGGCCGAGTAAGAAATTTCACAAAGGAATTGAAAAGACGATCACAGGCACCTCACAGAAGTCCTGGTAGCGAAAGAAAATACAGTGATGAAATGAATAATGCAATTGATATCAACAACAGACTTGATAACTAAAAGAAACTTTGAACTGACGAGAGCAGGAGAGATAAAAAAAAGACGGAATAACAAAAGCAGAGAGGCTTTATTGCATCTTATGTAGACACACAGCACAGTAAACAACTGGGTGGATCATGAGTTAAGCAATAGTAAAGCTCCCCAGTAGAAAGTCTTCTTAAAAAACTGTGGCAGAGAAAACTTTCCAAACCCAGAGGACGATACAAATATTCAGGCATGAAGACATTAAAAGTTTCTAGTTAGATCCAATCCAAATAAAACTATTCCAAGTTAAAAAAAAAAAGAAAATTGCAAAAAAAATTCTTAATGAAAAATAAAGAACTCCTATTATGTAACAAAAACGATAGAAGCCCACTATTAGTCAGTTTTTGTTGCTGTGATAAAACCACCACGACCAAAGGAAATTATAACAGGAAAAGTTTATTTGCGCTTATGATTGATGGTCCAGGGAATTAGGAGTCCATTTGTGGCAGGAGGCATGTTGGCTGGAGCCGCAAGCCGAGGGTCACATCTAACAAAGAGCACCAGGAAGCAGTGAGGGAGAGAGACTGGAGACCCCACGGCTTGTTAAACTCACTAAGCTTGCCCCCAAAACATACTTCCTCTAGCAACTGGCCACACCTTCTAAGCCTCCAAGAACAGTGCCACAACTGGAATCAAAGTCGATAATACTTAAAGCCTATGGGGGACACTATTCAAACCACACATTCTGCTCCCCTGGCCCCCATAGGCTCCTGACCATATAAAATGCAAAATGCATTTAGTCCAACCTTAAAAGTCCCCATAGTCTTTACCAGTTTCAATGCCATTCAAAAGTCTACAGTCCAAAGTCTCTTCTGAGACTTAGGCCAATCTCCTAAACTGTAAGCTCCTGTAAAATCAAAAGACAAATTACATACTCCCAACATACAGTGGAACCGAATACACATTCCCATCCCAAAAGGGAGGAATAGCGGCATAGTGAGGAAATACTGGACCAAAGCAAGACCGAAAACCAGCAGGGCAAATGCCAAGTCCAGTAGTTCCACATGCAACTTCTGGGACTTGACTTCCAAAGGGCTTAGATGGCTCAGCTCTTCCAGCTTTGCTTGCAACATACATCTCTTTCTTAGGCTAGTACAACTCCCTGTATGCAGCTCTCCTTGGCAAGTATCTCACAGGTCTGGCATCTTGAAAGTCTTCTTGGGGTCTCCACTGCCAACCAGACTTCACATTCACATCTTCAAGCAATGGCCTATCAGGGCCTTCTTTATTCAGGAACGCCCCTGCTGCACTCTGCCTGGCCTCTGTGGCTCTCTGAAACCATGGAGGAAGAACTGATAACCCCTTCACTCTTGCATCCTTCATGTCTCTAAAGCCAGCACCACGTAAATGAAATTGCTGAATCTGGCTGTAAGTTCGGGATGGACTCTCTCCTACTTTAACCACATTTGCAATTTTTCTCTGCCCTGGACTTGTTGGAGGATTAGCTGGGTGTGGTCTTGCTCTGAAGGTATTGATTCTTTTGTTTACTTGTAAATCTCCAGGCCTCTCCTTAATCACTTTAGTCTCCTTGTGAAAGGGAGCCTCTCCTTCACAGGCCTTGGCCACACCTTTACTCTTCCTAGTGTACTTTTCAGATCCAAACTGTACATTCTGCATTTCCTTCTGCCCCATTTGCTCTTTTTCACTGTAGATCTGTATAATATTCACCACTAAAAGCCACGCCACCATTTCTACATTAGGCTGTCTTGAAATATCCTCCACCAAAGACTTTAGTCCATTGCTTTTCAACCTAGCATCAGGCAAGCATTTGGGCTGTGGGCAAACTGCTGCCAGACTCTTTATCAAAATATCCCAGTTGCTGCCTAAGTCTTTATTTTCCTCTGGAACCACATTTTTTGCAGCCATGCTTTCTTCGAGGCTTCTACTAGAATGGCCTGTTAAGCTCTGCTTACAGTAGTCAACAGCTTTTCTAGCCCAAAGTTTCAAAGTCTTCCACATTTCTCCAAACATCCACATGGTCAGGTTCTTCACAGCCAACACCCTACTTCTGGTACCAAATAACTGTATTAGTCACTTTTCTGATGCTGTGATAAAACACCATGACCAAAGGAACTTATAAAAGGAAGAGTTTATTTGAGCTTACAATTGACAGTTCCAGGGAATCAGAGTCCATTGTGGCGGGAGGCATGGTGGCTCAAGCAGTAAGCCGAGGGTCACATCTCGCAAAGAGCACAAGAAGCAGAGAGAGTGACTGGAGACCACACAGCTTGTTAAACTCACTAAGCCTGCCCCCAATAACATACTTCCTCTAGCATGGCCACACCTTCTAAGACCTCCAACAACAGTGCCACCAACTGGAGACAAATGTCTGAATACTTAACGCCTATGGGGGACACTCATTTAAACCACCACACAGACCCTTAACCCAATTAACCAAAAGAAAGAAAGAGCAACTCAAAAATCAACAAAATTGGAGATGACAGGGGAAACATTACAACAGATAACAAAAAGATCCAGAACATTATATGGGAATATTTTTAAAACCTATATTCTATTAAATTTGAAAATCTAAAAGAAATGGATGAATATTGGAAATCAAATCATGGGATTCACAAAAGCTTAATCAAGAAGAGATCAACAGCTTAAACAGACCCATATGAGGAACTGAAACAGTAATATGAAACTGCCCAACTAAAAAAAGCCCAGGCCCAGATGGATTTATGGCATAATTCTATCAGACATTTAAAGAGATCCTACAACCAATACTGCTTAAGTTATTCAAAAGGTTAGAAACAGAGAGAAATCTCCCAAATTCTTTCTATAAAGCCAGCATCACTCTAATACCAAAACCCAGGCAAAGATACAACCAAAAAAGAAAACTGTAGACCCATTTTCTTAATAAATACAGATGCAAAAATTCTCAACAAAATCCTTGCAAACTGAGTACAGGAACACATCTAAAAGGTCATCCACCATGATCAAGTTGGATTTATTCCAGAGATGCAGGGATGGTTTAACATATGTAAATCAATAAATGTCACAAATCATATAAATGGACATACAGACAAAAACCACATAGTCATCACAATTGATGCAGAAAAGGCCTTTGATAAAATTTAACATGCCTGTATGTTTAAAGTCCTAGAGGGAATTGGACTGCAGGGAACATTCTTCAAAATAATTAAAGCTATATACAACAAACCCACAGCAAACATCATTCTAAATGGAGAAAAATTAGAAGCATTCCCCTTAAAGACAGGAGCCCAGCAAGGCTGCCCACTATCTTCACTCCTTTTCAGTATCGTGTTTGAAACTCTTGCTAGAGCAATAAGACAGGAGAAAGAAACTAAAGGAGTACTAATTGGAAAGAGGAGGTCAAACTATCCCCTTTTGCAAATGACATGGTATTATACCTAAGGGATGCCAAAAATTCCACCAGAAAATCCCCTAGAAATGATTAACAGTTTCAGTGAAGTGGCAGGTTACAAAATTAATCTACAAAAATCAGTAGCCTTTCTTTATGCCAATAACATGCAATTGGAGAAGGAGTACATGGAAATCCTCCCACTCACAATAGCCACAAAAGTAGGCCATAGATCAATGGAACAAAATTGAAGACCCAAACCTGAGCACATGCAATTTCAGCCACCTGATATTTGACAAAGAGGCCAAGAACACTCAGTGGAGGAAAGGCAGCATCTTCAGCAAATAGTGTTGACAAAACAGGATCACCATTTGAAGAAGAATAAAACTAAACCCCTACTTTTCATCTTGTACAAAAGTCAACTCTAAATTGATCAAAGATCCCAACGTGAAACCTGAAACTCTGAAAATGTTAGAAGAAAACATTGGCATAACCTATAAGATATAAGTGTAGGAAAAGCCTTTCTAAATCAGACAGCAGTTTCACAGGAAATAAGGTCAATGATCAACAACAAGCGGGACCTCATTAAACTAAAAAGCTCTGTACAGCAAAAGAAACAAAGAAATGAAGGGAAAACCCACAGTGGGAGGAAATCTTCACCAGTGACACATCTGTCAGAGGTTTAACAACCAGAGTGTACAAATTACTCAAAAACAAAGACCAAGAAAACAAATGACCCAGTTAAAGAAAAAAGAAAATCCTACAATTCAGGTGATATGTGTATGTATGTATGTACATATGTATATATTTATATATGTATATAATAATGTTTGTATATTGAAGCAATACAAGTTGGGGAGAACAACAATGACAACAACAAAAGAACTGGAAAACAAAACAAAACAAAACAAAAACTCTGGAAGGACTCAGAAAGAGATGCAGGACATGTGTGGCAGATTGTGGGAACTCGGGTGGGGTGGGGGGCATGGAAAGGGAAGTGACTCTAGATTCGATAGAGAAATGATGTATGATGTATGGAAAAAGTTTAATAACAAAAAAGATGGGCTAAAGATCTGAGCAAAGATTTCTCAAGAGAAGAAGTAAAGATGGCTAAGAGACATCTTAAAAAGTGTCAACATCATTAGTAAGAATGGACATACAAATTAAAACTACTTTAAGATTTAATTTTATCCCAGTAAGACTGGCTGTGATCAAGAAAACAAATAATATCAAATGCTGGAGAAGGTGTGGAGAAAGGGGAACAGCCATCCACTGCTGGTGGGAATGCAAATTTGTGCATGTCCTATGGAAAGCACTGTGGAGAACTCTTAAAAGATTAAAACTGAACCTACCATTTGACCTAATCATACCACTCCTGGGTATACACAAGGGATTCATCCTATAGCAGAGATACCTGCACAACTATGTTTATTGCTGCTCTTTTCACAATAGTGAAGAGCTGGAAGCAACCCAAGTGCCCCTTAATTGATAAGTGGATAATGAAAATGTGGTACATCTTCACAATGGAGTTCTATGCAATTTAAAGAAAGATGACATCATGAACTTTCCAGGTAAATGGATAGAACTAGAAGCTGTTTTGCTAAGTGAAGTAACACAGTCCCAGAAAAAGAAGTGGTGTATGTTATCCTGCATTTGCCAATTCTAGCACAAAATCCTTATTTATAAGTCAAACGGGGTAATTGGTCAGTAAAGGTAATGCCACATTGACTGATATCGCTATAGACAGAGCTTGAAGTATATGTCTCGATTGTCCTCAGGTCTAAGATTTATGAAAAAGAATAAATCTTTTTAAAGTACATTAAAATATACGTCAACTTGCTATATAATTTAGTAATGTAAAGTTATATTTCTGTTTACCCAAATGCAAGTTTACAGTTAAACTCTGAATCCCTAAATGTGTTTTGTAATTAACCTATAGTTTATTTGCAGACTTTGTAAATTTGGTATATATAAAGAGTGCAAAAAATGCTAAGAGTAGAATCATAAACATCAGGGTCTAGGATAGAAGGGGTGTGTGGATGAAAACGATCAACGAATACCAAGTTACAGTTACAAAGATGATGCTTTGGTATGATTTTATAGTAGGATGTATATAGATGTAATGTTGCATGCATTTCAAAGCCTCAAAGAAAGAACTATGGAAATTTTAATTAAATTTATTTTGGCTGACATATACAAATATAAAGTCACATATGTCACAAGGGTCACATAATATTTCAAGCATGTATACACTGTTTAAAGCTTAAATCGGCTGAACGGGTCTAGTTGTTAAACGTGTATAATTTCTTTGTGGTTAAAATTTCCACAGTTCTTTCATGGAGAGAGACCCTGTCTCAAAGAATAAGGTGGAGAGCAACAGCAGAACACTTGGCACCCTCCTCTGGCCTCCAAATGGCATACACAGGTCTGTGCAACCACACACCTGTGTGTACACAGCACACAAACATAGAGCACTCATGCACATAGCATACAATCACATGCAAAAAGAAAGTAAAAGTGCTGGAGGGTCTATGAACTCAAGGGCTGGCAGTTCAAAGTGTTTGATTTCAGTCTATTTAAAGTTTTTTATTGATCTGATTTATTTTATGTGTAAAAAGTGCCTTACCTGCAAGTATGTAAGTATATACCTTTCAAGCAACACCCTCACAGGCAGAAAAGGGTGGTGGCTAGCCTGAAACTGGAATTATAGATGACTGTAGGTATTAGAAACTAACCAGGATCTAGGCAAGAGCAGCCGGTGCTCTTAACTTCTGAGCCATCTCTCCAGCCTGAGAGATTTTGATCATTTAAAAAAATGGATAGATAACTCTCAAATTGTCAAATTCTAATAAAGTTTTAAAAACTGAATGCACCGGGAATGGTGGCACACTCCTTTAATCCCAGCACTCAGGAGGCAGAGCCAGGCAGATCTCTGTTGAGTTCAAAGCCAGCCTGGTCTACAGAGCGAGCTCCAGGCCAGCTGGGACTAAAGGGAGACCCTGTCTCAAAAATATCAAAAAAAAACCCCAAAACCTGAATGCATGAATTCTGGTGAGGGGGTATGGATGGGGGAGCAGGTCTAAATTTGATTAAGAAATGTTATATGAAATGTACAAAAGCTCAATAAAAATTAAGAAAAAACTGAAATTTTTTCTTCTTTAGATATCTCATGTATGTGTGTGTGTGTATAAGTTTATGTGTGCATGAAATAGCACACACATGGATATTAGAGGAGAATCTTGGATATCAATGCTCTGCTTTCCACTTTAAGACAGGGTCTCTTCAGAACTGAATAAGCCCGGATGTCCACGGGCTTCTAGAGATGCTCCTGTCTCAGCCTCCCGTCTTACAATAAGAGGATAGGGTGCATCAGGTTTCCATGGGTTCTGGAGATCCATATTTAGGTCATGAGGCTTGCCTTGCAAGAGGTTTAACCCACTAGCTATCCAGTCCTGCTATTGACATGGAGAACTGTTTTCTTACAGAACCTGGCCTGCCACACCTTTCAGGAGAAGAAACTCTACACAAAAGGGAAGGCACATACCTCAAAGGCACAAATAATATTCTTAGTATCATTGTTCCTTAATGTTCTCCTGAAAAGGGAATCCTAGAGCTCTAACTCAAAACAAAAATAAAGTTAAAAGACAAGGGAGACTTTAAAAAAAACAAAACACTGGGCTGGAGAGATGGCCTAGCGGTTAAGAGCGCCGACCGCTCTTACAGAGGAACCGGGTTCGATCCCCAGCACCCACATGGCGGCCGAGAACCGTCTGAAACTCCAATTCCAGGAGAACTCCAGTTCCAGGGGAATCCGACACCCTCTTCTGACCTCCGCAGCATTGCACAACACAGGTGCACAGACCTGCATGCAGACAGCACATTCATACACATACAGAAATAAATAAAAAATAAATAGAAAATTAAAAAAAAAAACACTAACTTCTGTTTTACTTAGAACATTTTATTGGTGCATAACTTAAGTGTGAACTCCATCCACAGATCTCAAGTATAAACTAAACATTTTTCCTTTTTCTTTTGCTTTTCCTTTCCTTTTTTATTTGATTTTAAGACAGGGTTTCATACTATAGTTTAGGCTGACAGAATTCAGTATGTAGACCAGGCTGGTCTCAAACTCCCGTCTCAGCCTCCTGAGTGCTGGGATTCAAGGTGCGCACTAGCATAGCAAACTAGATTCAGCTTTTTAAATAGACAAAGAAGGGTCTGAGTGTGTAACTCAGTAGGAATATACATGTTTAACAATTTGTCATTCACAAGGCCCTGGGTTCAATCACTGGCACTGAAAAAGCAGAAGAAAATAAATCCAACCAGTGGGTTACACAGTCCTATCCTCGGGTCTATATTCCAGGCTGTGAGAGCAGGCTGGCCTTAAGGGACCTTTCCAAAAGCCTCTCAGCTGAAGCAGCCAGGGAAGTATGGAGATCATTCCTTCTGGGATCTATAAGGCACTACATACCCATCAGAGCTTTGAGACAACTCCACGGGACTCTAACCAGACAGTAACGAGGGTGAAGAATAGTCCATCAAAATGAATGAATGTACCAGGTAAGCTCGAAATTTAATTTATTTTATGCTAATGAGGTTTCTGGGTCTTTGGAAATATGAAGCTCAGCTGTTTAGGATTTGCTTTGTTTGTTTTGCTGTAATTAATGATGGATCCTTGCTGGAGAGAAAACAGCAGAGAAAAGAAACACACGTGGAAATAATCCATTCTTCGGCTGTGGCTCTGGAGTGAATAAGATCTGTCAATCTCACTGGGGTTAAGGAAGGAGGGGGGCAGATAGGTCCATAGGAAGGGGTTAGAGGAAACAGGATTCAGCCCAAGATCAAAGTTGGCATATGGTTGGCAGCTTCTGTAGAGGAGCCAAAATGACTTGTCTTAACAAATGCCACAGGTACCCAGTGTGAGACCCCAAAAGTTAGTTCTCAAGTTCCTCACACACTCATTAATTTAGACTTAACTTATTTAGGTATTTGCAATAATTTCCTAACACCATTAGAAAATCTGCTCATCCAGGGCTTGAGAGATGGCTTGGCAGTTAAGAACATGTACTGCTCTTTCAGAGAACCCAAGTTCAGTTCCAGCAGCTAAATGGGATGGTTCACATCCTGTAGCACAAGTTCCAAGAGACCTGATGTTTCTTAACCCCAAAGGCACCTGCACTCATGTGCATAGGTACACATACACACACACACACACACACACACACACACACACACACGCACACGCACACGCACACACAAAGTAAAATCATTTTTTTTAAAAAGAAAGACAATCTACTCATCATATCCACACAGGACACATCTAGGCATGGTCCCTGCTTGCTTGCCAGGGCATCTTCCACTAAAAATGCACCTACCATCTGCTCCAAACCAGTTAATTGCCCAACCATGTCTTTCTGTCCTTGAAGTCCTGGCTATGCTGTTTGCTCCACCTAGAATGCCCTTCAAGATCTGGCCTCACTACAGACAACTCTAGGTCACCAAATCTATGTCCCTCTATTATAGCCATTTATTTTGGTTAAATGGTGATTATAGCTATCTTCCATGGAAGTACTTATTCCTTTTCAGTGGCCAAAAGAGACTCAAGACAGTGCTTAGACTACAGTAGCTACCAGAAAAGTGAATAGTTCCGTATGATTAATATAAGCACATAACAGATTTGTATTGATGCTTTCATGAAATTCTTGTCACTTGAACAGAAATTCTCCAGTTTTGTTTTCTAGAGTGGGAGGGACAAAGGAAGGGAGATAGATAGATAGATAGATAGATAGATAGATAGATAGATGATAGAGATGTTAGATATAGATAGGTATAGAGAAATGTTAGACATAGATAGATGATAGATAGATGATAGATAGATAGATAGATAGATAGATAGATAGATAGATAGTCCATAGGTAGATAGATGTTAGATAGGTATATGTAGATGATAAGTAGATAGATAGACAATAGATACATAGATAGATAGATAGATGATTGATAGATATTAGATTGATATAGAGAGATAAGAGATAGACAGACAGGTAGATGAGAGATAGATATAGATAGATGAGAGATAGATAGATATATAGATATATAGATAGATATATTAGATATAGATAGATGGTTAATGGGTAGATGATAGATGATTGATAGATAGATAGATAGATAGATAGATAGATAGATAGATAATAGATAGAGATAGATAGATAGATAGATGATATATAGACAGATGACAGAGATATATAGATAGATATACATAGATGATAGACGATAGATAGATAGATGATAGAAAGGCAGATGATATATAGACAGATGATAGAGATATATAGATAGATATACATAGGTGATAGAAGATAGATAGGGATTAGATAGATATAGATAGGTGATAGTAGATAGAGAGATGATAGATACATAGATAAATAGATACATAGATACATAGATGATAGATATGTAGATAGATTAATAAGTATTTGAGGAAGGATAATAAAAAATGCATGAGTCAAGTGTTGTACTCAGAAATCTATCCATGACTGACTTTAAACTCTATGACGCTATTAAACAGATTTATACAGAGGAAGAAGAACAGAAGGGATGGGAGACTTGCGTAGAACCAATACTTGTTGGCAAGTAGCCAGGAGAGATACCCTCACACTCGGGGGATCCTTCACTCACAAACACCATTTTCTATCCTCACAAAAGGATAAGTCACAGAGGCAGAGAGCTAGAGGTTGGCCCCAAACCACACGGGTTGACCACCAGGATCTCAATGGCGCCCGACCATAGCGCAATAAGCAATAAACTTGGGGGCTTGTGCCAGGGAACAGGTGTCAGAGCCCAACACCAGGAGGTGGCAATGGTCAGGGGCCAGCTAGGCAACCAGAAGGTGACTTCAAAGTTCAGTGGGCTCCATTGTATTGACAAATCTTTTCTGAAACCACAAGTCTATTAGCACTGTGTGCATTTAAACAGTGCTTGCATACTGAGCAGCACTCTACCTCCCCCATTAGTACAAATTAATGAGGCGTTGTTCTAGGCTTTTTATTCCCCTTGGTGTAAAATTAAAACTGAATAAATAAAACAGTAATTGGAAAGCTCAATAAGGAAGCCATTTAGCTTAAAAGTGCCAATGTTTACACCAATACTTTTCTTATGATTTTACTGTGTAACTCTGTCTTGATTTTTTTAAGCTAAAGAAAAGTCTATTTTAAAAAGCTCAGCCCCCCCCATATTTGATTGCTTCTACCGTAAACATATTTTAAAATACCCACACCTCTGTCCCACTAAATTAGCAGTTCAACATCATCTTGTGCCTCTTGGGGCTATGAAAGGGCACCATGTACACATGTCTGGTATGTTCATTCAATTTTACTCTCTCCTAGAAAACTTATAGTTCAGTTTGCATACTTTATAGTAGAGTAATCAATACATTCTAGTTTGCCCAAGACTTTCCTGAATCAAGGAATGGAATTTTCCCATCCTGAAAGCTCCCTCAGTCCCAAGCAAAGAGACAGCTGGTTACACCAGGTTTTAGCCTCTGGAAGTCGTGAGTGTTTTAGGTCCATGAGTCTGGTTCATCACCTCCCCCAGGTTCTCACGCAGTCTCTGGTTTCTGAGCCCATTCTCTCCTCGTGACCTGCATTGTCCTACAACAGTGGTGTAGCCAAAGGCTTCTGTTCAGTTTTTAAGGCAAGATGTCTCCCACGTGCTGATATGTTTGAACACTTCATCTTCAGCTGGTAGATCCTTTGCTACAGGGCCTAGGTGGGCATATGTAGGCCTGTAGGGGCAGGTCCTGATGGGTATAGCCTTGTTCTGCTTCCAGTTTTGCCTCTGCTTTATGGTCTGGGCCACATGTAAAGCCAGGGTGGGGGTGGGGGGCAGAATCCCCTGCAGCCACAGACCAACCCACCCCAGCTGCCATGCCATCTCCACCAGGAGGGGTTGTATGTTCTGAACTGTGAACCAAAACAAACCTCTCCCCTGTGATTGCTTCTGTCAGGTATTATTTCACAGCAATGAGGGAAAAATGTCTAATTCAGCTTCCAACAAGACTTTAGCCTCTAGGACCACATCCCTAGTTAGTGCCACTGTCTACTATTTTGGTAGTTGTTGGAGTAGCTGTTTCTGTGAGCTAGGGTCTTGCTCTATAACCCAGGTTGTCCTCCAATACAAGACCTATCCCGGTCTCCCGAATTCTAGGATTATGGGCATGTGTACATGCGTACCATGTCTATCTTCCCATCCTGAAATCGTCCCCTGGTTCCACTTCCACATCTACTTCCAATCACTCCTTTTTCAAATGCACCATCCTTGTCTCCCTGCAACTCCAAACCCCAGGCTCTCTCATGGTTCTCCCACAACTATATTTTCCACTGAGGTAATATACTTTCCTTGGATGTGCCCCAGTCCACAAAACAACATGCACGTGCTCCTCTCTGGAGCAGTCCATCTCCTCTGAGGACAAGAGCCACAGACCAGCCATATTGGGGAGCAAATACCAAATTACAACCATGACCTGATACCCAGTTCATGAACAATGAAGCCCAGAATTATGTCCCTCTTCCCATCCCTCCTAAAATACTGGCAATCTCCCCTCTCCTCCCTTGCCCACATTCTTGGCACATAGCAGGTACTGGGGTTCTACTTACCACACCCCTCAGGCTTCTCTCTTCTTCATTGACACATTGTCATCCTTGCCTATTGGAGGTTTTCCCACATCCTTCTCAACCATTAAGAAAGGCTCCTTAAGCTATGCACTTAAGCAAAAGATATTAATGCAGGAGCTCTGACATCAGCAATGGATTATTCTACCAAGGAGATGTTGGCCAGGGCATCCAAGCCCCCACAAAAGGTAAAGGCTCCTTGCCTCTAAACTGGGATACCTGCAAGAAGAGAGGCGATAAGGCCCTGCTGTCGAAGACCTGACATTAACATGGGAAAGATGCATTGAGACCACACGTGCAAGTGTACAGTTGGTCTCTGGAATACCAGAGAGTGTTACCAAAGGCCACTATACCAATAAAGCAAATATGGGTCTCCTTGAGTCAAGCAAGACTCCTCCGTCAGCACCAGCTACACCTCACCTGCCTGGAAATACTGTGCAGCAGAGGCAGCCATATGCCTGTATACCCCAAATCTAATTGGCTATTGGCTCTCTCCTTGGAGGAATAACCCACGGCTGATGCCACAAGCTTGCACCCTCTAATGGTCAGGAGATGTTATAAGCCACAGTATGACCCTGTCATATTCAACAGAAAAAAATGTAATTCATGGATTAACATACCATCCAAACATCTGTGTCTATACCAAAGTAACCTACGATAACAATTAGTACTGTTTAAATACCCATATATCTAATTGTGTGTGCTTCATTAGTAGGATCGAAAGGCTATATATTATACTGTTTAAATACCTAAATATCTAATTGCATGTGCTTCATTAGTAGGATCGAAAGGTTATGCCTGGACAAGCTGGCAGCCCATGAAAGAAAACAGCCAGAACTGACTAGAGACCAAGACATCAGCTCCAGAGAAAGTAGAGTGTTTTGCTTCTCATCCACCTGTGCCCCTTGTCTAAGCCTAGGGAAAAATCTGCGGAAGAGGGGGCGTGGTAGAATGTAAGGGCTGTGATTAGGGTGAATGGTGAACCTACAGCAATATAGCCTGGACACTCATTTGATCAACTTGATTGAACATACAAGCCCCCCCTACTGGATGGACCAAGGGGCTGTGTGGGTTTGGACACAACTGCTTGCAAATTGGTTTTACATAAAGGATGCTTGTACTCATAAATTATCACTTATTGCTAAAAAATGAAAAAAAAAACTGAAAGATGCAGGACAGTTGTGGCAGAATGCATGATCTGGGATGGGGTGGGGTGGGATGGGGGGAAGGGAAGGGGAAATATGCCTGAACTGAATTGGAAAATGATGTATGAAATACACAAAGCAGCAATAAAAAAATATGCATTTACGTATGCCACACATGTACTAAAATTTAAAAAAAGGCTCCTGAATAAAGAAAAAAAGAAAGGCTCCTGATGTCACCCTCTACTCTGAAACCCTCCTACTGTCAGAACCCCCAAACATAAATTTAGTTATAACAACCTTACTGCTCTTCACTATTTCTAGAGACATGGTTCAAGTTATTTAAGTAACACTTGATGAGGTAAAAAGATAAATGCTGATATTCAGCTTTGAGCTTTTTCTCCAATTCCCCAAACAGAATGTCATAATGAACTAAAAACTGAATCATGATTAATAAAGTTTTAAATGCCAAACAATTCTAAAAAAAAAAAAGAATGGTACCTGAAACTTTCCCAGAACTTAACTCCAAGACGCCATGGTAACCTATTCAGACACCCACACACAGAATTCAACTTACTCCCTTCCATCTGAAAACACACACACACACACACACACACACACACACACACACACATGCACGCACGCACGCACACACACACACGGTGAGTCATTAACCTCTTTCATCCTATTTTACCCATCATTTCTATTTTTATGGAATTACTCAATGCTAATCCACATGTAGACTTTGGAATGTAAATGCACAGTATAAATACAAATTGCCTTTTCTTTTTATGTTAACATCATTAGTATTTTTACATTACTACATGGCATTCAAGATGAATCTGATGGCTTTGTAGACGATTTCATGGTTCAAACTGCTGGAGCTTCAGAGTCCCCAGAAACTTGACAAAGGTTATGTTTATGTGAATCCATCAAGGGTGTTTCTGGATGACATTGACAATGGAATTTGTAAACTGAATAAAGCTGACTGCCCTCACAGAATGAGTAAGACATATCCAATGTGTTGAAAGCTTTCTAAAATGCAAATTGATCATAAAAATTACTCCAATATGGTACATCTACACAATGGAATTCTATACAGCCGTAAAGAAAGATGATATCATGAACTTTTCAGGTAAATGGATGGAACTAGAAGCCATTATGCTAAGTGAAGTAACACAGTCCCAAAAAACAAGTGAAGTATGGTGTCCTTCATTTGTGGATGCTAGCACTAATTTTATCTTTAGAAGGCAAACTGAGGGGCTGGAGAGATGGCCTAGTGGTTAAGAGCGCCGACCGCTCTTACAGACGACCTGGGTTCAATCCCCAGCACCCACATGGTGACCGAGAACCGTCTGAAGCTCCAATTCCAGGAGAACTCCAGTTCCAGGGGAATCTAAAACCCTCTTCTGACCTCCGCGGCATTGCACGACACGGGTGCACAAACTTGCATGCAGGCAGTACATTCATACACATACAGAAATAAATAAAATTAATAAAAAAAAATTTTAAAAAGAAGGCAAACTGAATAATTCCTTTTGATTTCTTTGTTTCTTAGTAAATATAATACCTGATGGTACTCATCAGCTTGTTTTGTAACACAGGAAAGTAAAATTAAGATTTCTTTATCTGCATGCAATCCTACTATCAAAATGGGAAACCCTATACATGTTTTGGAACTAACCTAGAGTTTATTTTCAGATGTCATAATTTTGGTATATCTACAGTGTCCATATAGGCATATTTTGGAATGATATGAGAACAACAACAACAACAACAAAAAAGACTGAGTCAGAGACCTGACTGAAACAGTAAACTTAAGCCCAAAATGGTAAACTTTAGGATCCAAAAAATTTTAAAAGATTGAGAAAAAGATAAAAGACATGTATGACAGAATGCATGAGCTCTGATGGGGCGGGGCCAAGGAAGGGGAATTGGGTCTAAATTTGATTAAGAAATGTTGTATGAAATACACAAAACTTCAATAAAAATGAAAAAAAAGAATTACTCCTCTACCTGACATCTCTAAGAGATCACTTTCTTCCCCTGAATTCAGACCAGGACCCACTGGAACCCACACCATCAGCTCTCCTGGGTCTATGACGTCATATGAACCACTAGTTCCTTTAAATGTGCTTCCTTCCACAACACACACACACACACACACACACACACACACATACACACACACCACCACCACCACAACCACCACCACCACCACCTCCACCACCAGTTGTTTCTCTAGAGAATCTTTATCCACGTAGACCCCATGCTTTACTAAATCATTTCTCTGTTGTAGAATCTCCAGATGACTTCTAGTTTTTCAGTTCTATAGTGATTACTGCAGTGAACATTTTCCTATGCATGAATTTTGTTGTCCTTTTAATTATGGCTCTGGTATAAATTCCCAGGAGTGCGATTACTGGGTCTGTGTGTGTGGAAATTTTATAACTTATTGTAATTATGCCAAATTGCTTTTCCAAAGGGACTATACTCATTCCATAGCCACCATGCCAAGGATCTTACAATTTCCTAGCATTGGTCTAAAGAATTTTTAAACAGCTACTATTCATTTGAAAGCATGTAAAATGATATTTCATTATTATTTAATTTCCATTTCTTTTATTATTAATCAGCTGAATGCCTCAAGTGTTTTTACTCAGCACATTCTGATGTCTGTTCATATCCCTTGTCTATTTATCAGCATGGCATTTATCTACATCACCTAAAATATTTGGTACAAAATTTAACCCTTTGACTATCATATTTGATGGAACTACATTCCCGTTTTGTTTTATTGTTTGCTTTACACTATAACATTATTCACTGGAAGAAATCTAACAAGACTTCTACATAGAAAGTGCTAACTTCTTCATTTGTGGTTTTAACAACCAAGATGAAAATAATCTTAATACCCTAGGGTGGGTCAGCTGTGGAATCTGGACACAGAAAAATGTAGACTTCCACTGGGCTGCACTCTTGTCTGCCAAGAGGACAATGGCAAACTCTGGAGCATCAGATGTCTCATCTATGAGGCAGAGAGTACATTTCAACATTCGGCTATGGTGACCTTGGCATTTTGTATGGAATTTTTATATAAAGTGCTACCCAGTTACTTGGACTTTCTTCTTGTTTAGGTTCATGGATTATTTATTTACATTTTTTACATATCATCAATATGTGGACTCATGAAAATGGGTAGAATAAAAATAGCATTACACAAGGCAAAACAGAGATTGATATTTAGGCAGATTGTTGTCTACCTACCACAAGTTTGGTTTTCTGCTTTACTTTGGTCATGGACTTAATTAACAAAACTATAAGTCAACATTTTCTAACTAGCAAAGTAGTATATTTTACTGACCAATGGATTAAGAATCAAAAATACTAAATTCAAATGCTAGTCCTGAGATACTGTTTGGTAGCAAGTTGTTGCCCCCAAACTGATATCTTTGTCTCCTACAAGAATAGTGTGAGACTACAAATGGAAAATGTGTGTGTGTGTGTGTGTGTATATGTGTGTGTGTGTGTGTGTGTGTATGTACCTGTAAGGCAGGACTATTCTTCCTCTTGTTACCACCATGATTCTTGCTACAAAGTTCAATTTCCCTTAACCTTCTGAAACATACCCATAACCTTCCAGAAATTAAAAAAAAAAAAAAAAGAGGTATGATCTTGCACATAAGAGATTGGATAGAGTTCAGGCCACTGGGCTCGGTCACTGGTTGGCATAACTTCCCCGAATTTCAGTTTTCTCATTAGTAAACTGGAACCTAGAAGCTGGAATTCTGGAGTGTGTCAAAGAGTTTAGCAGCCTGGGCACACAAACAGCACGGTACACACGAGGGCACTGTGCTAGTCATTGTCTTTGGTCCTCAAGGGTCATTCTCCACCTTTGGGATATGCATTCTTCGCTGCCCTCAGACTTCTTTTTTAACATTTTTATTGAAGTTTTGTGCATTTCACACATCTTTTCTCATTCTAATGTAGGCTCATTTCCCCTTCCATGCCCCCACCCCACCCAAGTTCATGCACCCTGCCATCCTGCCTTGTATCTTTTTCTGATTCTTTTCAAAGTTTTTCAAAGCAGAGAATTATTGTTCTTGCAGGAACTTTACTGTTTCAGTCCATTCTTTGTCCCAGTTCCTCTGTTGTTGTAGTTCCCTCCAATCTGTATTGCTTCAACATATGCATATATATATATATATATATCACACCTATATTAAACTTATATCATCTGTACACAAACTGTCATTTCCATATCATTTCAAGATTCACATTTTTCTTTTTAGATTTATAGTATTCTAAAATATGCCTATATATCCTCCATCCATATACCAAAATTACAAAGTCTAAAAATAAGTGGTGGGATTTACATTATAAGAGCTCAGTTGCTTTCAGGGAAAGGGGTACATAACATTGATGTTGCTCAGTTTGCCTTACAACATTCAGGGAAAGGGGTACATAACATTGATGTTGCTCAGTTTGCCTTACAACTCAGTGCTGGGTGCTAGGATCCACAAATGAGGAATACCATTTGTAGTTTGCTTTTCTGGGACTGTGTTACTTCACTTAGCAAAATATCTTCTAGTTCCATCCATTTACCTGCAAAGTTCCTGATACCATCTTGCTTTACTGCTGTATACAGATTCAATCCCAATTAAAATCCCTAAGAGTTTCTTCACAGTCTTGGAAAAAAAATCCTTAAATTCAGATGGAAAAACAAAAGAACCCAAATAGCAAAAGCAACCCTGAGAGAAAAGAGCAATACAGGGGGGATCTCTATACCAGACTTCACACCATATTATAGGGCTATAGTCATAAAAGCAGCCTGGTACTGGCACAAAAACAGACCTTTAGACCAATGGAACAAAATTGAAGATCCAAACTTGAGCACATACAGTTTCAGCCACCTCATATTTGACAAAGGGGCCAAGAAGACCCAATGGAGGAAAGAGAGCATCTTCAGCAAATGGTGTTGGCAAAACTGGATCACTACTTGTAGAAGAATAAAACTAAACCCCTACCTCTCACCCTATGCAAAAATCAACTCCAAATGGATCAAAGACCTCAACTTGAAACCCAAAACTCTGAAGGTGATAGAAGAAAATGTTGGCAGCAGCCTATAAGACATAGGCATAGGAGAAGACTTTCTAAATCAGACAGCAGCTGCACAGGAAGTGAGGTCGACAATTGACAAGTGGGACCTCATTAAACTCAAAAGCTTCTGTACAGTGAAAGAAACAATCAGGGAAGTGAAGAGAAAGCCCTCCGACTTCTAAGAGGTGTAGATGGGAAGGAAAAGAAGAATCTAGAGAAAGACAGAAAAATACTACAGACTCTCCCTCCTTCTTCCAGGGACAGGGAACAAAGCTCCTCTTCAGAGGCTGCTCTTCCAAGGCCAGAGCTCTGCAGGGCCTTTCCTGAGACTGCAGGCCAAGAGGGCTTCCCAGTGATGAAAGCCTTTGGCAGCACTGTTTATCTCCTATTGGTTCCCTCAACCCCTCCCATCCTCCTGCCAACAGTCTCTTCTTGAAGCCACTTCAACATTAATACGTAGCTTATGCTCTTTGTTTTTGTTGAGATGCTAACTTTAATCAAAGGCTTTCTTGTATCAGTTAATGAGCCAACTCCTCATCGTATGTTCATCCCTACATATGCATAGGGTCTGAATCCTTGGAGTCAGCCAACCACAGATGGAAATGCTTTTTTTTATTCTAGAAAGTTCCAAAAAAGCAAAACTTGAATCTACTTATGTGCCATGTGCTGCACAGAATCCACATGAATGAAGTGATGTGGGATATGCCTTTCTGTGACTTCCTGACATTGCACCTATCATTTGCCTGTGCCCCTCTTCAGCAGTCTATTGAATTAAGGTATCCATTGAGTCCATTTAGTCCATTGGGCCTTATTAAAGAGGTGTAATGTTTGTGTCTGCATAGTAAGGCCTCTGAATTGAACATGTACATTTTTCTTACTGTGTTTCCAAAACAGTGTAACTAGTGATACATCATTTACATTGCATTTGGAATTATAATAATCTAGAGATTATTTAAAGCACACAGAAGGTTTTATGTAAAATATATGCAAATAACTCCAAACACTACACCATTTTGTGTAAAGGACTTGATCATCCACAGTTATTGGTACCCACAAGGGTTCCAGGCACCAATTCCCACTGGATACTGACAAACAACTGTACATCAGCTATTAAAGGTCTGACATATAAGCAGCAAAGTTTATTTCCCATGTAGATATGTGGCCTGGTCAAAATTAAATTAAGCACTTTTTTACTTAGAATTAGTTTAACAGTTGCTTTTAAATGTATAGAATTTTCTCCTCAGAATTTTTTCTTAATTATCTCAAAAATCAAGAGATACGTGGTTGAACCTAAAATTCACCTCAGCAATGTAATTTGGATGCCAAACTGACTTGCTGTCATATCTTCTGACAAAACTTAGCAGGAATGCTGCCTTCCAAATCCGCGTGACACCGCCCAAGTCGCCAACCTCCAAGCTCCAGTGATGTTTCCTATTAGCATCTGAGGTCTTCCAGCTTGGCCACATAGACTCCATCAGAGCTCTGGCCAAAAAGCACTGCCAGACTGTTCACCAACACCCAAGAGAGAGAGGAAATCAGAGCCGGGAAGGTCTCTCAACACTCAAAGTTCCCCAGTCTCCTCAAATATTTCTTTCTCATGAACCCTGCCAAGAACAAAATTAAATCCAAAATAAACTTACACGTTTCTGAGGTTAGGACCATTTCATGGACAAAAAAAAGTATTAACAGTTTATACAATAGCAGAACTCAAGGTTTGAGGATCATTTTGCTCAATCAGGATTACAATGGCATTAAAATAGTATTGCCGTAGAAAATGGGCTGTTAATAGATATTTTTTATTTGCAATGATGTCAGGTTTTTTTAACTATAAAAGCAATCTACAGATTAGAGCTATTCTTTCCAAGACATCTGTGCTCGAGCAGAGAAGTACAAAGCAACTTCAGATAAATGCAAAATAAAAGCATGCATAGAAAGAAAAACCACTTGGATATTTGTATTTTTTATAAAAGCATACTCAACTACAAAAGATTTCATCTTTCAAACGCCAATCTTGCTCTCCTAAATTATTCAGATATGTGGAGCTGTTTGAGGTCCAAACTAGTAGCCACATACGGCTATTCATCATGTGCTTATTTTCTTTTGGGAATTACCTGTACATATCTTTTATCATCTAAAAAAATTGGTATGCTCATCTTCCTTCAAATTCAAGATACTGGACCAGCAAGGTGGCTCTGCAGGTAGCCTGAGATGCTGAGTTGATTCCTGGGATCCACAAGGTAGAAGACTGACACACACGAGCTGTCTTCCGATGTACATGCACACACACACGGGGGTGGGGGGGGATGCTCAATGAAAGAATAAGACCTGCCAAAAGGGTGTGGGCTTCTCAAGGGAGAGTCTTAATTATATATTTTAGGGGTGGGGACTTGGGGTTTGGGAGAAGTTTACATTGCCTATTCTTCTTTAAACGGTTTATTAATGCTTTGAGAACTTCAAACAATGTATTCTGATTATATGCCCCTGCTCCAACTCTTCCCAAATACAGCCCCACTTCTCTACCCGCCCTACCCCATGGTCTGTTTGTTGATTTTTGTCCCCATCACGTCCAACATGTGCCCTCCAAAAAAGACTCTTGGATGTGAAACCTTCCATCGACTGTGGTCAACCAACCAGGGCCCCACTCTTAAAGAAAACTGATTCTTCTTCTCGTGGCAGTTGCCAAATGGCATAGCTCCTCAGCCGGGGGTGGAAGTTCCCGCCCACATCCCCGATTCCATATATTGGGATTTTGGTCTAGTTTCAATATGAAGAAGTATATTTTAAATCATTTTGAGAAATTACAGATTAAATGACAATATACCAGTCTTAACAAAGAACTTTGGGTGTACATGGGTAAGCTTTCTAAAAATGGTTCTTAGCAGCCCATCTTTTAGTATAGAAGTAAAACCTATAAACATCCAAAACATATGTAGGTAAATAATTCTATACACTGTACTTAAACAGGAATATATCTATTAAAACTATGTTGTAATTGCTTTCCTGAAATGTCTTAGAGTCTAAGGGAAAGGCCTCTGTATCCACAGAAATAGCATTTAGTGTTGTACATCCAATGCTAAGAACTACCTTTAGTGAAAGCAAAACAGGAGTTTTTAAAGCCTATAAAACATCCGGTTCTCCCCAAGGAAAGAACATAACCCTTGCTGGTCTTCAGCATGACTTGGTGTAAGAAATATATCTTATCTCCAAGACACAGCGGCCCCCTCGAGGGCAATGCTGCAGAGACTCCTCAAAATGCAACAAAGGAGAGGTCCTTTACTGAACCGCGCTCGGTGTTCTTCAGGAAAGCCAGGAACCAGCACTAAACTCATGCCTTTACTAAAAGCAGGCCATTTATATGGGTGCTAAGTCACAATTTGTAAGGACATTCATGAACAGCAATAAAATCTATCCCTTGCTCTGGAAACATGCGCAGCAGCACCCCCTTCCATGGGCATCTACCATCCAGCTAAACCGGAAGCACTCCCTTCCATGGGCGTCTACCATCCAGCTAAACTAGAAGCCGCAGAGCCCCAAGGTTCCAGGCTTTGAAGCCATATGTCATGTACATTGCGACCCCAACTCAGGAGTTGACTGAATATCTTCTGTTGTCCCAAACAAAGGAAATGTTCAAACACTGGGGACAGTTAATGAGGTAATTAAGTTTTTTTAAGGTAATTAAGTTTCTATAAAATGTCAGCTCAATCAAAAAGTTCCACAATTCGACAACTCAGATGTAGACTGCCCCGAGGCTTTCGATTGGGTATCTTGTATCTACTACCTGATTTCTCCCATATGTACCAGTTATTGATGAAGTGAGTTTTGCCTTCAAAATTTCCAATGAAAGATTTCTTTTAGCTGTATGTGCCCTACAACATGATGTGCAAATTCTACAATCCGAACTTGGCTTAAAGCAGTAGTTTTCATGAATAACTTGACTCAGGTGATCCATTAAGTTTTATACATATGGTACGTATTAAGACTTTTATAATGACACAAAGCATGCTGGGAGAAAGCATTGCCTTAAACTTTATAAAGTAAAAACAATTGCCCCAGTTGATATTTTTCTGACATTTTAATACTTTGCTTATACACTTCTCTAAAAGAAAATAGTCATTTCTAATATGTTCCCAGGGAGAGAGTTCAGATGAATCCATGGATAAATAAAGGTATATGGAACTGTAATTTACTGACAAAAGCATAGTCCATATTGCACCATGCCACTGAAAGAGGTAGACAGGGAGAGGGAGGGGAAGGGAGAGTAAGAAAAAGAGGGAGGAGGAAAAAGGGAGAGAGGAAGGGAAAGAGGGGGGAGTTAGGGAGAGAAAAGAGGAAGAAAAAGAGAGGAAGGGAGGGAAGGAAGAAGTGGGGGAGGTAGGAGGGAGGGAAAAGGGAGGGAGCTGTGCTAATTAACATGGGCCAATGAACTGGAGACCAGTCTCCAGGGTTTTAAAGTACAGAAATTCCTCAATAAATCCTGTGTTTTGCAACATGAATCCTTCTTGTTCCCTACTGTGCATTTGGATTAAACACCACTCAGATCCAAAGCTTTGTTTATCTCTTTTACAACTGGAAGTTTCTCTGTGAATAACTTCTATAAGCCCCTTAGGTATAAAGAACCCCGAAGTCATTTGGATTGTCAGAGCTACAGTTTCACCATTTGTTTCACAAGCTTGGACCCTAATGGAATCTAAATCAACAATAGGAATTTATTGCTGCCTTTGAGGCTTTTGTAATATTTGCTTGTGATGGTTTGTCTGAGTTACTGGAGATGAAAAAGTATTTCATTTTTTATATCAAATCACAGTCTGCTTTTCAAAATGCAGCACGATTTAATTTCCAAAGGAATATGTTTTGCATACGCATCATGTTTGTGGACTGTATATGTTTGTGTATTGAGCATAAGTATAAACATCCATATATTTAAACAATACAAAATATACTAAATTATACTATATCCATATGTAAAATATAATAGCATTTGTCTTGATTTCTTTCCTTTTAAAGGCTATTTTATTTATTATTTTTATTTTATGTGTATGAGTGTATTGCCTGTATTTATATAAGTGCACCCATGTCATCCAATGTCAGAAGAGGGCATCAGATCCCCTAGAACTGAAGTCACAGACAGTTGTTAGCTGCCATGTGGGTGCTGAGAATTAAACCCAGGTCCTTTCCAAGAAAAGTCAGTGCTCTTAACTACTGAGCCATCTCTCCAGCCCCTATTTCTATTTCCTTCGTGTAGCGATATGATTCATTAAACTAAAAAATCTCCTCGGTACTTCCTCCTAAGACAGTCGTGGAAATCATTAATCATTCTTTATCTTCTGGTATGCTTAATGTCAAATAGACAGGGTCTGTAATCTCCTAAGAGAAAAAGACCCAGCCATGAAGGATTATCTAAATGGGTTAACTATGGTAGGGAGTGTGGGCAGCACCACCCCATGGGCTGGGGTCCTGGACTATAGACAAAGGAGAAACCCAGTTGAACACATGCATTCGTCACTCTGCTTCCTGACTGTAAACACAACGTGAGCAGCTGCCTCAAGCTCCTGCCACCATGATGAATTTTACCCTTAAACACCGAGTCAACACAACCCTTCTTCCCTAAGTTGCTACAACAATGAGAAAAGTAACCAATATGCCTTCGTGTGGGTATGTGTGTCTGTATGTGTGCACACATGAAAGCATGCATGAAGAAGCCAGAGGTCATCCTCAGTGTCATTCCTCAGAAGGCTTCCACCTTTCATTATGAGACAGGCTCTGTCGTTGACCTAGAGCTGGCTGAGCATGCTTGGCTGGCTGGCCAGTGAGCCCCACCTCAGGGATCTACCTGTGTCTACCTCCCCAGTGCTGGGATTACAAGCAAGTACCCCCACACCTGGTTTTCTTACCAAAGTTCCAAGGATCAACTTCATATTGTACTTGTACAATAAGCATTTTACTGACCATCCTTCCAGCCCCTTATCACTTTCCCAACAAACGGGCTGGTACCGCGTGGAGGAAACGCAGCCATGTTCATCCTTCCCACACCAGGAGATCTGACAGAAGCCTGACACTAATAATCAAATGTGTGTACAACATACATGCATCCACCTGGAAACTGAATCATAAGGCCACCAGGCTCTCCACAAATTCCCACCAGCAGCCAATATAACCATTGAGGCCAATCCCTGTGCAGGGAAAGAATCTGGTTCAAGTAGAACACACAACCTCTACCCCAAAGACCTAAGAACCAAGCCTTCTCTTTGATTTATGGGGAATTAAACAGAGTCTGAAATTTGACTTCTGTTGTAATTTTCATAATCAGATGGCTCTATTGTCCTTGAAGCAGATTCCATTGTGTATCAGTCCCCCTGAGAATATGTCATTTCATGAATATGTCTTATCCATCACATTAAGCACAGCACATAGAAACAATGCCTAATATTAATAACTACCAGACAACCTGCATTTAATCTATATGCTCTCTACCAATTCAAGGTGGGCATTAAAACGATTCTACAGATAAAGACAGTAGAGCTCCAGTACTCTGAGAGACCTGCTTAAAATCACTCCCATGATTGAGCAGTAGAGACAGAAATAACCCCAAGTGTGCATGTCTTTGGTGCCACTGGGAGTTTTACTATGGAGATAGTCTCTCAACTATGCCAGAGTTCCCAAACTTTGGTCAGAGCCTCTCAAAATCTAGTTTTTATGATGCATGGAAAGGCAAGGATTATTGACCTTATACATGAAATTAAAACCATCAATCAGATACCTATAAAACAGAGGTCAACCCTGCATCATTGACATGGGCCTGGATTATATAGTTAGATCTGGATAGCTTGCCCAAGATGCCTGACATAAACCACTTAGAGAATGAAAGATTTATTTTGTTTTGTAAGTTTGGTCCATGGTCATTTGGTCCCAGATCACAATGAGATGGTATGAAAGAGACTCTTCCCTTATGGCAGACAGGAAAGACAGGAAAAAGAAAAGGAAGGGGATGAAGAAGGAAAGAGATAAAGGAGAGAGAGAGAGAGAGAGAGAGAGAGAGAGAGAGAGAGAGAGCCATCCCCTCAGGAACAAGATGTCCTCCATGGTTTAGCCCTGATGATCTACTTCCTCTAACTAAATCCACGGCTTAAAATTTCCAGTGTCCCCAAATTAGCACCACTAAGAACCAAGCTTCTAAGCATGAGACTCTAAGGATATTTCATACTCAAATCACAGCAGAGTCCAGTTTAATCACAAGAGTCTTCTAAAGGAGGAAAAAGGAAGTAGACTCAGCAGAGTGGTGCATTAAGAGGAAAATCCTGACCGGTGTTGGGCAGAGAAGAGGCCTACAAAGCTGGAGTGTGGGTGGTTCCTAGGAGCCAGAGACAAAGAAACTGATTCTCCTCTTGAGCCTCCAGAAGAGACTCCAAGCTACAGGTGCTTGACTTGACTCCAGTGAGACTCACTTTGGAGTTCTGACCACCTGATCTGTTGGATAATATACCTATACTGCTTTAAAGCACTGTGCTTTCAACAAGTTATTAAATCAGCACACATGAATACATACAACACTCTTGAGTCTCAGGAATTGAGGAAATCCCTGTAGGACAGTGGGGACATCTAGCCTACTACAGACATGTGCTCATCTACTCGACTGAGCAGAAAGCTGAAAGAACTTTCCGGTGGCCACACTACATCAAAGGACCCATCCTGGAAACCCACTGTTGGTGTAGCAGGTGAGGTATTTAAGGTACTGACCATGGAGTGTGACCTAGGAAACACTCCACAGATACGAGCATTCCTGCTACGTCACTGCTGCCTGCAGGGCCAGCTCCCTGCAGCCTAGCAGTCCAGCCCATCAAGCCTCTTTCATGCCAGTTGGGAGACTTCGCCCTTCTCTGATGCTCTGATCAACAGCTTCCTTTGGCCCCTCTTGACCCTCTCCGGTCTCCTTTCATCTCTCCCATCTTCCACACTCTCCTCAAAAGCTTTCTCTGCTCCTTTGCCGCCCCCCATTCCTACAAGTACAGCTCTTTCCTGAACCCCTTCCCATCCAGGTCTTGATATACAGCTGAACAGAGAAAGCAGGAAGGGCTCTCATACGAGTGACCCTCTAGCCTGAAGAAAAGGGAAAGTAACGTCAGGGTCAGGAGAAATAAGTACAAAGTGTCACTATTGCACCTGGCTCCATGAACGGACCAGGTCTGATGACCAAGACATCAGGAAGAAGTAATCTCTAGGACAGCTGGAAAGTAGGGAAGGGAGGAAGGCAGATGATTCAACAGAAGCCAGACGTTTTGTACTATGCTTCCATGTTTCACATTCTAAATTTGAAGGTTTATTTTCACCAAGATTTTTCCTGACTTCTGAACACATTCTTCTACAAAGGCTGAAGAATTCTTGAAACGGCCACTGGAGCACTGTTGGTAACATTTCCTCCAAGGTTGCAGTATTTGAGAGGTACGGTCATTGCCCTTGCTTGAGGGATACATTCACGCAGCTTTGCAGCGACACTGTGGACCTAGCATCCATTTCAAGCAAATGGGCTAGGAAGATAGGCGACTGCAATCACTCGAAGAAGCTTACTACTGTGCAGGTTTGGAGCAAAGAGCCATCAGTCAAAAAGACCTTTGTGGCAAGTCAACATGGTGGGTTCTAGGCATCTCGAAAGGAGAAGCAAAAGGGACCGTGGATGTACACAGGGACCATACTGTAGTAAAAGTAGCAAAATAGTTCTTCAAATGAGTGAAAAACAAAAGCCATATTTTACAGTGCTAAGGGGTGAACTAGGGGCCTTACATTGGCTAGGAAGCATTCCACGACTGAGCCCAAGCCTAGACCTTGCTTCTTTAAAATAGGATCTTACTCTGTAGCTTAACCTGGCCTTGAACTCATCTAGCCCAAGCTCACAATCATCATGCCTCAGCTCCCTGATATTACTGGAGCTTCATCACTTTGTCCTGCAGCAAACCACACATGTTGGAGAATACTGAAGGCATATTGCCATAGAACAAGACTTCATGAGAGCTACTGGCAACATGTCACCTGAAGAAAGCTTGCTGAGACCAGATGAGCATCCAAATGTGCAAATGATTCACTCTGAATTGATCAGCAATGAGTACCAGCTTTGGAGAAAAAAACATGTCACATTTAGCTAGTCATCCATGGGCTCCATTCAGGTGTGAGCCTTTCGGAAGGACAGAGGATTGCTGACACAATCGTGCTCACCACAGGAACAAGGGGAGTGAAGCAGGGGGTCACAAAATACAGCAAAACAGACAGCTTCTGGAGGCTTTGGAGGGCTGGGGAGCCACTTCCAGCTCAAGCTGTCACTCTGGTCTTCAGGGTTCTTCTCTAAACACTGATGGGTAGAAAGCAAAAATCTCCGTGCATGGTGTGGTAGCACATGCCTTTAATCCCAACACTTGGGAGGCAGAGGCAAGTATATCTCTGTGAGTTTGAGGCCAACCTGGTCTGTGTAGTGAGCTCCAAGACAGCTGGGGCTACAGGAAGACCCTGTCTCAAAAAGACAAAAAAAGAAAAGGAAAGAAAGAGGCTCCTTTAAGCCAGAAGTTGTCTTTTCTAATGGATTGCACCCTCCAGATGGACCGTCTTGGAATAATGGAGCAGGAGGGGTGGGGAACCAGCTAAAAGTCCCTTGGCTGCCACTGCGTAAAGATGCTGCTGGTGAGTAAACTGTGCGTCCTACAAAAGTTCTCCGAGGAATAGCACAGAGAAAACAAGGAGCACTCACTCTAACATGCAAGGTATGCTTTGAACAAAGATGATGGACCATTAGGTTTAAAGGTTAACTTAGCACAGCCTCTGGGGAAGAAAGGCTCAACCCAGACATTTCCTAGGCCAGATTGGCCTCCCTGGACATGGGATCCTGGGCTGTGTATGAAAGTAACTTAAGGGGCTGGAGAGATGGCCTAGCGGTTAAGAGCACTGACTGCTCTTGCAGAGGACCCAGGTTCCATCCTCAGCACACACATGGCAGCTGAGAACCATCCATAACTCCAGTCCAGGAGAACTCCAATTCCAGGGGAATCTGACACTCTCCTCTGACCTCCATGGCATTGCACAACACGGGTGCACAAACCTACATGCAGACAGTACATTCATACACATAAAAAAATAAATAAAATTTTAAAAAAAGAAAGTAACTTAAGCATGAATAAGCAAGCTAGCCCAAAGCCTTCCTCCATGGCTTCTGCTCCAGATTCCTACCTTTGATTCCTGCCCTGACTTCCTTCAACAATGAACTCTGACCTCAAAGCATAAGCCACATAAATTCTTTTCTCCTTAAGTTGTTTTGGGTCAGAGTATACAGCTACAGAAGAAGAAAGCCCATGATCTTCCTGGGGTGAAAAGAGTAGACCAGTAAGCTAAGTGGAGAAAGGCTACCAAAGACAGGAAAATCCATAGCTACAAGGACACAGAGCAGGGTCAGCAAACTGCAGCTGATTGCCACCGTATGAGCCCACCACCATGTTGACTGATTTAAGCATAGCCAAGTCCACCCACTCGCAAACTGCCTATAGCAAATTTCACACTATAATATCAGAGTGGTATGTGCAAATTTACCCAATAGATACATATGGTATTTTTAACATTTTATTGTATTACTTTTTATGTGTATGAGTATTATGTCTGTGTATCCAAGTGCACTGATGTCATTCAATGCCCACAGAGGTCAGAAGGTGTCAGATCCCCTGGAACTAGAGTTACAGACTGTTGTTAGCCACCATCTGGGTGCTGTGAACCAAAGCCAGGTCTTCCTCAAGAGCAAACAGTGCTCTTAACCACTGAGCCATTTTTCTAGCCCCAAGATACAAAGTCTTATAAAAACTTAAAACAGAATGTTTATATACAACCAGGAAGTCAGTTGACATTTTGGGAACTGAGGATGGTAACAGGATCCAAACCTCTATTTTGTTCCCTTTGTGAATTTGTTAAAGAATTGGGAAGATACATACAACTAATTACCAACACTGGGCTGGACAGATGGCCTAGCGGTTAAGAGCACAGACTGCTCCTGCAGAGGACCCAGGTTCAATCCCCAGCACCCACATGGTGGCTGAGAACGGTCTTTAACTCCAGTTCCAGGGGAATCTGACACCCTCTTCTGACCTCCATGGCATTACACGACACGGGTGCACAAATCTACATGCAGACAGTACATTCATACACATAAAAACATAAAAATCTAAAAAATATTACCAACACTTATCAGGGATGCAGAGTAAGGCAGTCGGTGTTTAAAAGGCAGCATTCCAGTTCTGAATGGTGTAAAAAGGAAAACAACTACTACTACTGTCACATAACCACCTTCATTTAACAGTGACCTCTAAAAGCACAGCCTTACCAAATGGACCCAAGAAGCATTGTTCTCTAGATAAAATACACAGCTTGTGTGTGTGTGTGTGTGTGTGTGTGTGTGTGTGTGTGAGAGAGAGAGAGAGAGAGAGAGAGAGAGAGAGAGAGAGAGAGAGAGAAGAGAGAACTTGTAGCAGCATTCTTCCTGAAACTGAAAAACAGTATTTGAAAAAAGTCAAGAACAAAGTTATTCCTGTGTTTGGGACTGCCTTAGATAAGAAGGAGAGAGGACGCCGACAACACAAAAGCAGACTAGGAGTGACAGCTTAAGTAACTATGTCCATTTCATGTCCTCTTCCCTTACCCCATAGACACATGCATGCATACATAAACATGCATGTTCACACATGCACATGAATGTGCACGCACAAGTACCTTTCGGATGCTTCACAAACCTTCAGTTATTGAAATGGAGCCTGGGAAGAATCTGTGGATTTCCTGACACTGGAGTGACTTTATCCTCACTTTGCAATTCATTTACAAGGATGTACACATAATGAAATTAATCGTTCCATGTTGAACCAACATCCTTCTTTTTGTTTCCTCTGCTAAATTGAATCTGCATGGTGGGAATGGTGGGTTAATATAAAACTAACTGGTAACTTTGAAGGTTATTTTCAGTATTTGCTTTTATATTACCATATGGTCACATTAAGTTACAGTTTAGAAAGCTTCTTCCTCTCCATTTAATATGCCCGTCTTGTTTAAAAGATCTCTTTTTTTGGTGGTGGTTAAGAAAACAAAATATCTTGGAGGTAAAATAGAGCACTTAGTTCTCATGGATGGAATTTTAAAAGCTGTCTCTCATCATCTAATAAAGTTTTTAAGCGGGAAGAGTTTCATTCAGTAGAAAATGGGTTTCAGCCAAGCAGTAACTGCTTTCAAATCATCTAACTCCATAGATACTGCTTTTGCTATTTTAAAATGCCAAACCACACCACCACTCACTGATCTTAGAAAGCTTCAAAAACCACAATCCAGAGCCCAAAGATAAAAGATCAGCTGAATTCATTACTTCCAGAAAGAGGTAAATTTTCTTAAAAAAAAAAAAAAAGGATACAAACATTTGTTTTTATTGTTGTAATAAAATTTAATCCTCACTCCCCTTGATCAAAGTACCATTAGATATTCATTATTTAAAGAGTGGAGAGCAAGCCACAAGTAAATGGATAAGACAGGAGTTTATCTGCAACTACCTGGGCTTTAGCTAGGTAAACAAGCTTACAGGGGCCACATGGAAGTGTAAGGAAGGGAACAGGCTTTTCTAAAGTCTTAAGTAGTATCACCAGGTGGCTTAGGCTTCAATACTGGCACTCACTGACCAACATCAAAATCCTGGCACCACTCTTAAACTTGACCTTGGCCAATTTCCATAAACCTGTTTCTCCAGTGTAAAACAGCAGAGGCAATGGTACAGACCTGAGAATGCTCTGCAGTATGAAAGGAGATGAAGAAAGACAACAGAAGGATTGGTCCCCAAGAAAACATTCAATAATTAAGACTCCTAGTGTTAATCACAACTCCAAACACTTATTTACTTACTGAAGACCCTTCACTCATTTGAAAAGCAGCTAATCCTATGTTGCCACTACTGGACTCCACCTCACTTCACTTCTGTGCGTCCACAGAATGGAAACCACTATTCAATCACGGAGATAGTAGCTGTCTACCTCCGTGGAGCTGGAGACTCTCCAGGAATGCCTGTAGGGGATTGTTTGACCCTACTGGCAAGTTTCAGATATAATACACTGGCAGAAAGAGCAGGAACGTGTATTTCTTTTTATTTATTTATTTATTTATTTATTTATTTATTTTTGTCTTTTTGAGACAGGATCTCCCTGTAGTCCCAGCTGGCCTGGCGCTTACTATGTAGAGCAGGCTGGTCTTGAACTCACAGAGATCCACCTGTCTCTGCCTCCCAAGTGCTAGGATTAAAGGCGTGCACCCCCATGCCCAGCTAGGAATGTGTATTTCTTTTTTTTATTTTTTTTATTAACTTTATTTCTGTATGTGTATGAATGTACTGTCTGCATGCAAGTCTGTGCACCCGTGTCGTGCAATGCCGAGGAGGCCAGAAGAGGGCGTCGGATTCCCCTGGCACTGGAGTTCTCCTGGAATTGGAGTTTCAGACGGTTCTCGGCCGCCATATGGGTGCTGGGGATCGAACCCGGGTCCTCTGTAAGAGCGGTCAGCGCTCTTAACCGCTAGGCAATCTCTCCAGCCCTAGGAATGTGTATTTCTAACATGTTTCCAAGTGACTGGTGCTGAAGGCTGCTCCAGGGGGCAGCAATTAGAGAACTGATGCTGGGAAATTTATTAGGAGTCTTTGGTTTAGAGGGAAAGAGACAAACTCACAAATTTCTAGAGGAAATAAGAGAGAGAAAGATGCAAAGACATGAATGTCCACTATGGTTTTTAGGAGCCAGACTAGGTTTATTTTTCCTTTGGGACAGAGTCTTCGATATCTCCAGCTGGCCTAGGACTTGCTATCTAGCTTTGAAATTCTGTTGTTTGTGCTTCCACTTCCCAAGCACTCAGATTAAATGACCAGTTTATGCAGTCCTGGAGATCCAACCCAGGACTTCATGAATGCTAGGCAAGCACTCTACCAGCTAAACTGTATACTTGGATCCATGCTATGTTTTAAACTACCCATAACACAAGTTAACCCCAACTTTGATCAATACTGAGGCACTAGGAACCTGGAAAGAGTTCAAACTCAGCCATGGGGTGGGGGGTGAGCCAGATGCATAGATTTAGGAGTAAAGGATGGAAACAGGAAACAAATTCAAAACCAGGACCCATGCCTAACCTGCCTCCAGTATCTTCAATGATGGTATCATGCCACTCCTTCCATAGTAGTACTAAGCCACTTAATCCTTCACTGAATCTAATTCAAGAAGTTGAAGCTTTACTTTAATTAGATGGCTCAAGTCATTTTCAGTTAACTCAGGAACTACTTTTATAACTTCCTTTTTGTTGTATTAATTGGCAACACTTTATGCTTAAGTCACACACAAAAGTATACATAAGTGCTGGTAAAACTGAGATCCAAAAGCTACTGATTTTATTGCAATACAATGCAATCTCTGTTCCTGGCCCTGTTATACTCATAAAATATGCATTGAAAACACTAGGTGGGAATTCTATTTTCATGTATATCTAAACAGTTTACAAGGCAGTGCTGAAAAATTTAGCTCTGCTGGAAAATATTTCACCTGGCAATAACCCAAAGCCATTCAACACTGAAAGTGTGTTTTTAGAGGGAAGGAGAGGCAATATAGATAAAACTACACATTTTCATGATTATAGACTCAAAACGACATACTGCTAATTATTTCACCAAATTGCTTCAACCTGGAGTATCACGAAAATAAAAATGAAGAACAAATGCTAGCAAATTCTATCGCCGAAGTTGAATACTTCCAGAAGTGTTGTATAAACTGAATCTTGTGACAGTCTATGAATAAATGACCTACACTAAATATCAACAACAACAAAAATGACAAAGTCTTGGAAGATAATGGATGAGAATTGGTATTTTTCAGAACTTCTCAGTTATTAAGAAATCACACAGTGAATGTTGATCTTTAAAAACTCATTGGTTTCCCAATTTGTTTGGATATTAGATGACTCACCAAAACTCAGAAGTAAAGGACCAGTCCTCAGGGGCAGTATTATGAGATCCTGTGGACTTAAAAAAAAAAAAAAGAAGTGGGGCATATGGGTCTGCCTTTGAAGGCAATTGTGTGAACCACTAGCCACTCAAACACCTGCCTGGGATGCAACTGTTGTCCCTACATGAGTTCTCAGCACTATATTCCTTCCCTCACCATGGGTCAAGCCAGTGAACCAACTTGATCTGGAACTAAAACCTTACAAAACTGAATAAGCCTTTACTTTTTTTTTGTATGTGTATGAATGTACTGTCTGCATATAGGTTTGTGCACCCATGTCGTGAAATGCGGCAGAGGTCAGAAGAGGTCTCGGATTCCCCTGGAACTGGAGTTCTCCTGGAATTGGAGTTACAGACGGTTCTTAACCACCATGTGGGTGCTGGGGATCAAACCTGGGTCCTCTGCAAGAGCAGTCGGTGCTCTTAACCACTAGGCTATCTCTCCAGCCTGCCTTTACTTTTTATACATTAGTTGCCCCCGTATTATGTTGCCGTGATACAAAGTTCACTAATATACCATACAAAGGAAGCAGAAAAATCCCGTTTTGATCTAAGTGGCACACCTCCCCAATAGTCACAAATTAATAGAATGAGCTTCTCATTCAGCAGTTAAGACGTTGATGCCGCCTCCTGTTTATGATCTGCCGGTGGCCATTCCTGTCATTGCTCTTCTACAGAGTTGTGTTGTCTACTTTGGGTTCCTTCTTGATTTCCTCATCATTTCGCCCCTCATCATTTTAAGTCCTTCCTTAAGTTACTTTTGTCAGGGTATTTTTATCACAGCCATTGAAAAGTGAACAGCTTCCTTGGCCATTGCTGTCTTCTTAGGGTCTGTTTTTATCGACTTATTTTTCTCTTGTCTATTTATTTCATTCTCCCGCCATGCTTTTTATTGTATGCTAACTGTGGTATATACGTGGGTGGTATATGGTAGATTATGTGGGAACAGGACCGTTGGTTTATATTTTAAGAAGCTGTTACTATTACCAGTTAATCACCTTGTACTTGACCTGTAGAGGTTTATATTCTACTATTTTATAAGATGAGTCTATCTCACTTTTGTCTTATCTCTAAATGAAAAATTCATCTTATTCAGAAAATCCTATAAAATTCTGTCTACCTAGCCATAGTATTAGTATTAATACATACAAAAATAAGAATAGAAGAGTCCTCTTTAAGTGAGCACACATTTTTGAGATGTCCAAATATGTCATTATAATTCTAAAAGATACTCAAGCCACTTTTTTCCTAAAGAGTGACTGAAGATTTTAAGTAGCACAAAAAAATCACATTGTGTATAAAGTAAGCTTAAATAATTCCCATACAGGCCAAAGAGTCACAACAAACAGGAACCAAAATACTTTACAACTTATCTCCTGAAGTTGAAATATTTTGAATTTTTTCAGCTGTTATCCCATCAAAGAGTTCTTTTCCTAAGAATCAAATACAACAATATATGAATATATATACATATATGTGTATGCCTTATTTGGCTCAATCTTCACTGATCTTAACTAATTCATTAACCTCTACTAGCATCAGTTTCCTCTCCTCTAATATATTCATAATAGCAGATACTACAAGCATACTACCAAGTACAGCACTATTGATGGGAAAACAGATCTTGCTCCTCCTCTGTGGAAGTTATTCCTCCTCTGAGAAGGTTCTTCCTCTTCTGGGAACTTGGTTCCTCCTCTGTGTGGAAGGTTACTCCTCTTCTGGGAACTTTGCTCCTCCTCTGTGGAGTTACTCCTCCTCTGTGGAAGGTTACTCCTCCTCTGTGGAAGGTTACTCCTCCTCTGTGGAGGTTACTCCTCCTCTGTGGAAGGTTTCTGCATAGGAAAGGGCTCATGACCCTTTAACTCTGCTTCTTGTGACAGCACAAATACACTTGCTCAGTGATTTCCCATTTACAGATCTAGTGTTCCCCAAGACTGTGAGCTCCCAGAGAACAAAGACAATGTTCAGGGGCGTGGTAGAATGTAAGGGCTGTGATTGGGATGAATGGTGAAACTACAGCAATATAGACTGGATACTTATTTGATCAACATGATTGTACATACAAGCCCCTCCAGCTGGATGGTGGGAGCCTTGGGCTGTGTGGGTTTGGGCATAGCTGCTTGCAAATTGGTTTGACATGAAGGATGCTTGTACTCATAACTTATTACTTATTGTTAAAAAATGAATAAAATAAAAAAGACAATGTTCAGTACAATATCTGCCTCAGAGTACATGCTCAGGTAATAATCACTAAGCTAATAAATATAACCTTTGTAAATTTGTATATATATAATTATATATATATATATATGTGCCATTTCAATATTAAAGTTATGAGATGATAGAATAATCATGGACAATAGTTAATCTCATCACACAAGGAAAATAATCAAAGAATGAGAAACAAGGGCATTAATCTCAATCATCTTTAGCTGCATTCTTCCCATACTAAGAAGAATAAAAACCTCCCATTTTTTCAAAAAATCAAGGTCAAGTCTACACTGCTCAGGTCTCAACATAACAGTCTTTCATAGCTCAGGCCTTTGGTTATAATCCCTTCCTTTTTGATTATCTAATGTTAACAACAAAAAACAAGACCATCTTTGCTTGGTTTTGTCAACCAAAGATTAATATTGCATACTTTAATCACTAAATTCATGTTTGGCACAAGGCCTTGGCACAGAGCCCCACAAGTACTTTTTTATGACTAAATTACTCATTTATAATACAAACATGGGAATGAAGAAAAACAGCACCAAGTAAACAAAGTATGTTGCTTTTCAATTCTCAATTGAAGATGAGTGCAGTCTTACATAACCAGGATTTCAGAATACATGGAGTCTCCATGCCAAGGGCTGAAAACAAGGCTCCTTGCCCACCACATAACACAGGCAAGAGAACCCCCCTACACACACACACACTCACACACACACACACACACACACACACACTCAGAAGCTTTTTATGATCAAACTTGTAAGCAGTCTGGCATTGATTTTTCCAAATGCAGTAAAAAAGTATCCCTGATTCTTATCATTCAAACAACTGCAGCCAGCTGTGAAAACCAAGAGGAAGAGAAGAGTCTGCAGGGAGTCCCCTCCAAGTGTGACTGCTTCCATCCACAAGTGCTCGTGACCCTCTTTCCTAAAATTCCTGCCCTGTAGACCACCTCATTAGACAAGAGAGGATCAGTTTTTTAGAAATGTTTTAATTTTTCTCCATCTTGACTCAATCAAATTATGTAACCTCCCAGAAAAGATCTGTCAGCTGTCCTTGTTTTGAACTGTATTTTGTATTCTCCAAATTACTCATTTACTGAAAATACAGAATATCTTTTATCCCACAATCTGTCCACATTGTCTAACCTACAAGAGCCCCATTTTAAAAATGTGTGTATGTGTGCATGTATGTATGTGTGTATATGTGTTTATTGGTATATCTATATGGGTGTATGTGTCTGTCTGTCTGTCTGTCTGTGCCAGTACATGTCCAGGAGCCTGTGCATACACCTGCTGAAGACAGGAGAGAGTGTCTGGTGTTCTCCTCCATCAATCACCCTCCTCCTATTCCCTTGAGATACAGCTTCTCCCTGAATCTGGGCCTCAAGTATTCTTGGCTATGCTGGAAGCCAGCAAACCACAGAGATCTTATTTCTCCCCCATCCCCGTGGAGTTTGGGTTACAGATGTGCTCAGGACACCCAGCTTGTTAAGTGAGTGCTGCTTTCCAAACTCTAGTCCTCATGATTGTACAAACATTTTTAACTCCTGAGCCAGCTCATTAGAACACACCCCATTTTTTATAAAAATAAAGCTTCGCACTCCTTTCTCATGAAAGCTTCCTATCCTAAATGTTGTTCTCTGAGTCATCATCAGAGGTTCCTACAACATCCACCCCAATGTTTGTTTACTTCTGACAGCATTAGCTGTGATGACCCCCATCCCATTAGTAACTGTGGAATTTAGAGAAACAGAAACCATCCTGGAGAACTCCAAAACGCCATAGGCAGCAGCCTTGGGTAACATGCATGGAGTGTCATACTTGTTTCTCAGTTGTCTAAGATCACAGTCCGTCATATAGACCTGCCCATCTCCACCAGGAAATGAGCTGTTCTTTACTCTTAAAAGAACTGTTGGGACTGGAGAGATGACCTATCAGTTAAGAGTGCCGACTGCTCTTGCAGAGGACCCAGGTTCGATCCCCAGCACCCACACAATGCCTAAGAACCGTCTTTAACTCACTCCAGATCCAGGGGAATCCGACACCCTCTTCTGACCTCCGCGGCACTGCACGACATGGGTGCATAAACATACATGCAGACAGTACATTCATACACATACAAAAGTTTAAAAATAAATAAATAAATAAATAAATAAATGAAAAAGAACTGTCTAATTAAGGTATTTGCAATTTCCCTTAGATAGCACTCTAAAATGCCCACCTGTTGGGCACAATTCTTCCACATGGCTAAGCCTCTTGCACTTGGCTTTCTCTGTGTTTGGTTGTCATAGGCTTGTCCCTTTATTAAACATGAGCCTCATTATTCCAAGCAGGCCTGAGGTGAGAACCAAGCCACCAGGTTAAAGATGCAGTGATGCGGGCTGGAGAGATGGCCTAGCAGTTAAGAGTGCTGACCGCTCTTGCAGAGGACCCGGGTTCAATCCCCAGCACCCACATGGCGGCTGAGAACCGTCTGTAACTCCAATTCCAGGAGAACTCCAGTTCCAGGGGAATCTGACACTCTCTTCTGACCTCCGCAGCATTGCACAACACAGGTGCACAAACCTACATGCAGACAGTACATTCATACACATAAAAAAATAAATAAATAAATAAATAAATAAATAAATAAATAAATAAATATATAAATAAATAAAAATTTAAAAAAATTTTTTTAAAGATGCAATGATGCATACAGTCTCAAGTACTTGTCTCACTTTCAAGGTCACAGAGGAAAGGCAACATGTTTTCCTTTCCTTACCATCTCTCTCGGGAGTTTCCACTAAACTGCAGTGATCCTGAAGGTATGAAAAAGATTCTCATTTTCAGCAGAACAGATCTTCCGCACATTACACCAGCATAGCTGACAAATCCTTAAACATCTCTGTTACTGAGAACAACATGCACCACTACAAGGAAAATCAGCTCTGGGAGTGTGTCGAGGAAATGTGTGTTGCTCCTTTATTGGTTCACTAATAAAAAATAATGTAAAAAATTTTACAAAACATTTGTACTTAATATGATCTCATGCTCAGAGCCCTATTGAATAGATATAATTATGCTCATTTTACCAACTGTGGAAACCAAGGCTCAGAGGTTTGTCAAAGTTGCCCTGTGTCATACACAGGGCAGCCAATGGGGCTGAAACTTCATGACACTTTATTGATTTCTTATCTCACCTTTCCCACTATCCTGATGCTTAGGCTAGGAGAATACTTCAGCCGGGTTTATTTTGCATCACTCTACATTTTGGCCTTGGTTCTCATGGTTTTCTGTTGTCTTTGATGTTTTGTTTTGTTTTGTTTTGTTTTGTTTATCTGACCAAATTATGACAGGGGCTTCTATAGTGACCGAATCAAAACAAAATACAAGGCTGTTTATTTTCATTTTCTATGAGAATAAAAATAAAATCTGTTCATAATAGCTATCAATTCCTGTCTGGGCTATTTGGAGTTTAAAGAGTGGGAAGACTTCACCCAGAGCAGCACTAAATACAGTCCTTTTCATTTAAGTAATTACCAGCTATCTTTCACATTCATATTAGCCTGGGAGCCAATGCAGCCAGCCCATCTAAAGAAATCATGTTTCAAAACCTGGAACTGTCAGCACCCAGGCTATGAAATAAAATTACAGTGGAAATTATGCAAATAAATGCAATCTCCATTCCTGTAACGTCTAAAATAAATGCTCACAGGGAAACAAGTGGGCACTGGGCACAGTCAGTGTCAGGTCCATCTTCAAGTTCCTGCATTCCACTACACAGAAACATGCCTGCATGTAATTGAGTAGTTAAGCCCCATTGCTTACAATACCAGCCTAACAATAAACAAGCTGAAAGTCAGTTACTCTATTTATGCTGTGCTGTGGGCACACACACCCATTTATTATCTGTGGGACTGGCTGTGCCACAAACCTTAGTGGCAAAAAATAGTTTCAAAGAAAAAAATCCTCCACTGAACAGGCAAAAACAGGAGTAGATTCCCAAAAGTACAAAGATTTACTGAAAAAAAGAAAGCTCACCAGAGAAAAGAACTTTTAAAACTCTTCCAAATCCTTCAGCTAAAGTAATAGTTAAAATCATTTTTTTAATTCCTATTTTCTGCTTACTCCAAGTTCTATTTTCCCAGCTGTGTCAGGCACGACAAGAAATGTCCTAAGAAGGCCGGTCCTAACAACCTCTTCAGAACAATTTAGCAACTTGTAAAATGGAGGTTAATGACAAAAAGAAAGAAAGAAAGAAAGAAAGAAAGAAAGAAAGAAAGAAAGAAAGAAAGAAAGAAAGAAAGAAAGAAAGAGTATGAGGTGGGGAGGGTTTCCTCAGCATGAAGAAACCCCAAACCTCAAAGACTGACCTACCAACTAAAGAAGGAGAGGGAATCTGTATCACAGTGAGGAAATTTCTACTCAGAGAAAACAGAAAGGAAAAACACACAAACTCAAAATGCCAGAGAAGATAGACGCTGTTGCCTTGGTCCTATGAATGAAGTTCAGTGTTAGTACACTGTGACAGCAGGTAGCCAAGGGCCTGACTCTCTGTTCTGTTATTCTTATCACATTCTCTCTCTCTCTCTCTCTCTCTCTCTCTCTCTCTCTCTCTCTCTCTCTCACACACACACACACACACACACACACACACANGTTAGTACACTGTGACAGCAGGTAGCCAAGGGCCTGCATAGCAAGTTTGAGGGTAGCCTGGACTACCCTACATGGATCTCTCTCTCTCTCTCTCTCTCTCTCTCTCTCTCTCTCTCTCTCTCTCACACACACACACACACACACACACACACACAGTCTGAAAGGGTCACTTCAGTGCATCAACCACCACATTCATATTTCTGACAGAACAGGGGAAGAAAAGGGAAGCAAGGCCGGCAGGCTCCATTTACAATCTCTCTGCTTATATTCATTGGCTGTAACTAATTTCTTATAGGATTTGGGCAGAGGAAAATATTTCTTTACAATTAGCACTTGCAACTGTGTAGAGAGGGATGTTCTATGGTCCCAGGGATATCAAAGCTCTGGGGTCCACGGAATCATCAAACAAATATTTAAGAGCTATCTACTTTGCTGAGCACTGGGTTCCTACCTAGAGCACAGGGAGGAAGGAATGCAAGCAGGCAGCCCCTGTCCATATGCATAGATGATTCTGTAACCATGACTTCTTCAAACAGCCATTAGGGATGGCAGTGACATATACTCACTGTGCTCTCTAACCTGTGATTCAGAAATCATTTCACATTTACAGAAATGTATCGTGAGCAGGCATGGCTTTATCACACCCACGAACTTTAGCCCTTTCCTCCACAGGAATTAAGAGAGACAGAAAGTAATGAATCATCAAAAGTTATTAATTTACTTGAGAATCTTACAATACAGGTTATTGACTCATTCTGTTTTTCCAGCTGTATACACCAAGTATCGTAACAGGTGCAGCTGGATACCAAGAAAGACTCTGCCCCAACCCTCTAGGGTTTTTTGCGACTACTGCAAGATGGAGACCCACAAATAATCCTGATAAAAAGGAAACGCAGTGAGGTAAGGAAAGAGCAGAGGATGGGTGCTCAGAAGAAGGGGAGGAGTTACTGCAACTGGAGGTCAGAAAAGGCTCTGTCAAGAGTAGAGTGATGCTGCACACCATGGGAGGAGGACAAAACAGCAGGCAGAATGGACAGCGACCAAAAAGGAATATTTCAAATGAAGGAGACAAGGTTAGCAAAGGCATTGAGCACCAAAATACACAGTGTGGAAACAGCTTGCAGTGAATGGAAGGTATAGTGAGACGTGAGGATGGGGCTTTTAAACGAGAGTAACCAAAGCATAATGGCAATTCGGCATCTCAGAGACAACCCCCTTATGAATGCTAGCTGAGGAAGGGCGAAGGACCCAGTCACTAGCATCTGAGTCCATTTGGCCTCATTCCAAATAAGGACTGAACAAAGAGGAAATAAAAGGACCAGAATATAAACTAAATAACATTTTCCTAAATAAGAAATTAGCCAAACACAGCATCTGTCCAAAGAAACATAAAAATTCAAAATTTCTGAGCACTCAGATGCAATGTTTTTTTTTCTTTAGTCACAAAAGCAGTCTTTCTTAGTATTCTTGGTGATTCTCAGTACAGGACATTAGACAAAAATGTTTTTATTTAAAATCAGTCTGGAAAACCATCTGATACCAGACTAGACATCTGCTGAATGCTCCAATCAGAGACCTCTGTGGACCTGATCCTTGTCCTGAGCCACAGCGAAGGGAGCAAGCACAAGCGCAGGGTTCTGAGAGAAGAAACTCACTCATCTATGTGTGTGCTCACACATATGGGTGCTTGTATGTGCACCGCACACATATAGACCAGAGGACGACCGTAGATCAACCCGTGATCTCCATATTGGTTTTTCCTGGCCTGCAATATGAAAGTAGACTAAACTGACTGACCAATGAGCCTCCTCAGTGCTGGGATTACAAGCACAAACCACCACACTCAACATTTTTCACCTGGCCAGGGGTTCAGGGTTTCGGGGGTGGGGATTGAACTCAGGTCTTCCTCTTGCAAGGCAACCCCTTTACCAGCTGAGCTATCTCCCCAGCCTGAAACACAAACTCTTAAGATGCTGCATATTCCATATGTTCTTTTGTTTTAATTTAGCAGCCATGACTGAATTAGTGACCTCCCCACCATTTCACAGAACTCTGATTCTAGTGGGTACAAAAATGCACACAGCTAACATACATGCCCCAAGCAAGCACATGGCCACAACCCACATGTCAAAGATGACAGGGCCCTGCCATGTAGGACCTGAGGGAAAGCTTTCACTTTTCCTAGTCAATGGGAACAGTCGTTTAGGACATCATCTTTGCAGTGACAATATCTTTGCAAACAGGAAGTTTCTTCCGTAATAACAACTTATCTCATATTTAACTGGGTAAAACCTGTATTTGAACACGGAAAAATCTCCTTATACCCACATAAGAACTTAATTTGACTCCGCAGCCAAAAATAAGAGGTTGGAAAAAAAGGAGGAGATGAAGTTGTGGGTGAGGGGTTGAAAGGCGGAGCCGGGGCAGTTGGCAGAAGGAGTTGGGAGTAAATATGATCGAAGTACATTGTGTACATTGTATGTATGAGATTCTTAAAATTTCAAAACTATATTTTAATTTTTTCCCAATTTTTATTGAGTTTTTGTGCATTTCATATATTTTTTTATTATTTTTTTTTATGTGTATGAATGTACTGTCTGCATGTAGGTCTGTGCACCCATGTCATGCAATGCCACGGAGGTCAGAAGAGGACATCAGATTCCCCTGGAACTGGAGTCAAAGACAGTTCTCAGCCACCATGTGGGTGCTGGAAATCAAACCCGGGTCCTCTGCAAGAGCAGTCGGCACTCTTAACCACTACGCCATCTCTCCAGCCCCTTAAATATCTTAATCAAACGTAGATTCCCTCCCTACTCACCCTACAGATTCCCTCCACCAGATTTAACCTTTTAATCAAAAATAAATTTAAATTATAACATGAGGTTATATATTTATTAGCCGGGCGTGGTGGCGCACCCCTTTAATCCTAGCACATGGGAGGCAGAGGCAGGCGGATCTTTGTGAGTTCAAGGCCAGCCTGGTCTACAATGTGAGTTCCAGGACAACTGGGGCTACAGGGAAACCCTGTCTCGAAAAGACAAAAAAAAAAAAATTATAACATGAGGTTAGTAAACATTTCTTACAAGCAAAACCTATCAGGCCTGGACACAGAGAAGCACTCTCACAAATCATAATGAAAGACAGCATGGTTTTGCTTTGTGAAATTTGTATGAATCAAAAACATAGTGTGTATCATTTAAAATTTTTTAATTTTTTTTATCTTTCCTAAGATAGGAAAACTATTTGTTTTCTGATTTTTAAAAAAATTACATCTGAGTAGTTAGTTCAGTTGCTTTTTTCACTTTAAATTCAAAATGTAGCTGACCCACATCTGACGTTTTGATGCTCACAGATTAACCACACAGAAGAAACTGAAAAGCCACTGTGAGTCAATAAGGACTTCCAGTAATTTTTTATTTTAGAAAAACAAATGATTTGGAAAGTAATTGACATAGATGTATCTTCTCAGTCCCTGGGAAATATACAATGCCTAGGTGAGGAGGGCAAGCGTAGGGAATTGCTTAGCAACCCAGGACTCCCCTTGGCTGGGCTGCGCATATACTCATCATCTCCAAACAATAAACCTAGTGCTCTAGTTTGTCCTCCATTGCTGTGACAAAACACTCTGACCAACACCAACTTGGGGGGAAAGGGTTTATTCAACTTACATCTCCTGGGTCACAGTTCATCACTCAAGGAGCCCAAGGCAGGAACTCAGGGCAGGAACCTGGAGACAGGAGCTGAGCACAGGCCATGGAGGAGTGCTGTTCACTGGCTTGCTCCCCTGGCTCATGCCCAGCCTGCCCTCTTATATGGTACACAACAACCTGCCCAGGGTGGCACCACTCATTGTGGGCTGGGCCCTCCCACACTGCTGGACAATCAAGACAATACTCCACAGATGTGGCCACAGGCCAATCCAATGGAGCCAATTCCCTAATTGAGGCTCCCTCAACCTAGGTGTGTCAAGTTGATACTAAAGCTATCCAGCACACCTAGTAACCTGTTAGCAACCAAGAACTCTCAAGCTGCACCTATAACTATTTTAAACAAAATGGGTTTCCCCCCTAAATTTGGCAATGCTCTATTTCCATTCAAACATAATCAGAAGCTATGAGTGATGGGCTGACCCAGGCTAGAATGTTTTGGGGTGCATGCACAATTATTGTGTCCTCCAAGTGAACTTTAGAGAGAATACCCTATTTACCATCTTATGATTATGAATGATTGACCAAGCATATGATTAAAATCAGATGCATTATAGAAAGGAGCATGTACAATGGTAAGCAAGGGTCTCAGTAATGTACCCCTGTTCTTGATCAAAGTAGAGAACCACCCAAACTATGCCCCCAGTAACCATATGGGTCCTTCTCTTTAAACCTATAAATGGAAGCCTCAAACAATAACCCAGGTCCTTGAGTACCCTCACTCATTGGCCCACTGTCAGTCTTGACAGTGTTTTTCTTTCTTACTTTGCTTTACATAGTTTCCTCACTGCTATAGTCTGTGAGAGCTTTCATTTCATTCCTGAATAAGAGGCCAAGAACATAGAAACACCAAGCACCAAACCACAACCACAAAAGACTAATGAATGTCTTAACATAAATCCATGACCCCATGAGTTCCAAGATCCACTCACTGGTCAAGAATTACTAATTAACAAAATCACTTGGACTGAGCCCGTTTCATTGCAGTCATAGACTGAGCCCACGGTGTGCACTATCTTTTTTTATTTTATTTTTTATGTGTATGAATGTACCGTCTGCATGCAGGTTGGTGCACCTGTGTCATGCAATGCCCTGGAGGTCAGAAGAGGGTGTCGGATTCCCCTGGAACTGGAGTCGAAGACGGTTCTCAGCCACCATATAGGTGCTGGGGATCGAACCCGGGTCCCCTGCAATAGCAGTAGGTGCTCTTAACAGCGCTAGGCCATCTCTCCAGCCCCTGTGAGCTGTCTTAGAGCCACAAATTTGCCTTCTGCTATAGCTAAACTTAATCTAGTGTTAATATTTAAGCTGGATTCTACTCATTTTTAATTTTTTTAATTTTTTGTGTATGAGTATATTGACTGTATGTGGATAGGTACAGCCTTGTCATGCAATGTCTGCAGAGTCAAAAGAGGGTGTTGGATTTCCCTAGAGCTACAGATGATTGTTAGGTAACATGTGGGTGCTAGAGACCAAACCAGGGACCTCTGTAAGAGTAGCCATACTCTTAAACACTGAACTACCTCTCCAACCCCTCTGTTCATATTTAGAATGTGATTTTTCTCCAATGTTACCAATTAGGAAATTGCTATGTTACATTTGAAAAATACCCCTAGTGGGGCTGGAGAGATGGCTTAGCAGCTAATATCACTGGCTGATCTTCCGGAAGATCTAGACTCTTTTCTCAGCACCCACATGGTGGCTGACAACTGTCTGTAACTCCAGATCTGGGGAATCTGAGTGCATCTTCTGGCTTCCAAGAACACTGCCTGTATAAGTGTACTTACATGCCAGCAAAACACTCATAGACATAATATAAAAATGATTAGTTTAAAAAAGGTAATCCCCCTAGTCTGAAATGCACAAAGAACTGCAAGAGATGAAGAGTAACATTCTATCACATCTTTCTTACTCACTGGTAGGCATTAACAAATCAAAATGAAATTCCCTAATTCAGGATCCAATCTCTGAAAATCCAAAGGTTAAAAAAAAAAGCAGGTATCGACTCATAACAAAAGCAAGCATCTCCCAAGTTACCAGATGGATTCTGGTTCCTGTTACAAGAGCTCGATATGCCTCCCTGTCCCTTGTCCCCCTTTTAAGTGGTTCTTGTTGCCTCGGGGATGGGGATGGATGGAACCCCAGGGTCACAGGGATGTAGGCAAGAACTCTGTCATGAAGCCATATCCCAGCATTCTTCCTTCAATTAAAACCCCATCAATGAGTTTGACGACCACCTAACACAAACATGATAGTCTCCTAAACATAAGCCAGAAGAAAAAAATGTAAAAGAAAGAAAAACAAAAACAAAATAAGCAAAAGTTTTGAGGCAACAGCCAAATTTGGTTTTGTTCTACTTGGTTGTGACTTCCAGCCCGCCAAGAGCCCACAGCTGCTGAAAAACACATGAGGAAGAAGAGGCAGAGCTCACCCTGTGCGAAAGCTACTTTAAAAAATACCCAAAGGGCTCAGCAGTTATGAAGAGACTGCAAAGATATTTAAGGAGAGACAGAATTCCAGGAGTTAATTGAGGAAAAGGAGAGTCGGCTGAGGTGGAGAAGGGGACACAGACAGGGACCCAAACTGGGACCCTTCTAAATGCAGAGTCATTTTATTTCCAAAAGACTGCCTCCGTGTTTTTGTTGAATGCTTGCCCTACGCCTGGATACACTGTGAGCACTACCAGCACGTGTGTCCTCTGGGTCAGAACAAATACACCACTCACACACGGGCCAACCCCTGTTCACCAAAGGCATTAAATTATATTATGAGGGAAAATGCCAATTATTTGGGCCAAGCAGTCGAGAGACCAGCACTGACCCTGTGCTATTTACCATTAACACAGTAGAGAGCAGGAAACATAAACTAGTAGGTGTTTTAAACTTTGTGTTCTTCATTCTCTGGATTGCATTCCTCCAATAAAAGGAAAAATAAAAATTAAAAAAAAAACAACACTGAACTGGAGCATTAAGGCAGTCTATCAACCTCCTAAAACAAACACTGGCCAGATTCTATACCTGAATATTTGAATATAATTTCCCTAAGAATATTTGAATCTGCTTTGGCTGTACACTTCTTCAAATTGCTTTTTTCTGCAACGCCATTCATTTACCATAAAGCACTGTGCTCCTAGACAGCAGACAGGGGATGGAAGGGAATCAGGGTGGGGGACCGGCCAGGCTAAACGATGCCAGATGAACTTCCCCGGATGCAGGGAGCTTGGCTTTGAAGATTTCCGCCTTGCATTAAATCATACCAGCGAAGCAGGTCGTGAAGACCAGGGGACTACATTCTCTCTACCCAGAAGGTCAAGGCTGCTAAAGATGAAGGTATTTAACTTTCTGGACTAAAGAATCCACATTGTCCTGACATGAACGTACAGAGCCACTCGCATTTTTAATCAACAACTACAAAATTTCTCAAGAAATGGAACTCAAACAGCCTGAGACTGTGTCTTTTTTGGCAATTTTGGCCAAAACAACTATTTCCATGCTTAACACTATTTCCCCTCCAGACTCAGAAATGAGAGGGGTTTGTCATATGATGTGTACCAAAATTGCTTTTATTTGTTTTGGATGCAGTAAACGCATCATTACTTTAAATGACACTCTGCATTTTCAGTGCAGAGATTTGGCAAGAAGGTAAGAGCAGTATCCAAGTTATAAAAACCTTAAGATGTATAGCAGATGCCAAGAGCAGGCCCACACCCTTATAAACAAGGGTGGAAAGCTTCCTCCTGGGATACATTGGAACCGGGAGCCTGGGGCCAGGGATATTGCAGAATCTGTATTATGTTTCTTCTATGGTAAAGTATAGACATACAAGCATGCTTGCAAAAACAACTGAAGTCAAACATTGATGTCCGAAAGGAAATTTCTACCTTTATATCCATCAGAGCTTATGGTTTCGACACACAGACATCAACTGTAGCTCACCGCACGGGTCCCTGGGTGGAAGGGAGAGTGCAAGGACCAAGCTCAGAGAGAAAGAACAAGCAGCTCCCAGGATCTCTGCAGCTGAGGCTCCCACCCACTGACCTATAGCCAAAGGACAGCGTGTCAGTTAGCAGACACCTCTCCCCCAAAGCTACATAGAGTCCTCCTACTGGCATGCAGGAGAAACAGTCAAAGCAAAATCAGGGTGCTGTTAGCAGAGATGGAAATGAGGCTGAGTGGGAAAACCCACAGATGTCCACTTCTCTTCCCACATAAACAGGCTTAGCAGTCCTATTAGTTTTTTCAACTCCTAGGAGCAACATTGGTGAAAACTACAACCAGCAATATTACCCAAAAATCGATGGGACAGCGTTCAGTAAAAAATACCCATGAAGGGACTGGAGAGACAGCCTAACGATTAAGAGTGCCGACTGCTCTTGCAGAGGACCCGGGTTGGATCCCCAGCACCCACATGGCGGCTGAGAACCATCTTTAACTCCAGTTCCAGGGGAATCCGACACCCTCTTCTGACCTCCACGGCATTGCAGGACACAGTGCACAGACCTACATGCAGAGAGTACATTCATACAAATAAAAATAAATAAATAAATAATAAATAAATAAATAAATAAATAAATAAAATTTAAAAAATACCCATGAAAAAGGCTAGCAATATCACCTAGCATGTATGAGACCCTGGGTTCAATGATGGGAGTCTAGATGAGATGATGCAGACTCATATTAGGTACTGTGTCTAACTGTCTTTAGGAGAGGGAGAGATTTATTCGGCTTACCGGTCACAATCCATCATCAAGCAAAGCCAAGACAGGAACTCAAAGCAGGATCTGGAGCAGGAACAGCAGGAACTGAAGTGGGAACCATGGAGGAAGCTGCTTCCTGCCTTCTTTTCCCTGCCGTGTTCCGCTACTGTTCTTACACAGCCTGGCCCATCTGTTCAGTGTGACATCACCCACAGTGGGCAGGGGCCCCTTACATCAATTAGCAATCAAGAAAAGGCTCCACAAACATGGTCACAGGTCAATATGATGGAGGAAATTCCTCAACTGAGGTTTCTCTTTCCAGGTGACTGTAGTTTGGAGTCAAGTTGATCAATAATAATAAATAATAATAATAAATAATCACCACAGTAATTCATCTTGTTTATCTTCTTACTTGAGCTAACAAGACATTGATATTGAAGGTTTTGGGGACTACTATAACTTTAATTATAAGTTTAAGTTTTCAAATGTAACTAAATCTGTCCTTTCATTATATGACCCACTGCTTCAAGGATTTAATCCTGGTCTTGGTGTAATGGTATTTTTCTGTTGCCAAAACTTCACTGTGATTTTCCCTCATTGATCAAAATCAAACCTTTCCAGAATTATATGGGGATTTGATGTATATTTATAATTTTGAATTTATACATTGGTGAGATCTGTGTATTTTGTGGACAACAGCAACCTTTTCCTTTTGTTACTGTAACAGGAAGTTTGTGTAAAAGAAACTATTCTAGATGGATAGATGGATGGATGGATAGGTAAAGAGATAGATGGAAAGATTGATTGACTGACTGATTGATTGATCAAGTGAGTGAGGAGTGAGTGGGTGAGAGATTTGAGTGGATAATAGTGCAAAATAATTTTAGAAGAGTTAATAAAGTTTATATTTTAATGGAAAGGAATGAAATGAAGGTGCAACAAAGCAATACCTCAAATATACAATGAGACATTTTGTAGGCCTCTGGGGCCTTCCTGACCAATAATTGTAGGGAGGTATTTGTAGGGAGATACTCAATGACTGGTGCTGAGATTTTCTTTGATAGCCCTTGTCTTCTGAGGGAAGCACTGCCCACTATACAAGGTACCTGTTCAAACTCCCCCTTTTTTAAAAAATTATTTATTTATTTATTTATTTATTTATTTATTTATTTTTGGTCTTTTTGAGACAGGGTCTCCTTGTAGCCTCAGCTGTCCTGGAACTCACTGTGTAGACCATGCTGGCCTTGAACTCACAGAGATCCACCTGCTCCTGCCTCCCAAGTGCTGGGGTTGAAGGCGTGCACCACCACACCCGGCAAAAGGACTTTATTTTCAAAAACTAAAGTGTTATGCCTTCATGTGTGAAAATGTATCCATGTTGTGCAATGCCCGTGAAGGACAGAAGAAGTCATCAGATCCCCTGGAACTAGAGCTATGGAAGCTGCCCACCGCCATGTGGGTGCTGAGATTCAAACCCAGGTGTTTCTGAAGAATAGCTAGTGCTCCTAGGCAGCTCCAGCCCTTCATACTTCCTCTTTTTTTTAGATTTTTTATTATATATGTTTTTTGTACAAGATTACATTACTAATCAAATCTAGACCTGTATCCCCCACCCTGCCCCCCACCCCTCCAGAGCTCATGCGTTCTGCCAAACATGTTTTTCATCTGTTCCTCAGTCTTTCTCAAAATACAATGAGACATTTTCATCCAAACCAAGAAAACATATAGCCATAAAACCAGAAGATGTGCTGCCAGTGAGAGGTCTAATTCAACACCACACAGCTCAAATCATTGTGTGAGGTGCTACTTCCAAGTACTTTGCTGAAAGTATAATTTAGAATAAACTCCACAGGAATGAGCAGTGGTGAGGGTAAGTTGAGGCAGGAGTAAGTGGATCCTGAAGATGACCAGAAGTGTCTGCCAAGTGCTAGTTATCATTTTTCAGTGAAACCAGAGATGATATGAAGGGGTGGCCCCCTTATGGATGCCTTGCTGTTTGTTTTCTGAAATAGCAGTTGAATGCATATACACAGGCATCTACAATACATTAAGAACATGTTGAAACCCTTTGAATTAAAACCCACCATTCTTCAGGGTTCTTCTTCTGGGATCCTTCTATTCCAGTGTTTGGCATCCCCCAAATAACCCAGTATTATAACTGGAGAAGTTTAGTTGCCTGGCATGGTAGATGTAGGAAACAGGAGTCTTTATCTAGTTCAAAATCACCACTTCTGCCAGAAAAGCCCTCCCCTGTGCTCAGGCATAGGAAATCAGATGGGCAGCCACACTTCTGGTATTGTGCCAGCGTTTGCCCAGGAAACGGGGACTGGCAGGTCTCCCCATTCCAGTCACACAAACTCCAGCACACAGTCCCCCAGAGAAGTGAAAAGAAGGCCACTAGCGTAGCCCTTGCACAGCAATGAAGGGTGTGGAACAAGCCAGCTTAGTACCAACCTTCTCAGCACCTTGGGCTTCTAGGAGTCAGAAGACCAAGGGATTTGTATCTGACTCCAACACTAAATAAATGTGAGATTCCCATCTCAGGTCTCCAAGTGAAGCAGTTGAACTAGATCAGGATCCCTGGCTCAGGCTTCTGCAGGGACCACCAGCACTCGGTGCATCTTGATCAAACAGGAGAAGACCTGCGGCAAGCTGGAGGCTGTACCCACCCCCACCTTAACCCCTGGGGAAAGCCAAGCCCTCATCCTCCTATTTTCAAGATAATCAGGGAGTCCAGCATTCCTTAGAAATTCCTCTGCTTTTCTTCAATCCCAGAAAGTAATTTGTAAAGGTTTTATGTATATTGAAAGAGCCAAAGGCTGCATTTCTGGAAGCTGGAGCCAAACCTCAGGCCCACATTTTCTCAATTTAAAGGAGTCCATGTTCCGTAGTGAAGAACCTTGGACTTTGGGATGTTCCACTCTTAAGGGGTTAGGGCCATCATCTCCCGTCACTTGGAGACCGTTGGCCCTCTGGCTTCTAAACAGTCATGAAAAGTCCTTTCATAAGTAACCAGAGTCAGTTTGCCTCACCCGGAGCTTCCCAGACTTTATTTAAATTCTGGGCTCTGTGGCAAGATTCATGTGAGCAACTTGCCAAACTCATGCTCTGCGGGACACAGTTTGGCAAACACCAAACCTTTATTACCTACTTGATTCTAAAGTGTTATAGTTCTACTCCTAGTTTACCTTTAGACCTGAAGAAAGAGGATAAATAAGCATTTATGGATCCCGATAATGTACCAGAGACCACGCTAAGGCTGTCATTGTCTGTATACTTCTGTTAACATTCTCAACAAACGCGGCTCTGAGGCTGATTATATGTTGTTTAGTCTCTAGGATTTTCATGTGAAGGAGGCTGTGTATCGGACACAGCAGGAGATCCACAAGCTTGCAGCACCTTAGCAGGCAGGAGCTCTGGTAACCACACTCAAAGTCCCGATTGATTTATCCTTAATTGATTGATTTGTCCTTAATCCTGTGGACTCTGCTTGGTCTCCCTCTTCCTGACTTCCTTGCCCATCTTCTGTCCCTCTTCCCAACCTCCATCATTTCTTTCCTTGACCTCTAAGGGAATATAGTTAAGATCAAACATCTGCCATTCTACGTACTGCTCTCCCAGGGGACACCTGGCTCCCTTTAATCCTCTGCCAGGGTCCCAGATTGGACAATCTTCCACGTGGACTTACGGTCGTTTTCCTTTGAGTTTAAGAGAGATCAAGTTGAATGCTTCAAATGTTCCTCCTTGAGGGGAAAAACATTTTAAACATTTAGATTAAAGCCACTTGCGTGGCTGCTTTACCTTGTGGGTATCGCTGGAAGAGCCACCCCTTCCTATCTGCATTTCTCTGTTGCCATGTTTCTAGAAGTTCTTTCACAAGGAGTCCACACCTTCCATCTGCTAGGCATATTACTTCAGTTCACACACTGAAATCCAGAACTACAAATGCTTTTGTTGATTCATGCTCTGTGTGCATTCTGTTCGAGGAGGAAGAACACTGAGAAGATGACCCAGACAGCCACAGGGACGACAGCAATGTGCCCCTTCAGCATCTACACCCCTGGCATCTACAGCCAATAGGGATAGAAGTAGGCACCGGAATACAGGGCCAAAAAGGCTCCTGAGGCTTGTGCCAACTGGGAACAGCAGGATAGTAGAAAGCAATGCCAAACACAGGAGCGTGGACCTGGGATGGGAAGCAGGACCGGCACACACGAGAATCAGCAGGACTTCAACTCTAATGTTCACCTTTGGTCTGGATTTCCTTTCTTGTTGAGCCACAGGTTTTACTCTAAGACCTTTAGGTAAAGAAGAACTGATTTTTTTTTTTTTATAATTTTTAATTTCATTTTATTTATTTTTGTATGTGTATGAGTGTGCTGTCTGCATGTAGGTTTGTGCACCCGTGTCGTGCAATGCCGCGGAGGTCAGAAGAGGGTGTCGGATTTCCCTGGAACTGGAGTTCTCCTGGAGTTGGAGTTTCAGACGGTTCTCAGCCGCCATGTGGGTGCTGGGGATCGAACCCGGGTCCTCTGTAAGAGCGGTCAGCGCTCTCAACCGCTAGGCCATCTCTCCAGCCCGAAGAACTGATTTTAAAAGGTCATTTTGACCCAGTGTGATAGCTGGGTGCAGTGGTGCATGCCTTTAGTCCCAGCACTCCAGAGAGAGGAACTGACAGGCTAATCTCTGTGAGATCAAGGCCAGGCTGATCTACATAGAGAGTTCCAGGCTGGCTGGGGCTACAGAGACATCTTATCTTCAAAGCAAACAAACAACAAAATCAACCCAGTATGGAATCACATGCCTGTAATTCCAACACTTGGTGGAGGGAGAGGAGGATAAAAGTTACAGATTAAATGTAAGAAAATGAAAATAAAGTCATTTCAATAACTAAAATGAGGAAACATTTTAAATGTGGAAAACTACATTTAAAAGGGGGAATTTACTATTTACCTTCTAGGCTAGAATTTTAATTTCCAGTGAATAGAAAATTAAAACTATGGGGAATTCTTTTGATTTGGGATTGAGGGTACTCTGAGAATGCCCTGTTAGTTCTTTCAACATCTGGTGCTGAGCCTTGCATATAATACTGCACATATGCGTGCACACACGCACCCACACACACACACCTTCAAAGAATTTTTTTAGGGACTAGAGAGGTGGCTCAACAGTTGAGTACGGCTGCTCTCCCTGAGGACAAAGATTTGGTTCCCAGCACTTACACAGCTGCAAGCAGCTATCAGTAATTCTAGTTCCAGGGAATTCAACACCATCTTCCGGCTTCTGCAGGCATTCATACATGCTATGCCCTTACATATATCCACATGAAACATTCATATACATAATTTTTTTAATTTAAAGCTTTTGTTATATGTAGAGCCAACATAAACTGTGTTGTCTGATACAGCTTGAGCCATATGTAAATCTAGGAGACAGCCAGCATAATCAAGATGTGAACCACAACTGTCACTCATAGACCTTCCTCAAGCCCCTCCTCCCTTTCCTCCCACCCCAGAGTCAGGTAGCACTGCTCTCTGTCCTGCAGCCACTGCAGCTTCCTACCACAGCACCTGACAATCCCAGTTGCACCTTCACCAGCCCTTGGCCTGGCTGGGTGCAGCATTGCCCATTTTATATTTTATGTATTTATTTTCCTGAGGCTGGGTAGAGGAAATGTCTATACATTACATAGAGGTGGAGGTCATAGGAAAACTTGTAAGAATCAGTTCTCTCCCTCCACTGCGTGTGCTCCAGGGATCAAAATCGGGCTTGTCAGCCAGCAACTTTACCTGCTGAGCTAGCTCTCTGGCTCTGGTCAAAGCTTTTTACATTGTAGCTATGACAGTGTTATATAGTGAGATCTCCTTGTAGCTTTAATTTGCATTTCCCTCATGGCTAATGGTACTGAACATCTTTTCATGTGCTTATCTGCCATCCACATATCTCCTTTGTTCAAATAATTTGCTCATTTCTAATGAGGTTATTTTACCCTATTGTTAAGTTCTGACAATTTATATTTTTATATATCTGGAATCCAAGTCTTTTGTTATGTGCATGATTTCCAAGTATTTTCTTCCAGTCTTATCTTTTCATTCTCTTATAAGTCTCTTTAAAAAGCATGTGTTTTTTTTTAATTTGGATGAATTCAAATTCTATACTAAATTATGCTTTTTTTCATTCTATAAAACCACCACCCAACTCGAAGAAATTTTTGGATGTGGTACAATGTTCATTATCTTGGTTGCAGTAATGTCTACATAGATCTACTCAAAGCTGCAATGTTTTTTGCAGTAGAGCTTGAACCCAAGGCTTCATATGAGCTAGTCAAGTTCTCTAATCCTAAACTATCTCCCCTGTCCGATATTCACAACTCCTTGTAAGAGTATAATTTGCATAGAAAGCACAAAGAAAAATAAGCATAACCTAAATGCCCCCTCACAGATTTTATGTAGGTACTAAAAGGAATGAACTGGAATCTGTATGTGTCCATGGGAAACTAAAATGAAGATTTAAAAATGTGCTAGTGTTGGAATGCATTTGAAAAGTTTAAATATGCATTTACATTTCTGTATGCATTTACAGGAGCCTGGAGAAAGTTTCCGGCAATAGCTACTAGCCAGATCATCTAGAAATCACAGAGTTCCTTCACTGGTATAAGTGAGGATGGAGAAAACATGATTATTAATTTCTTTACACACTTTTAAACTGTCTGACTTCTTACCCTGAGCAGATATTATTTTGAAACTGTGAAGCTAATCAGGTATAAAATAGTCGCCAAACAGCAGAGCTAGCTCACCTTTCTTTCCCTATCCGCACCACTACTTGAGAACAATTCACTTTACTGTTATTTGTTTTTAATGGTTAAGCAAGTAAGAAGAAATATATCAAAGTACAGCAGATACCCAAAACTGAACTCTACATTACAAGTTATAGATTCTGTCACATACGCACCAAGAAAAAAATGTTCAGTGCTGCAATCCTAACCACATCATCTCAGAAAGTGGCTTGGAAATTTGGAGCTTGTAGATGTAATTAGTTAACAGGGTGTCAACCTGGAGCAAGGTGAGGTCCTGATATAAGATGGCTGTATGTGTGTAAAGGGAGCTTTGAACACAGAGACACACACAGGAACAGCACTGCATGAAGATGGGAACACTGCCACAGACTACCCACAGCTGTCAGAACTGAGAGACTGGGACTAAGTTCTCCCTCAGCCTCAGAAGGATCCAGTCTTGCAGGCACCTTGATCTGGGAATTCCTGTGTCTAGAACTGTCACACAATGCATTGCTGATGCTTAAGCATCAGAGTGTGGTAGTGTGAGGTAATTCTAAAAAATGTATCACTGAGAGGCCAGGGATTCAAGTTCCAAACCAAAATGGAGCACCCAGCAAGACCGTATCCCATTACCTGCAGCTGTGGAGGACTTGGGAAGTGAAGGGCAGGGTATAATGAGCCATGGTAGGGGTAGCCTGACACCAGGATGTCACTCACATGAGGGAAAACAGGCCACTCCTGAGGACCCGGCAGCCACATGTGCTGGGCTGAGACTCAATCTTTGGCCTTAAACTATAATGACAGATCAATATGGAGCAGGGCTTCCTGCAAAAGAAGTAGAACAGACCCCATCCTGAGGACTGTGACCATTCTTGTCACCTGAGCTGCATTTGAAATCCCCTTGGAGACCTCTGGGCATGTCTGTGAGTGAGTTTGCAGAGAAGATGACAAGAAGGGGAAAGACCGGCCCTGAATATGAGTAGCAGCATCCTGTGGACTGAGATCCAAGACTGAGGAACAAAAAGATAAAGGAGAAAGCCAAGCTGAGTGCCTGACTTCACCTGCTGTCTTCCTGATCAAGCAGCTGGGAGCTGCTCCTGAGGCTCCCACAACCGTGGGACTTTATCCCCTTCCTCCGCCAGGGACTATATCCCCTTAAACCATGAGCCAATAGAAACCCTTCCTTATGTTACTTCTTTTTGGTCATTTGTTTATAGTGATAACAAAAGGAGCTATGGCAGGGAGGCTGGCAGTGCACACCCCCCCTCCTGCTGACCTTCATCTGTCTGCTTCCCTCCAACACCCACCTCTGAAGAGAAGGAAGAGAAGCCAAACAACATCCAAAGCTGAATGTCAGCCCTTGAAGAAACACAGGCTGCCAGGCAGTGCATCAGAAAAATGGATACCTTGCCTTTATCACCTAAGGAGGAGTCACTCATGGCTGCCTCACCTAAAAGATAAGCTTAACTGGAAAGCATGTCTTCTGAATCCTGGTGACATTTGTCATTGTCCTAAATGTGAGTTGACACAATGACCAAGTAAAACAATTCAAAAAAAAAAAAAAAAAATGAAACCAGATACAGTCAACTCAGATTCCCACAAAGCTCTCCTGGAGGAAGATGTCTGTGTCACTTCATCTTCTAACATGTCTTTCCAGTTGGGAAGGGACAAACTGCAAAGGTTTGTTTCTCCAAGGATGCTTGAGGACAAAATCTTGAACCCTAATGTCTTCTTGGACCCAGTGTATTAGCAAAAGTTCCAATGAAAGCCATCTCAAAGCAACCAACAGGCCCAAAATCTTATCTGGTACCAAATTAACTCTCCTTAGTAGTAAAGCATATTTGTGTCATTTTCCAGAGACCCTGCCTACAAAGGCACAATACCTGTCATGCTTCAGGGATACAGCCTTGTCATAGAAGGATGACTAGAAGGAGATGAAGGAGGAAGTACCAATTGTTTAGATTTTCTCTCTGGTTCAACTGTTTCCAAAATTAAGAGTAGGTAATACACAAGGAAATCCATAGCAAGCCCACGGCATCTGGGGACAGGCAAACTGGTGGTGGAGTAGGAACACCCTGAGAGGGCAACAGGCTTTGACTAGTGCCTGATTCCTGGGACTGTAAGCACAGGTCACCACAAACCAGGCAGTTGAGAACAATGGGAATTTATTCCCTCAGTTCAGAAAGCTAAAAACCCCAAACCAAAGGTGTTCCTTCCATCCAAAGCTTTAGGGGAGAATCCTTCCTGGATTCATCCAGCTTCTGGAATTTTCCAGTGATCCGTGCCATTCCCTGGCTTCTAGCAGCAGAGGTCCATCTGCCTCGGTGCCTTCCTCCACATCTTCTCCGCATCGTGAACCTGTTCTTACAGGACTTCGGTCTTTGGCCTCGAGGCTCTCTCCCTGCCCCACTGTGGCCTCATCTCAACCTCATAACAACTGCATTCTTTTTTCTCCCTGAACAAGGTCACATTTGAGGGTATCAGATCAAAGTTTCAACATATCTTCTGGGAAGGCACAGTTCAACTCACAGCAATTGGTTTGAACCTGAACTTTGGCCCCTTATTCACTGTATCAAAGACATGAACAATAATAAAAGTCCCAAGTAATACAACACTAAGTCTGAACAATGGATTGGTCTACTGATGTAACTTTTCCTAGGAGATGGGTTCCAAGCTGCTTAATGACTCAAATTCCTTCTATCTTATCAATCCAATCTCCTTCTAGAGGGTTTTATTTAGCTTTATAATTTGATTTTTCAGACTCACAATGCCAGTCGTCATGTTTATGCTCAGGACAGGAATAGGAAAAAAGGAAAAAATCTACTCCACCAAGAACCTTGATTTGTTATTTTGAAGGTAAGCTTGATCTTCACCATGACTTCTCTGGAGACACTTGTGGCCTGAGATCATTGCCCTGCACAAACCAAGAATGTGACAGAACCCCAACGCAGACCTATTCTCAGGGTGTTCATAGTCAGGCCCCTCTGGTCAGGGCCACAGGGTGTATGACACCCTCACCAAGCCCCAACCCGGCTCCTGGCCCCACCATTACTGTCAGATGTTTTTATGAGAGTGGCAGAGCTAAACACTGGCCTATACTCTCTGCCCCCAGCTGTGAAGATCACCCCAGGCAGTGGTTCAAGCCTTCCCATCAGACAAAACTCAAAAGAGCTTCCTTCTGAAACAGAATCAGTTCACAGTGACCACACAAGCTCTGCCTTAGGGAGCCAGGGGAGCTGGAAGCAGGGAAAGCTGCAAACCCACCCAGAGACAAGGCTACACCAAGCCCAACTTGGAATGCTGAGAGAAAAGACAGCCTCAAAATGTACAATGATGTTGTTCTTTCCCGAAGCTGCTTCCTCCCACCCCCACCTTGTAGGGTGCTTAGGACCTGGTAGATATGCAATAAACATGGCTGGGAGAGACCGCAGAAGCTCAGTCTTGACAAGCACTCTCCTGTCTACTGAGCACCCTACTGCATTCCAAACTCTCTACAAAGTGTCTGCCTCTGTGTCAGAGAAGCAAAGCTCAGAGAAGGTTTAAGACTAAACTGTGAGTCCAAGAAAGCAACTTTACTCTGCTCTCCAGAGCCCATATAAAACTGCATGTGTTATAAAGCCCAGCGCTGGGGCTGGAGAGATGGCCTAGCGGTTAAGAGCGCTGACTGCTCTTGCAGAGGACCCGGGTTTGATCCCCAGCACCCACATGGCGGCCAAAAACCGTCTGAAACTCCAATTCCAGGAGAACTCCAGTTCCAGGGGAATCCGAAACCCTCTTCTGACCTCCGCGGCATTGCACGACACGGGTGCACAAACCTACATGTAGACAGTACATTCATACACATACAGAAATAAATTAAAAAAATAAAAAATAAAGCCCAGCACTGGGAAAGCAGAGAGAGGAGGAGCCCTGGAGTCTCACTGGCTGCCATCTTAATAGAATCAGTGAGCACCAAGCCAATGAGAAACCCCATGTCGAAATTCAAGGTGGACAGCTCCTGAGGCGGTACCTGGAGGCCGTCCTCTGCACACACACACACAGGAACAAGCACACACACACACAGACATATGAAAAGAGAAATGCTATACCAGAGCCTCATCAGTAAACAATTAGGTCAAAATTATTTTTCAAGAGACAGATTCTTTAGTTACTTTTTATTTTTTTATTTATTTTTTATTATTATTTATTTCTGTATGTGTATGAATGCACTGTCTGCATGCAAGTTTGTGCACCCGTGTCGTGCAACGCCGCGGAGGTCAGAAGAGGGTCTCGGATTCCCCTGGAGCTGGAGTTCTCCTGGAACTGGAGTTTCAGATGGTTCTCGGCCGCCATGTGGGTGCTGGGGATCGAACCCGGGTCCTCTGCAAGAGCGGTCTGCGCTCTTAACCGCTAGGCCATCTCTCCAGCCCTCTTTAGTTACTTTTTAGCCAAACGATCCCTGATTCTGGAAAGAATATGCTTAACAGGATCATTACTGGAATGTCCCTTATCAAAGTAAGACTTCAAAGCAAACAGAGGATTGCAGAGGAGGTCTTCGTTATCAGACATGGAAAAGGAGACCTCAGCCAGATGAGGGACTCATATAACATCACCTCGAAGAGAAAGACCTTGCTGAGATACTGGAAGTGCTGAAAGGTGCCAAAATCATGAAGCCACTTGGCTATGTTTCTATGACACCTTTTTTAATTTTTTTAATTTTTATTTGTTTATTTATGTGTATGAATGTACTGTCTGCATGTAGGTTTGTGCACCCATGTCGTGCATGTAGGTTTGTGCACCCATGTCGTGCAATGTGGTGGAGGTCAGAAGAGGGCGTCGGATTCCCCTGGAACTGGAGTTCTCCTGGAATTGGAGTTACAGATGGTTCTCAGCCACCATGTGGGTGCTGGGGATCGAACCTGGGTCCTCTGCAAGAACAGTTGGTGCTCTTAACCACTAGGCCATCTCTCCAGCCCTTCTATGACACCTTCTTTTCCAGCCTTTGGGCCCAGGGGTTGGACCTGGAAAACAACTATGGTGCTTTACTATTAATTAGCTCCTAAATTTGGATCAGAATTTGTTTTTTCCTTAATGTAAAATGATGGTAACCTAATTACACTAGACTTTGAGGAAGTCTTTGGACAAGCATCTCAACTATTTCTTCTCATTCCATTTCTACAAAAACTCCCTTTAGAGATCTATGCCCCTGAGGAAAAAGGCACACTGCAGCCATTGAGGGCTTCTGGACTAGTTTTATTTGCTGACCAGTAAAGTACCCCTGGCCCACTGCTATTCGGGGATTCACACAGTAGTCCTATGGAAGGCAGTCTGACCAGTGGCTTCAGGGCTGTGGGGTAACTCCATCAGGACAGAATGGAGTCAGCATCCAAGGAAGGGAGTAGTGAGCTAATCTGGAACATCAAACAAATGTCAAAGGTTGCCCAACACAGGAAGATAACGCAGAACAGTCAACACAAAGCAGCCATTGGGCGATCAATGGGTAACGAGGCAGGGAGTTCTCTAGTTCCAGTGTTTGCAGATCACTTGCTGGGAATTTTGCTGACTAGCTTGGAGAAAGCCAATGATGCAAAACAGCACCACACATCTGGAAGGGGGACACAATTAATGACAACTCTACGTTTTGCTTATGGCGATGAAGGCCCGGTGCTTTGTGCTTCACTATAAGAGTTGTTAAAAGAGCAAAGTCTAGGTGGACTTGATGGGAAAGAAAAACAGCTGCCCTTTCTAAGCAACTGCTGTGCGGATCACTAGCACCCTTTCCCTCACCTTCCCCGTGTTTAATCTGGACTTCGGGGCGACTGCCTAGGTGGCTGAGTCTGATTCCTAGCTTAAAGGGCTCCAGTTCAGATAAATAACACATGCTTCTGTAAGAGGGTCTCAAAGGACACTTAGGAATGCTAACCCTCATATGAACCAGTATCTTATTTATCCCAAAGTCTTGGACCACCAAACCCTGGGGAGCCCTAGGTCAACCCACGAAATCATACTGCTGTTGTAAAATTATAAGAGCAAGCCAGGGCTGGCAGCATAGGCTATAACCCAAACTACTCAGAAAGCTGAGACAAGAGGATTACAAATTTGTGGCCAGCCTGGGCTACAGAATGGGCAACTTGATGAGATCATGTTTCAAAATCAAAAATAAAAATTCAAAGGATTCGGGCTGGCAAGATTGTTCAGTGGTTAAGAGCACTGGCTGCTGTTTCAGAGGACCTGGGTTTGATTCCAGGCACCTACTTGGCAGCTAAGAACCTTCCTTAAATCCAGTTCCAGGGGAATCTGACACCCTCTTCTGACCGCCAAGGCATTACACAACAGAGGTGCATTCACATATTTGCAGGTAATACATTCATACACATAAAAATATTAACTAATTTTTTTAAGTTCAAGGATGCAGCTTAGTTGACAGAGTGCTTGCCTAGCGTGTATAAATCCCTACCTAACACCATGTAAACCAGGCAAGGAGGTGCAGGACCTATTAGACACATAAGATCTAACACAATCCACTCAGAAGCAGGAAAAGCTACACCATGCATGCATGCCAAAGCAAGGCGGAGTGAGTGAGGGCAGAGCAACCCTGCTAAATTCCTCAAAGGACATTCAGTGGGAAATGTCACTATGGCTTGGCTATGAAATGTCCTCACAAGGTAAATGTGTTTGAATGCTCAGTCCCCAGTTAGTGGCTCTACTGGGGAAGTGGAGCCTAGCTAGAGGAAGTGGGTAGCTGAAGGGTAGATTTGAGGTTTGTATCTTGACCCCAACTTCTGTCCTCTCTCGGCCGCCATGGAACCACTTGCCAACAGGACTTCCCTGCCATGAACATTTGAATCTCCTTAAACCATGAACCCAAACCAACTCTCTTTAAGTTGTCTTGGTCACATATTTTGTCACAGAAACAAGAAAGGTCACTAATAGGAGCTTCAACCTCTTCATCAGCGAGAAGTTTAACAAGAAATCAAAGGAAAGTCCTTCCAGATGGAGCATTTTCCCCTCACCTCATTTGACCTCTTTTGAAGGTATCAATGAGTAGGTACTGGTTAAAAGGAGACTGGAGGGGGGAGGGGTGGCGCATAACCCTTCTGACAAAACGCAGCCTAGCTTCATAGATAGCAAAGGTCCATATTTTCTGAATCCAACATGGAAAAATCATGAACTCCCAGAAAACAGGCAAATGATTCAATGGAAGCTTTATAGAGCACCTCACGAGAAGGTGATTTATACGCAGACTCTTGGAATTTGCTAGGACTTACCTGCCATTCATTGCTAGGATCAAGTTCTCCTCTCACCTGAGGCTGTGTTAGTCTCCTTAATCTTGAGCTCAGTCTTTTTTAATTTTTATCCTCCACCCAGGATAAGCATCCAGTTGCTGCCTGATAACACCTGCTCTGAGAACATATATGTCCATGGGGACATATGTGTTCTTTGAGACAAAGTTGGTTACGCTCATTCTAAGGGATCCATCCAATGCAATCATTAAGTCATTTGCCAAACCCAGGAGAATTTTGAAATATCAGACCTAAAATAATATCTTTATTTCAAAAATATAATACTTAGCCTTTTACTGCTGAAAAAGTCCCCTTACTTATCTAAAAAAAGCCTGTTTCAAATCTGTCTCTTTAAAAATTTATAACTCTTATGAGTCTTCACAAGAAAAAAATGTCAGCTCTGCGGAGGATAAGGTGAAGAGGGAAGACTTCATATTTACATTTTTTTTTGAAGTTGGGATAGTGATTTACGCCTCCATTTCCCTTTTGATTCTATTATATGTTTAATGGCAGAAGCACCCAGGAAAGGGCTTGAGTGAGACTCAGAAGAAGTTTTAACATTCAAGGGAGCAGATGAAGTGGCCACAGTTCTTGTGACTGAATGAGAAATTACTCAGCTCAGCCCAGCCCAGGGCAACAGGTCCCTTTGCCTGGACTGGATTTGGGTCAATGAACTAAATTTCAAATCAGAAAATACCAGCAGCATTTTTACCATGCAAGTAGATAATAATAATAATAATAATAATAATAATAATAATCCTATCTGATCAATGACTTCCTAAGCTCCTGAACCCACTGAAAAGACCAATTAGTCAGAGGGTGAGGATCTGGACACAGTAAAGTTGGGCCACATTCCCAGATCCTCAAAGCCTCCCAGTGGGTGTCCTCCAAGGGGAACCAATAAAAGTCAGCCAGGAAAGGTGCTGTTCTTTGCCCCTGCTCTTTGTGTGTGGGCATTTACAGAACCCCTGGATCGCCTCCGTCCTGTTAGGTAGCTTGAGAGATGCTTCATTGAAGAATTCTTTCCTGCACTGTAGCTCTTCTCTGTTAGATGTTTGTATTGAAAATGAGTAAGGAAAGAAATGAATGAATCTACACGGCAAAGTTAAAAACATCTGTGAAGAGACACTGTGGTTTAGATTTTGCCAAGGAGCAAGGGGCTCCCTATCTTTCCACCAGTGCCGTTCCCATGGCCCTCCTATCTAGACATGGAAAAGCATCAAACCAGAACCAACTTTCTCTTTTTTGTGTATAATTTTTATGTGTACGAGTGTTTTGCCTGAATGTATGTTGAGTGCACCCATGTCATGCAATGCCTCAGAGGTCTGAGAAAAGGTGTCAGATTTCCCTGGAACTGGAATTGAGGATGGTTCTTAGCCACCAAGTGGGTGATGGGAATTGAACCTGGGTCCTCCTCTGCAAGAGCAGTCACTGAGCCATCTCTCCAGCCCCAAGAACCAACGTTTCTACACGACTGTGCCTTGAGGGCCAAAAGGGGCTTCTATACATTCCAGATAGCAGAGACATGAAAAAGATAACTACAAGCGCCATACTCACCACCTCACCTTCAAGAGCTCCATCCCACAGAAGCAAGAAGTAGAAGCATACAAACTGTATGTCTTCAGGAAGAATCCAGGAGCTTTTGGGAAGAGGCCACGAGTATATCAAACATGCTCTGCTTTTATAATCTGGAGGCTTGAGATATATTTTTAGAAGAGAAGGCTCATTGACTCATTTAAATGTAGGAGCATGAGGTAAGTAAGAAGCAAGGTGTAAGTACCTTCTGACAGTGACAGGGTGTGGTTTGGTGATAAGCCATCTTTACCACAGCTTTCTAAAACCTAAAACCCAGGTTTTTCTTACACAACACCTTGGGATCAAGCAAATTCATTGCAAACCTAACTATAAGAAACCAGATTCACGCCAAAGGGAGAGGTATGTTTCCCAGATGCATAAGGAGTCATATCATATCAATCAAGGACCACTCTCCCCAGGGGCTTGGAGCCAGACCATTTGCCTGCCAAGGGTCATGTCCTGCAGAGTAGAGGGGAAATGAAACAGGCTAGGATGGAAATCTGAAAATTCTTCAGAGGCACAACATGCACCACCTCAAAGGACTGTTGACCGAATCTCAAAAAGGATTTCCAAAAGCTTCTCTCAGCAGTTGGAAGGCAACCATGGCCTCCACTCAGTCATTCTGCTTCTCTGGCCTGGAATTCAGGCCTCCGACCAAAGAAGGAATTGTAATGCTCCCCTGGCACCTGATACCACTAACAAAACACACTTTGATCACCTTGTGCCAACCATCCCAGGTGTTGTGTTACCAAAACAGAGAGAGGCTCAGGAGGCTGGTCACTACCGCTTCCTCTCAAAAGCTACTGGTGGGCTCTCTTTTAAATCTGTTTGAGACTGGAAAGAACTGGCCTGGTATTGGGGGCTCTGTAAAAGGGAACGAGCTCTCTCCGAGTTGCAGCCCTGGAGAGAGTGGGAGGGGGTTCCTTAGGGAGGGATGGGGCAATTTGGTTCTGATAAATGCAATGCCCCCTGAAGGCTGAGCCTCAGTATGAGGGCATGCCAGGCAAAGTTGCCTTGGCCCAGTATCCGGGGGACTCTCTTGGGTTTGGAGCTCCGAATACTCTTTGAGAAACCTCCCAAGCCAGTTAGGCTCCTGGTCTCTCTCCTCCCATCTCCAGGCATGCTTGCTCTCCACCCATGCTGTATTTTCACCACTTAAACACTTCTTCAGAGTTTACTACACAACAGTGTGGCTCTGAGTCTGCCAGAGTTCAGCGACAGGATTTAGAGAATAGCTGCCTTTCCCCTGGAGATTTGTGAGCAAATGGCAATCATCAAACCTTCTAGGCCATGCCAATGTCCAGTGTCAGGGGAGGGAAACCTTCTCTCTTTAACACTTACCTCCCTCTCCCAACTCCCTAGCTTCAGAGTCCAAATCAAAGGCCTTGTGACATTTCAAGGGACAGCAGTGAAAGTCTCTTGGTCGATCGACCTGACCCAGGACATCATCACTCCTGGCTGAAATTAACTTTCATCTTTTAGATGTCTGAAGGAGCGTGGATTCAGGGGAGATGAAAGGAGAGAGAGCCAATGAATACTGGGAAAAGAAAATAAGTAGCATACCATGACCAAGCCAAACCAAGCTTGACATTTCCAAATCATATTGGCAAATGCATGCTTTCACAAATCATTTGTTCCATCTTTCCTAGAGACAAAAAGGGGAATATCTGGATTCAAATATCCTAACCCCAGACCAGGAAATCGTGCCACTGAAATGCAATCTTAAATGGTGTTCAGAAAGTCCAACGTTATTTATACCAACACGCGCACCAACACCTCCAAGCCAAAAGTTGTACTGCTCCAAGCAGTATATTCGTCAATTTCATCATCCCCTGACCCTCGCTGGGATCCTGGTTAAGCAGGCAGCATCCAATTCCCATCCATACATCTTACAGGATCCTTATTTGGGGGTAAATCCCTGCACGCGGGTCAAGCACCACCTTGGCTCCTGCAGCAGGGTACAGCCTCCTCCAGGCTGCCCCTCCCGCCCCTCCTCCTGCCTCCCGGGTGCCCCTTACCTGCAGGCGCTCGGTAGCCGGCTGCCACATCTTCCAGCCTTGGGTTTTTAAATTTTTATTTATTTTATTTATTTTATTTATTTTTTTTCTTTTGGTAGAGGAGAAGCTGGCTAGACACTGGATCGCGCGCCCCGGGAATGAGGGACCTCGGTCCCGCTGTCACATCTGGGGTGAATGTCCGCGAGCTGTGCGTCCTGGCTCTGGCCGCTGCCGGTGGGCGCAGGGAGCTGCGAGCTGGAGGAGGCGGCGCAGCGCTCTGCTGCCGGCAACTTGTGGGCACCGCTGCCGGCCGTCCTAGCGCAGCTGCGAGACGATTGCGCAGCTCCGCCCGGGCCCGGAGCGCGCGGCGGCCGCTCCCTCCTCCCCCCCGCCGCCGCCGCCGCCGCCCGGACCTGCGCGCTCTGAGCATGCCCGGGGCGGGAGGCAAACCGGCGCCCGGGGCGGTGGGGAGTGAGGGATGTGGACCCCGTGGTGGGCAAACCCTAGCTAGGGTGGAGCGCAGAGTCGTCTCGAACCTGGGAAAGTCCCCACACCTCGCCCCCATTGGTACTGGATCTGGGAGAGAACCCAAAGTGGCTAGGGAGAAAGGGCCTGGAGACTGTGCGGGGAAGTAGCCTCCTGAAGAGAGAAACCTCTGCCCCTGGGTCCCAGGCTTCCATTCACCAAGGGCCCTTTGAAGACAAGGCGCTGGGGAGAGATTTCTATCCATTGAGTTAACCGAGCGCCTATTAGGCTCCAGCTGCTTCTGTCCTCAGGAGAGGAGGCAGCATCCTCCTGCCCCTGCGCTTACATTACATGATGGAGGTGGTTATGATGGAGAAGGCTCCTGAAAGGGCCAGTGTCATGTCCCCCCACTAGTGATAAGTGTTGAGAAGAAAAGCACTGTGGGCTGATGAAAGGGAGAAGACAGCATCTCCAGTAGGCCCTGGAGGAAGCCTACAGAAAGACCTGGAGATGAGAGGCATTAGCACGGGGCAGGGCCCTTTGCTGAGTGAAGGAGCCAGAAGAGGCAAGAAGACCCTTGCCAGATCCCCAACAGGCGTCCTTCTATCCGAAGTTCTACCAGGTGCTGCAGGAACTTCCAGAACCCACGAGGAAACTCTTCTGGGCTCCCAGGTCTGGAGGTTCCCAGCCTAGTGCTAACTTTAGAAACGCAGAGCTGTGTCCTGTGACAGCATGCCATCCCCCCTGTCCATGCACTTCTGCAAAATAAGTCTTAAAATTCCTGCTGTGAGCTAAGTGAGGCATGTTGAGTTTGGGTCGCTTGTCCCCTCCGTCAAAGGGCCAGAGAAGAAAACTTTCAGCTGACATAAGGGTGGGGGTTTCTGACTTGGATAGCCGTGGAAATAGGAAGCATCTGAGGCAGGGGCTCTGGCCTGGTCACTCCTGTGATGTCAAAATCAGCTACTGGTCGACTGTCCATTTCTCCTATCCTGTGTGGGTGCAATAACTTCCATGGAGCCTTCAGCTCACCACATCTGTCAGCAATTCCCAAGGACGCAAATCCCACCTCCCAAGCTACACAGAGCCACACACCAGGAGCACAGGGTTCTGGCAGACCCAGGACTCCAGGCTTTCAGACCATGCAGTCGCTGTGTACGATGAACGTTCCCAGGCAAACCTGTGTGGAAATGCACCTTCGCTTGCAGATGTGGTCCCTGCTTTCAGCTTGGCCTTTTCCTTTCTCTAATAACTAGTTCACCTGCACACTTTCCACACCTAGAGGATTTCTGAGAAAAATAATAAATCTTCCCAGCCTCTTCTCTTCAATCAAGTCCCCAAAGGGAAAGAGATGTGCTTCATTAAAAAAAAATCTAGAAAATCCAAATGTACGTACGAAACCCCCAGGCAGCTAAAATAGGAACCTTCGGTTGCCAAGGATGTCTTCAGACAAGCCTTGAAACCACCCTTAGTTGCAGATGCTGCCATAGAAAAGTGATTTTGTTTTAAATAGCAGTGGGATGAGATAACGGCCTAAATTCACATCACATTAGAGCATTAAAATCCTGTCTTCTCACCTCCGAATGTAATTAATTGTTATGACTCAGTAATGCAGCCTCTAGTTGGGAGTGTGGTGCTATTTAAAGGAAAAAAAAAAAAAAAAGCTTCAGCTTTGGCTCAGGGGAGACTTCTTTCAGTTACCAGTTCCCATTTTGTGAAGTAGAGGATGTATTTACACTCCAGTCTCCTGTTCCAACTTCCTGGAGGCACAGGAAACTAGATGAGAAGAGTGGGGAGGGGTCAAGTGGAGAACGATGGGAGATGGCCAAAGGGACCTCTTCTCACCTCTGGTTTTGTTCCCATTCAGGAGAAACCTGCAGTGGAGGGTGAATGAAACAGAGACATCTACTGGCCAGAAGTGGGATGTGCATTTAGGTCCCTCCCAGCAAGGTCCTGGGACTCCTAAACTAACCCTTCCCCTAGACTCAGAAAGTGCTACTTTAAGGATAAACAGGTTTGTGCTGAGCAAGAAACCACTCTTGAAGGAAGCAAAAAGTGTTTAGGTGCTGTGAGTGGAAACATCAGACACATAAGTATACATGCTTAATTCCGTGTTCTTATTGCTTGCGATTATCTAGGCAAGTCTGATCTTGTTAATAAATAAGTACGATTTCAAGGAAGGTGAAGAAGGAGAAAACAAAAGGGATGACAAGGTGTAGGTGAGTTATGAGCACAGCATTTGATCCACAAAAATAATTATAAACATCCTTAGCAATATTATTAAGCTGGATTTTATCTTATGCGTGGTTTTAAGCCCTAACCTAAGCAACCCAGATGTTCACATTAGAATAAGGCTGAATCGAATTGTGGCCCAACATATCAAAATGTATTAAAATATCACAGTGCCATTAATATGATTACGAAGTGTGAGAGCTGAAAAGTGTTTTGGATACAATTACACGCTTTTTAAAGTTGGCCAATTATGTGTATGATTTTAATACATGTGTAAAATATGTGAAAAAATATGTGAATCGAAATAAATATTGGAAAGAAGAAAGACACTAGGACAATGGGAAGACTCAAGACACTAGGACAATGGAAGACTCAAGACACTAGGACAATGGGAAGATGCAAGATACTAGGACAATGGGAACTCAAGCTGAACCTGGCCCTTCTAGCTGTTCTTCTAGGCAATAATGGTTTTTTCTTTATTTATCTCTTTTAATGTGTATGAGTTTTGCCTTTATGTTTCTGCATGCAATGCCCACAGGGACCAGAAGAGAGCATCAGATCCCCTGGAACAAAGGTCATGCATGGTTGTTAGCCACCATGTTGGGGCTGGGAACCAAACTCCTGTCCTGTCCAAGAGCAGCCAGTGTTCTTAACCTACGAGCCATTTCTCCAGCCCCTAGGTTATAACTCTTAGAGAGCCATTTGCCTTGTAAAACCTCAGCTATTTCATCTGTGAATACAGTGATACTTGAACAGGGACTGATAGTATATAACCCATCTGGCTGTGATAGGCACACGAAAGCATTAGTTATTGTCCCTATTATATCTATTATATCTCTCTCCCCTTTTGTTATCAAAGTAAAAAAGATTCTGATGAAATGGCCCCAGCCTCCTGGGATTCAGTCATTTCCACTTGGAATATTTGTAGATTTCAATTATACCAGTTTCACAAATAAAAACGGCCCGCCGTATGAGGACTAGCTTATAATTCTAATTTAAACAGATGGACAGTAAAATTTATTATGGTTGTATATTTAGCACAGTAAGCTTTAACAAGTCCTTCTTATGACTTCAGAAACCTTACTTCAAAATCACCAAAATAGTTGTAAATAGACAAGCAATATTAAAAAGTCTGAAAATTCAGGGGCTGAAGAGATGGCTCAGCAGTTAAGAGCATTTGCTGCTCTTCCAGAGGACCCAAGTTCAGTTCCCATCACCCACATCAGGCGGTCCACAACAGCCTGTAACTCCAGCTCCAGGAAATCCAAAACCCTCTTCTGATCTCCATGGGTACCCACTCACACATTTGCCTAAATAAAAATAAATCTTAGAAAACAATTCATTAAGCCGTTTAGACCTTCACATAGTGCCAGGGCCTCTAGTTTGGGTCCCTACAGGAGTGCTGTGTGTGTGTGTGTGTGTGTGTGTGTGTGTGTGTGTGTGTGTGCCACAGCATACATTTAGTGATCAGAGGATAACCTTGGATGCTGGGCTTCTCTTCCACCCAGTCTGACTCAGGGTCTCTAGTTTGCTTCTGTGTATACCTTGCTGCTCCCTGCCCAAGCTTCTGGGGAGTCTCCCATGTCCACCTTCCATCCCCTTGTCAAGTGAGTACTGGGATTATGGGTTAATGCTTTCTGGTTTTATGTGGGTTTGAGTGATCCGCAGCAAGCGCTTTACCCATTGAGCTATCTTCTCAGCAACACGAGGTGGAATCTGTCCACACCAGTCACTGTGATACACTTGTGCCTTAGTCAGCAAGTGTAAATGCTTTCTGCATGACAGCACAAAACTTCTGAAGCCCCCCAAACCCTGGCAGCTGTCTCTTCACACCATAGCACAACTGTACTATAAGGAAGTCCAATTAGCCTTTTAATGATGGGAACCACAGAGGGGGTACTCGTGGCCAAGTATGTGTTCAGGATCATCTCAGAACATAGCTCCAACATGGGTAACCTCATGCATGATAGCTAAAGAAACCAGCCCAGGTTACAACAGAAGGTCATGAGTGTAAAACACAGATACATAACCCATCCTTTTGAGGGGTGTGTGTTGTGGGTGGTAAACAATTAGTAGAGGAACCATCACTAACAAGAGTCTTTGAAATTATTTGGCTCACTTTTGCTTTCCCAACACCCCATATTCACACTCCTATCATGGTCTCCAATCTTGTGGGTCAAACTTGCAGGTCACACCAGGTCAGTTTTATAGTAATTCTCTCTAAAGGAAGATGGGAAGTGGGCTGAGTCTTGGCCGTAGAAGCATCTTTTTCTGGCACAAATGGTAATAAGCATGATGTTTCCTGTTCCTTTTCAGCCTTTCTCACTCCCTCTGGACAAGCTCCCCCAGTATTAGCCGGTTCTTCATCAATGCATCCAAAATACCTTAGAATATTAAGGAAAAAAACATTTGTTTTGGCTCCTGGCTTTGGATGGCTCAGTCTGTGATGCTCTATTGCTTGACAGGTTGAAACACCATGGTATCTAGAGCCTGTATTAGAAGAAGCAAAGAAAGCCAGAGAATGGGGGAGGGGAAAGAATATGCCATTCAAAGGCACACATCCAGCGACTGCTTCCTTCAGCCAGGCCCCATGTCCTAACAGACCACCTATGACCTCACGAATGGGTTCATCGAGGGAGAAGATTAGTGCCTAACAAGGATTTTCAACAGCGTCATCAGCTGGGGGCTAAACTTTCAACATGGGCTACTCTGGGACACTTGACATCCAAACCGTAATTCCTTCCTTTGACTGCTGCTTCTTCTAGAGAGGGGCAGGTTGAGAGTGAACTTGAGACTTTGGTCTGTAGTCAGCACATCTAGCCAGAAAGGGACAAGTCTGAGTGGCCACCAATTTCCCCCTCCTCCACATCCTGACCAACCAGTTAGCACCATGATCCCAAATCTGTTCCCACAGGGACCCGTGTCAAGCTACACCTTCTACTTTCTTTCTACATCAGTTCTCCATCTGAGCTGATTTCACACAAAAACTAATCTGTCTTTGCTTCTATTTTTTCCCCTCTTTCTTCTCACTTCCATTATCAAAGCCAAGAATTACTTATTCTAAACCTGTAAGAAGCATGTTGGGCACAACTTGTAAAAATGAGATTGTCTAGAAAAAAAGTCTCCATGATAAGGATTCTTCCTGACCTCCATTAACCTTTGCTTAACTCAAAACTCCCATATGGGTGCTGGAGAGATGGCTCAGCAGTTAAGAGCACCGACTGCTCTTGCAGAGGACCCAGGTTTGATTCCCAGCACCCACATGGTGGCTAAGAACCATCTTCAACTCCAGTTCCAGGGGAATCCGAAGATGCCCTCTTCTAACCTCCGCAGCATTGCACGACATGGGTGCACCAACCTACATGGAGACAATACACTCATACACATAAAAAATAATAAATAAATAAATAAATTTTTAAAACTCCCATACAGATCTCTGGAGCACAAAACTGGCCCTGTTGAATACAGAAGCACTGGCTAGACTATTTTTCACTGTCCTTCCTTCTGAGATTCACAATGTTATTCCAACATGAAAATCAGAAGAGAGGACTGAGCGTAGATCTCAGTGATAGAGATGTATGTGTGGGGCCCCAAGGTCAATTCCTAGAATGGTAAATAAATAAATAAATAAATAAATAAATAAATAAATAAATAAATAAATAATTTTAGGGGCTAGAGAGATGGCTGGCTCAGTGGGTGGAACAGAGGCATGAGAACTGGAGTTCAGGTCTCCGCACTCACATAAGAGCTGGGTAAGCCAGGTGGGGCATGGTAGGTAGCCTGACAGTAATCCCAGCTTCCTCTGGAGGCAGAGACAAAATTCCTGGCTTGCTAAACTAGTTAAACAGGTAAGCTCTGGGTTCAATGAGAGACACTGCCTCAATATATAAGGAAGGACTATGCCCTTCAAAGGCACACATCCAGTGACTACTGTCTCCAGTCAAGCCCTAAGTCCTAACAGACCAGTTATGACCTCTTGAATAGGTTCATCCAGGGAGAAGGGTAGTGCCCTCCAGTGACTCTCAACAGTGCCATTAGATGGGGTCTAAACCTTCAACATGGGACCCTGACTCTAGGACATTTGATATCCAAAACATTAATAAGTCATCAAACAAGACACTTGATATCATCCTCTGGCCTCCACATGCAGGTGCACACAGGTGCATGCATGCACACACGTACCCATATACAAGCAAACATGAATACATGAATACATGCACAACTGTACTGGATAGCTTTGGTTGTCAACTTGATATACCTGGGTAGAGGGAACCTCAGTTGAGGAATTGACTCCATTGGACTGGCCTGTGGCCACGTCTGTGGGGTATTTTCTTGATTGTTGAGGGATGTGGGAGGCCCCAGCCCACTGTGGGTGATGCCACCGCAGGCAGGTGGTCCTGTATTGTATAACAAAGCAAGCTGATCATGGGCCAGAGGAGCAAGCCAGTAAGCAGCATTCCTCCATAGTCTGTGCTCTAGGTTCCTGCCCTGAGTTCCTACCTTTGACTCCCTTAGTGACCAGGAGGATATAAGCCAAATAAACCCTTTCCTCCCCAAGTTGGTATTGGTCAGAGTGTTTTTTTTAAAGCAAAATAAAAGCTAACTAGGACAACCACACAGGCACACATGCACGTGCATGCACGTAAAAACACATTTTAATCAGAAGGGGATAGATAGTGTAAAGCTTTGGAGAGAGGCAATTTTCATCTTTAAACAAAGTCTACCTGGAGTTTCAGTAGAATATTTCCGAAACTATGGCTCTGTCTTCAGTGGTCAGACTATAGGTAGCAGAAGTAGTAGTAGTCCCCGCATTTGAGAGGCTGAGGAGGATCAAAGCAAAAGTAGGAGATCCTCGAACTCTCCTGAGAGTGTGGCAGATGCTCAGAATTTGCTAGCAGCACAGAGCATGTTCCAACCCTGAATGCTTCAGGAACACGCAGCTCTTTTTCTCAGCACCCAGGATTATGGGACGATGCTGACCCAGTAACCCGCAGCTGAATGTTCTCAGCGTGGCCATCAGCCGAGAAGAGGTGCCCCATATGCAGTTCTGTCTCCTTTGATTCAGCCAGCTTGTAAAAGTTGACGGTGGGGGGGGCTGGAGAGATGGCCTAGCGGTTAAGAGCGCCGACTGCTCTTGCAGAGGACCCGGGTTCGATCCCCAGCACCCACATGGCGGCTGAGAACCGTCTGAAACTCCAATTCCAGGAGAGCTCCAGCTCCAGGGGAATCCGACACCCTCTTCTGACCTCCGCGGCATTGCACGACCCGGGGGAACCGGACCTGTATGCAGACAGTTACATTCATACACATACAGAAATAATACAATAAAAAATTTAAAAAAAAAAAAAAAAAAAAAAAAAAAAAAAAAAAGTTGACGGTGGGGAAAACAAAGGCCGTGAAGTGGGTACTGCAAAGGCCGTCCCAGCTCTGCCCTCCACTCGGCTCCGCCAAGGCACAAGTGAAAACTGCCTCATGATTCAACGTCTTTTCTTGTCCAAACCTGCTTCCCTCATTTGCTACAGTTCTTGGGGACTTGGGGGCCAGACCACCCACCGTATGGCAGTAGACAGAGTTCTGATCATAGAGGCAGGTGGTACAGGGCAACTCTTAAAACTTTCACTAGCAGTGAACTGAAATGCAGCATACAGGAGAGTGATGTGCTGACGGCTGCAATGTTCAAGCACCAGAGAGATAGAGGAAACAGTAATTATATGGATTATGGAATCAGATGCTACTGCTGAGTGCTGTGGATGTGTGGGAGGAGGACAAAGAGATGATGCTGGTGGCTGAACTTTGGCAGGAAAGTCAGGGCACTCCCTGAAAACACAGACAGCCGGGTGTGGCGACACGCACATCTAATCCTAGCACTTGAGAAGCTGACGAAGGAAGATCAAAAGTTTGAGGTCAGCCTGGGCTGAACAGCGAGTCCTGGGAAGAGTTGGGATACTCTCACTGTCTCGAGAAAAGAAAAAGAAAGAGAAAAAACAAACAAACAAACAACCATCCGGAGCCTCTGATGTCCTGTGCAAAAACTTGAAGGTCAACCCCAGATTTCACTCTAAAGGGAGTGCCTAGAAGAGTAAGCTCATCATTCCAGAAAGGGGTTTGACAAATTTAAGTCCTTTATTGGGAAGAAGTGAAACCCCAGGTCTGGGTAACACTACTCAGTAGGCAACCCTGGAGATCTTGAGTCCCCAGGTACACCCAGGTCCTTTCCACTGGATCACTCTTCTCCCAAGAGAAGTATTACTCTCATCACTCACAAAAAAAATATCAAACTGCTTTGCACAAAGAGTATTCGAATCCCATTGATTCTCCCAGAACACCACACACACCTGCAGAGTGCCCATTCTTCCCAAGAGCACATCAGTACTGCAGAATACCCCATAACCCAAGTCTCAGGTACTTTAAAAGAAACGCCATCGGACTGAAAATAAAACAAACAAACAGCAACAACAACAAAAATCCACAGCCTCTCACCTTCTGTGTCTGAACGGTATAGAAATCTGAGGGCCAACCCAAGATCTCATTATATAGAAAGTGGAGCCCTACCATCAGAATTAACTTAGAAATTAGTAACAGAAAGATGCTTTAGAATATTTGCTAATATTGAGAAAGTAAACCAGTCCATTAAATATCACGCAGATCAAAGATGAAATCACAGAGTAAATTTTAAGATATTTTCTTTTATAATAGTAAACATCAGCCTATCAAAGGTGCTGTATGCAACAAAACCAGTGTGATGAGAGGAATATATGACATTCTTAGAGACAATATCGAGAAACAATTATCTAATTTTTTTTTCCTTGAGAATCTAGTGAGAAGAAAAAAGAGTGGGCTGCTGGGACTTGCTAGTGTTACTGCTGAGAATATAAAATGTCATAACTATTTCAGAAAACAGCTTAGCAGTTTCTTATAAAGCTGAACATATGTTTATCATATGACTACCATCTCACTTCTAGGTATTTACTCAAGAAAAAAATCTGAGAAAACATCTCTGTACAAAACCACAAGTATTTATAGCAGCTTTATTCCTCGCAGGACAGACCAGAGAACAACAACGTGAGCATCAAGAAGTAATTGGCTGGACATGTCATGGTATATGTGAATCAGGGATTACTTTTCATAAATAAAAGGGAAGATACCACTCACTCTACAATAAGGTGGATGAGTCTGAAAAAAATATTTTGTTGAATGAAAGAAGCTAGGCACAAACAGTATCTTATGTAACTCCCTGAATATTAAATTCTAAAATAAATACTGGAATAAGTTTAGTCGTTTCTTTTTTTTTTTAATTTTTTTTTTATTAATTTTATTTATTTCTGTATGTGTATGAATGTACTGTCTGCATGCAGGTTTGTGCACTCGTGTCGTGCAATGCCGCGGAGGTCAGAAGCGGGTCTCGGATTCCCCTGGAACTGGAGTTCTCCTGGAATTGGAGTTTCAGACGGTTCTCAGCCGCCATGTGGGTGCTGGGGATCAAACCCGGGTCCTCTGCAAGAGCGGTCGGTGCTCTTAACCGCTAGGCCATCTCTCCAGCCCCATGTTTAGTCGTTTCTTACAGTTGGAGGCCAGCGGGGGCAAGGACTTAACCACATATGGGTATGAGGGAAGTGTCTGGGTGTAATAAGTGGCCTGTTTCTGTTCTAATATTTTAAAATTTTCACTCTGTGCGTGTGTGTGTGTGTGCATGTGTGTGTGTGTGTGTGTGTGTGTGTGTGTGTGTGTGTGTTTCCACCTATGTGGAGGGTTGACTACAGAGCCCAGAGAAAGGCAAAGGATCCCTTGAAGCTGGTCTTCCAAGTGATTGTGAGCTGTCAAATATTGGTTCTGGAATTTGAACTCTAATCCTCGTGATACAACATCAAGTGCTCATAACCATTGAACCATCTCTCCAATCCAGACTTAGCATCTTTCTTTTTTTTTTTTTTTTTTTTTTTTTTTTTTTTTTTTTGGAGGCTTTTTGAGACATGGTCTCTCTGTAGCCCCGGCTGGCCTGGAACTCAATATATAAACCAGCCTGTCCATTGATCTCACAGATACCTACCTGACTCTGCCTCCTGAGTACTAGGATTAAAGGTGTGTACCATGACATCGGGCATGTTTCATGACTGTGATGGCAATGAGCCAAAACTCATGAAATTGAGAAAAACTTGAGACTTTTTCACTTAATTTTATGTCACCCAGACCTCAAAAATTATTTATTTTCTGAAAGTTTTTAAGAGCTTAAATTGATATCTATACCCTAGCTTCTCCTGATCCCACTGGCATGGAAGAATTCACCCTCTGCGGAGGTCACTATCCTCCACCACCCGGCACACTAGGGATACTCCTCTACGTGGAGCAGGGAAGGATCTGCTTGTCCCCTCTGGCACACTGGAGTGTCCCTTAGACACCCTGCCCAGCTGCAAAGGTAGGAACCAGCCTCGTGGAGGCCACCATGACCAGGAACTGACAGGGTGGTCATTAAAGTTTTATTTCCTGTTGCTGTGATAAAATACCCAGACAGCAAGCAATTGATTTTAGTTCCCAGTTCCAGGATACAGTCCATCATTGTGGGGAAGTTACATCAGCAGGAGCTTGAAGCAGCTTCTCCACAGTCAAGAGCAGAGAGAGATGTGTGAATGCCGAGTGCTCAGCTCACTTCTGCCCCCTTAGGGGCAGATCAGGACCCCAGCCCAGGAAATGTTGCTGTCCACAATGGTCTGGGTCATTCCACATCTATTAATGCAATCAAGGTGATCTGCCACCACCACACCCACAGGCCGACTTCATCTAGATAATTCCTCATTGAAACTTTCTTCCCAGGTGATTCTAGACTGTGCCAGGTTGACTATTAAAACTAAACTATCACAAGGGCCTTGAGTCATCTTACCAAGTGAGCTGTTAGGACCTGCTGAATCTGCAGCTGGCACTGAATAGAATCTAAATAAGGCAGTCAAGGAAGGAGGTGGCAGGTTACAATTAGCCTTGACTCCTGGTGCATTGAAGTTGCAGTTGGTCCCAATAACCTTTTGCTTATAAGCTTCTTCAGGGAAAGAGACCTTTAAGAAATCTGGAGGTGCCACACTCTCAACAAGTGAATTCCATTTTCAAAGATGATAGATCTGAGCAGGCAAGGGTGAGCCGAGGGGACTGCTAAGCCATGAAGATACTCCATCACTGATTCTTCAGCCACAGTTGTTTTTTTAACAATTGACAGTTCTCAGCTGAATCGCCCAACCCAGGGCTTCACCCTCAGCCAAAGGATGTTCACATGTCCAAAGGTGCTTGATGCCAAGTTGGATGACTTGATTCTGATCCCCAGAACCCACAGGTGGCAGGAGAAAACTGACTCCTACAAGTTGTCTCTGATCTCCAAAGGTACACCATGGCATGTCCATACACACACACACACACACACACACACACACACACACACACACACCAAACAAATAGATAAATGTAAAAGTAACACATGCTGAATTTTGAATGCTAAGAATCATGACATACCCCCTTCTTGGCATTTGGATAAACAAACAAGGAGAAAAGTAACTCATTTATAAATATATGGTTTAGATTACACAAAGGCGTCCATCGCTTTAAAGACAAACATTTGTTCTAAGTAGTACATTCTTATTGGGACTTGTGGTTGAACCAACATCGTTAAATATACTTACACAGACATAGATGATGTAGGTTAGTTACTCAATGTGGCCTTGAGGCAATCGTGTAGAAAAAGGTAGGTAATATTGTTACTGGCACAACACTGCATGTTATTTTATAGTAAATGTGATTTTTTAAATATTTTTATTGAATTTTTGTGGATTCCATACATCTTAAGTCATCTTTAGCCCCCACTTCCCTATCTGAAACCCCCACAGGACTTCACAAAATTTGTCACATATATTAAGGCTTATGGAGTCAAGTTTGTGTACCCAGATGTCCCTCGGTGTAAGTTCATCTATGGGAGGCTGTTCAGCCTGTCTAGTATCACTCCCTTAAAAAATCAGCTTCCCCTCACCCAGCAATAATCAGTGGCCAATGGTTCCTCAAAAAGTTGTGGCCTCCCCCCCATTTCCCAAGTTCTATGCTGATTTTTGTCTAATTGAGTTTGCATAGGTCTTGTGCGTATTGTCAGCATTACTTAAGTTCTTATGAGCCTGGTCCCAGGAGTTTATACGATTCTGCTTTTTTATGTTCATGCAGCTCTTTCCCTGGCTCTTACAATCTTCCTGCTCCCTCTTCCACAAAGGTCCCTGTGCCCAGGGTTGGTGAAGTTTAATATAGGAGTCCTGTCCAGAGACCCACACACTACAGTCTTTTATTTGTTGCACTTTGGTCAGTTGTAGCCTCTGTTGAATGAGGTAGAGCTTCAGAATGAATGTTGAGAGATGCATTAGTGTCCTCTCCACCCCTCATTCCATGAGATCTTCTATTATAGATGTCTCACTTAGGGTTGGACATCTCACAGACATTTATTCTCTATATATAACCAGTTGTGGAACTTTGTACTAGTCTCTGTATGCAAAAGAAGCTTTTTGATGAGTGGTGAACTGACATACTTGTAAATATAAGGATCCATATTTAGCATATAGTAAGAAATTACATTTGTCTAGGGATGTGACAGATATGGGGTTTTCTCTAAGATCTACGATATCTCAATCCATGTATTTTTGGCTATGATGCCTACATGGTGTGAAGAACTAGGTAGAATTGTTATTAGTTCAAAAGCATACTAAAACGTTACACATAGACTACCTCTACATGAGTCCATGTGTATAGCTTAAGGTTATAGAACAAAACACAGTGCCAGACAAGAGAAATCTTCCTTTGAGTTGCTGGTCAAGGTAGTCCAAGAGACTCCCAAAGTTACAGGCAATTGCCACAACTTTTGACTGCCTTCCAGAACGTGAAATTCAGACCCTACTTCACACACAGGATTTGGAGCAGTGGATCTGGAGCTAACATGGAGGACTCCTCCCCGAAGGCTAGCTCTCATAGTTTCGGAGGACGTTATGCAAGCTGCTAAGGGAGAACATCGATCAATGGCATAGCCTCAGCTTTAGAGTCCAATAACCACATCAGTGACCAGCGCAGCAAACTACATTGGTGAAATAGTGGTACTTTTATCTTCGGGGTAATCAACAGCTACCTAGTTGAACTTAAAATCAATGGGAGGCAATTCATGTCTGGCACTGTAAACATAGTAAATGTGTTTTTATAATTAGTACAATCAAAAGTAATGATTAAACAGTCACAAAATCATTTATTATAATATTGACATTTTCAAGTACTGTCTACTATATCGAATTTTATTACTATGCTTGTATATGACTGACATCAAGGAAGTGTTATATCTGTTTCGCCAAAAATTCATGACTAATCCATTGTGCTAGGACACATGACAACACAGCCATCATGAGTTCCCTTTAATCTTATTGGACCACTGACATATATGCAGGCCAGCGCTGACCCAAACTTCATTATGTGGTACACCTGTATACCCCTGGCCACCAGAATTTACACCTGGACACTGTAACCCATGAATAAACATAGTTCCAGAAGTTTAATTTCTTTTTTATTTATTATATTTTAATTGAATTTCTGTTTATTTCATACCAAACATTTCAATCAGTCTCAATCACCTATATACTCCCTTCCCCATAGGCACCCTCCTCCAGCCCAGCCACTGGAATTTATACTTTCTGTCCTTTGTGTTAAGGCCTATCATGTCAAGTTAGTGTCCCTGGAGTCCCTTGGTGCAAGTTCATCCACTGAGGTCTAGTCAGTCCCTCACTTTAAGCAGATCAGCTCTTTCTCACCCAACAGTAGTCAGCTGCCAGTATTTCTACAGCTAAGATTGGAGTCTTCTGCCATTTCCTCAGTTCCATGCTGGGTTTTTGTCTGCTTGACTTTGCATGGGTCTTGTGTACAGATTCATATGGGCAAGGTCCCAGGATATTGTAGGATTCTATATCCATATGGACATGCACCTCCTCCCTGGCACTTACAATCTTTCCACACCATCTTCTGAAATGTTCCCTGAGCCCTGGGTGAGTGAAGCTTAATATAGGAGTCCTGTCCAAGGACCCACACTCTGCAGACTCCTAATCTCCACTCTCTGGCCATTTGTGACCTTTTGTGCTCCCGGCACTCTGTTTCATGGAGGAGCTTCATTACTGAGAGTTGAAAGATTCATTAGTGTCCTCTTTATCCCTTATTCTATGTTGCATGAGCCTGAGGGGCAGAGATAGCATTGTACATGTGCCACTTAGGCTGGGGCAATTTGCAGAGAGTGTCTGTGTGTGACCAGTTGTGGTGCTCTGTAATAGTCTCTGTCTGGTGCAAAGGAAGCATCTTGGATGAGTGGTGACTGGGATACTTGGCTGTAAGTATAAGAATGAAAATTTTTCACTTAGTAAGAAGTTATATTAGTCTAGGGATGTGACAGCCTTGGGGATTTCTTAAGATTTATGACCTCTCGGGCTGGAGAGATGGCCTAGTGGTTAAGAGCGCCGACTGCTCTTACAGAGGACCCGGGTTCGATCCCCAGCACCCACATGGCGGCTGAGAACCATCTGAAACTCCAATTCCAGGAGAACTCCAGTTCCAGCGGAATCCAACACCCTCTTCTGACCTCCGCGGCATTGCACGGCACGGGTGCACAGACCTACATGCAGACAGTACATTCATACACATACAGAAATAAATAAAAAATTTAAAAAAAAGATTTATGACCTCTCCTTTCATGTGTATTTGGCTATGTTTATATTACCATACATGAGTTTCCTACTACTGAGTAGGCTTTAAGTACAATTAGTGACAGCAGCAGGGAGAAATTGATAAAATTGGGGCTATTTAAATAGGAGGAAGGAGAGAGGGTTATACAAGAAAATGTGGGGATAAAGGAAAAGAAAGAGCTCAAGAGAGGTGGGATCATAGAGACTGGTATTATCAATGGAGAAATAGGGACAATTTAAATGGAGAGGGCATGGAAGTAGGATTGGACGGGGGTGGGGAAAGAGAGAGAGAGAGAGAGAGAGAGAGAGAGAGAGAGAGAGAGAGAGAGAGAGAGAAATGATGCCTAGCTAGTATAAAGAAAACAGGGAATCAAATTAGTCTAACAACTTAATGACAAATTATACATGCAATATTTCTACATGGGTCCATGTGCATAGCTGAAGGCTACAGAACAAGAAGCAGTGCCAAGCACTTTCCTTTGAGTTGTTAGCCAGGGTTGTACAAAAGACTCCCAAAATTGCACAGGCTATTTCCATAGCCCTTGATTGCCTCCCAGAACTTGAAGGTAAGGCCCTATTGTCAAAGACAAGACATACTTCAGAGATCAGATTTGGAGCAATGGAACTGGAACTGACCTGGAAGTCACGTTCCCTTTGGAGAGCACTACACAAGCTGCTAAGGTAGAACAGCCTGCCTCCAACTTCGAGGCATAATAACCACATCAATGACCAGCACACAATGGTGCAGTAGTGGCATCTTTATCTTGGTGGCAGCCAACTGCTAACTAATCAAGTCCAGAAGTTTAATTTCTAAAAAGATTTTTCCAATAACATTTTGTCTGCCTTTTGCAGAACATTTTTTAAATTTCTCATAGCTAAACAAAATTTATACTTTATGTGAAAAAAGGCACAGATGAGGGTACTTCTCACCACTCACATCTACGATGCTACCCCCATACCTAAGGCTTTGGGAGATGGAAGACGGGAAGGAAAGACTCTAAGAGCCAAACCGTAAGATGCCTGCTGCTAGCTAATGTGTTCTAGACATGGTAGGGAAGATGCACCAGTGAAATCTCCATAGGATATGGGGTAGTCTAATGACATCTGCATGATGACAAAACCAGTTGACATGTCAAGATGGATGGGGACCCGTCATGGGTCCCAACTCAAGATGGAGAGCTATAGGCAGTCAATGGATGCTGGGGGGGGGGGATCAGTTTTCTCCAAGGACTAGAGCTCCCTGAGGAGGTTACCTACTTTAAGTGGGTGTCCCTTAATACACCTGTACACAGAACCAGCACTAAATTAACTCAGTGCAGAGAGAGAGAGAGAGAGAGAGAGAGAGAGAGAGAGAGAGTGTGTGTGTGTGTGTGTGTGTAACTGTAATAGTCAAAGAAGAAATTGAAAGGGAGTTGGGGTGGAAGGTTATGGGAATAAGTGGAGGGGACAGGGAAGGGTGGAAATAATGTGAATACAATACTCGAGATGGAATTCTCAAAAACGGACCCACATGGCAGCTAACAACCATCAGAAACTCCAGTCCCAGGGGATCCAACACCTTCTGATCTCCAGGAGCAGTACGCAACATGAGTACGCTTACATACATGCGGGCAATACACGCATACACCCTTCCTTCCCACCACTGAGTTAACTGATTCTGTTGCTGCTGGCTCCTTCACCGATATCACAACCAGGGTCTCCAGGTTGCATCACTGATGGGAACCAGGGGCTTTCCAGGAGCCCTCCATGATTCAGCAGCAGACTGAGATATCTGAGGCATCCAGCCCTATGGATTGAGCAGGTTCCTGGGTTCTCAGCCTCTCCAGGGTGACAAAGCCACTGTGGAAGTACTGGGGGCTGATACACCCACCTCAAGGTGTTACTCAGCCTCAAGGGCAAAGTAACTACTGGGTTCTCACCCCCTGCGCTATTTTTGCTATTTCAAAGTAAACTGACTTGATAAGTTCTTTTAACATATGTATTTTTAGAAGTTAGAAAAATAAAAGACATTTCACACATATCATATATTTGCAGTTAGGTCAGAGATAGAGCCTGACTCTGGTTGGTAGAGGGTCTGTTTGGGGCAGAGCTGGCCCTATAGGTCAGTGAGGAAACACACAGAATGACAGTATTCAATTCATCCAGCCCCCTTCCTTTACACCACGAATTTTTCTCCTTCCCCGAACTCAACACATTCTAGTAGGGTATGAAATCAATTTAGTAAACTATGATTGGTCTGTGCTGTAAAAAATTATAATTACTGCTGCACCCAGCAGAAAAATAGCAGGAAACATAAAGGCATTCCACACATAATAAAGTAATACTTTATTAGGTAACTGTTTTGGCCGCGTACCTCTGGGAGTAGCGTGGAGTAAGTGTGCATGCCTGCGTGTGTGTGTGTGTGTGTGTGTGTGTGTGTATGTGTGTATGTGACATGTCATGACGCAAACTATATTCTTGTGTGTCATAAATGCTGTTTCCTTTCTAGTCAAAACTGCTATTGAAATCACTTTCAAGGCCAGGCCTGTTGGTCCAGTACTTGGGCGGCAAGGACAGGCAGATTTCTGTGAATTTTAACCCTAGTCTGGTCTACATAGTGAGTTCCAAATCAAACAGGGCTACATAGTGAAAGCCTATCTCAAAATTTTTTTAAGTAAAAGAAAATGAAAAACACTCAAAAATTTCTTCAGGTTTTCAAAGATTCCCATTGTCTGTCTCCAGACCCTGTTTCCCAGCCTCACCCTCCCACATGCATGCACATGCATGCACATGTATGCACATGTATGCACACACATGAATCTATCTCTAACTCCTGGTTTCCATCCTGTCTATAGTTTTTGAAAAAAATCAGCAACAAGAATAAATAAGTCTAAGAAAGGGGATAAGGACAGAGATACAGATAGCAAAAGTCATTTCATAATCAAGGAAACATATCAAAAGAGCCAATGGGTTCTCTCTGGAGAAAGGACTGTAGGTGATTTTTAATTGTGCCCTGAATTTTTATAATCTTTGTAGCTTTCTGACAGATAAAAACTCAGACTCCAAACTCAGACAGACTTGTGGTCAGTTATGATCCCCAAAGTCACCAGAAACCAAATCCTCTGAAACAGCCCCTCAGTATCAATAAATAAACACAATGTTCTATGCTTTCTAAATTGATCAAATATTTTTATGAAGCATCACCTTCCCTCCCACTGACAATACATTAAGCAAGGGCTTTCCCTGTTCCCCTGGAGACCACTACAGTCATGTTACATAGTCACTTTGCTCATCCCAAGCTATATCCGAGTAGATAGACAGTACTTCCATCTTTCCCTCTTGATGTATGATTTTTCAATACACCTGAATATCAGATTTTAGGACACTGTGTTGAATAAAAGGCTTTAGTGACAATGTTTTTATTGTTTTAGTCTCTGGGGAATTATTGACCTTTTTTAGAGTCTTTTGAGACAGGGTCTCCCTGTAGCCCCAGCTGACCTGAAACTCGCTATGCAGACCAGGCTGGCCTTGAACTCACAGAGATCCTTCTGCCTCTGCCTTCTGAGTGCTGGGCCTTAAGATGTGTGCCACGATGCATGGTGAATTACTGACATTTTAAGCATGAAGCTTCAGGCTAATATTTATCACATCACAATTTCAAGATACTGACACCATGGCAAAGGTACATTACTAATAGCAAGAATGTATAACCAGACTCCTTGATTTGTTCCTATAATAGGAACAAATTTCAGTAGTTTATAAACTTCATGCGTATTTATTGCTCCCTGGACAATAAGTGTCCTATGATGTCATCATGAAGCCTAAGGAAGCTTAATGATTTTAGTCATAGATGACAATGCATTCTGGGTGCCATCCTCAGCCCTGCCACTCAGTCACTGAGTGACTTTGACAAAGCCACTTAATCTCTGTCTCATTTTCCTCATCTGTGAAATAAATGATTTGGAATAATTTACCTCTAAGCTTCATTCTAGCTTTAATTTTTTATTATTCCATCCTTTGGCTAATGATCCTATTAAAAGCATATAATGTGGAACATCAATAACACTAATGGAATTCTTTAAGTCCTGTGATTCTTTGCAGAATTTTTTTTACCATCACTCAAATCTATTTTTAGACCGGGAGTAGTTGCTGCATGATTTTCCCCTTGGGGGTCTCCAGCATTGAGTACAGTGGGTGAAACAAAGAATAGGAAAGTGGGAGTGGGGTGGGAAGTTATTTTATTTTACATTATAATATGTTGGTGCACACACATATACACAATACATATAGATATCACCAGCATTTATATGTCATATATAAATATCTCCAGTACAATCATTGATGTAACAAAGATGAGAGGTTGATACAGGATTTGCAATCCCATCCAGTAATATATTAACTCTTCAGTTGCTGAGAACCTAGCTACCATGTGGCCAGAGGTGGCAAGTTCCATTTCAACATTTTTTTTTCCTAAACAGGTTGATTCCAAACACATAATCTCACCAGCAGCATTACACCTTGTTTGGCCTAAGTGATTCCATTTCTATTTATTCTGTAATTTTTCCCAGATGATTTTCTTTTCTCTGGCCCTCGTCACTGTCCAATATCCACTCATCCCTTCTCCAGCCATGACTTCAATGCACCGTGAATGAGCTCTCAGATATTTTTGTGCCCAAAATATCAAAGCCTGTTATGATTCTTCAAAATTTTGAACCTATGTAGTAGCAATGTTCCTATAAATTACTAATACAAGTTATAGATAGCATATATGGACAATACATATTTAAAATTAAAATGGGCACTATATTTTTTGCATAACATTTTTAATTGAATTTTTGTGTATTTCATACAGAATATATCAATCAGTCTTAATCACCTTTATACCCCCTTCTCCACTGGCACCTCCCCACAGCCCCCTCTCCACTAGAATTCATACACTCTTTCATTTGCGTTAAGGCATATTGTGCAAAATTAATCTCCCCGTCTCTTCCTCAGTGCAAGTTCATGCACTGAGCTGTAGTTCCTCGCTTTAAGAAGGCCAATTCTTCCTCACCCAGCAGTAATCAACTGCCAATATTTCCTCAGCTAGGATTTTGTTCTGCTGCCCATCTCTACAGTTCCATGCTGGGTTTTTGTCCACTTGAGTTTGCATGGGTCTTATGCATGCTGACACCATCGTGGGGTCCCCGGAGCTTGTAGGATTCTGTTTCTATATGGTCTGGCTTCAACTCCCTGGCTCTTATAATCTTTCTGAGCCCTGGGTGAATGAAGCTGAATTTGGGAAACCTGTCAATGGACCCACACTATGTGTACTCTTAATCTCTACTATTTGGCCATTTATAACCTTTTTGCTGAAGACAGAACATACTTTGGAGACCAGATCCAGAACAATGGAGCTGGAACCGACCTGGAAGCCACCTCCCCTGAAGGCTGGTTCTCCTAGCTTTAGAGAGCACTATGCATGCTGCTAGGGGAGAGCATTAATCAATGGTCCAATCCAAGTTTTAAGACCAAATATCCACAACAATGTCCAGTATAGCATGTGACACTGGTGCAGTAGTGGTATTTTTTATCTTGGGCACAATCAATGGCTAACTAATTGGACTTAAAGCTCACTCAGTGGGAGGAAACTCATGTGTGGTACTGTAAACATAGCGAGACACACATGGCTGGAGAGGTCATAGATCTTAGAGAAAGACCCAAGGCTGTCACATCCCTAGGATAAGGTAATTTCTTATTAAGTACAAAATAGGTATCCTTATATTTACAGACAAATATCCCAGACACCACTCAATAAAGAAGCTTCTTTTGCACCAGATGAAAACTATTATCGAGTACCACAAATGGTCACACACAGACATTGTTTGTGAATTGCCCAAGCCTAAGCAGCATGTCTACAATGCAATCTCTATGCCTAAGGCTCATGCAATATAGAACATCATGCAACCTCTACACCCAAGGCTCATGAAACATAGAACAAGAAAGCTCCTTTATACACCAGAGGGCCAGGCCACTGTACTTTTAACATTACAGGCTGTGACAGGATGATTCTGTCTATATTAGGATAACAGTAACAATGGTGTTACAGACATTTCTTCCCAGGAGAGATGAAACCACATGGTGCCCCACCTCCCTCATGTGGCCCCAATGACAGATGAAGAAAGACTTTCCAAAACTACAGTTTAGAAGATTCTAGTGAGTTTAATGGGCTTGCTCACACAGCAAATGGATGAGGAAGTCACTTACAGGATTGTTGTCACTTACAGGATTGTTGTCACTTACAGGATTGTTGTCACTCTCCCTCTCCTCATGTTCAGGGGTCCTGGTGATGGCAGAGAGAGTCGCCCCACCCCCAGACCTCTTGGCTAATATGCCCTTATCCTCCTCCCTTATATAGCCAAGTGAGCTGGCTGGTTGGGAGGAGTCTCTGGATCCCTGGCTCCTCCTTTTCCTTCAAAAGAACCATAGTCAAGTTCACAATCTTGGGGAGGCATTTGATGTCCAGGTCAGTCATTCTTTCAGAAGACTGTCCACACCACAAATGGTTACCTCCTATCCTACTACGCTGGGACACAATACCATTACCAGTTGCTGGACTCATTGCAACAGACCTCTGGAGGCTAGTCAAATTTATTAGAACAATTAAAAGCCAAAGTTCAACTAGCAGCAGAATATACCAGACAATGAGCTGCACATGACTGATGCACACTGTCAAAAGTGCCAAGCACTATTTGTGTGTGTATTATATGTACATATTCATGTGGGCATGTGCATATATGTGTGTAGGGATTTGCATGTGCACATGCACAAATGTGGAGAAGCTGGGGGTATGCCCTTGAAACGCATTGAAAATTAGTCTCTATCAATAGTGTATAGTTAATTAGGAAGCTGTTAGCATTAACCGTTTAAGTTAAAGACAGAATTTATTTTCCTCATAATGACACATCACATCTAGATACTTCTTCAGCTGTTTTCTGCCTTGTCCTTGGAGACAGGGTTTTTCACTGAAATCAGAGATCTCCAATTTTGCTAAACATGTTGCCCAGCGAGCCTCAGGAATCCACCTGTCTCTAACCCTAGTGTCTCTGGCCCTCTCCCAGTGCCAGGATGCCAAGCTTTTTATGTGTGTGCTAGGGATCTAAAATCAGGTCCTCACGACTGCAGAGCAGGCACTGTACACAGTGATCCACTCCCCAGACCTTCCAGGCACTACTGTTATCACCATGAAAAACAACATTGAAACAAAGGTTTGTGCAGGGCCACACAGCTCATTTCAACCGTGCTCAGCAGTCTGCAGAGCACACACCTGTGCCCCACAAAGGACCAAGGAGGAAGTGGGCTCAGCAGTGCAGCTCCCGGTTCCTCTGCTCCAGGACCTGCACATCACAACCGCAGCTTGAGCCCTGCCTTTGTTTTCCTTTGTCGCTGTGAGTTCGCTCCCTTCTGTGGCTTGGCACTGACCACAGAATATCCTCTAAGCCACTTCCTGGGTAGATGTCCAGAGAGTTTTGCCACTGAACCATTTCCTGAAGCTATCCTGACGTGAATCCAACAGAGTGCAAGAATGATCATCCCCAAATTTCCCAACGCACCGCACTCTTAGAAAATATTCCTCAAGAGTTATGCAAATGCTATGAATTGTTTCATGACTCCTTGCCAAATGATGATGTTGCCAAATTGTCTGCAAGGAGTTCAAAAACACATAATTAACAGCAAAGTAGGTGGTCATCAAATTATCATTCATACCAGGTATTCTCATTATATTCTTTCTGTTAGGAAAATTTTAGAAAATTTTACTCATATAGTTTATAGGAAAAATTGAGTTTTACTATTAAGTGTCAAAAGTCTTTGAGGCTATATTTTTCCCAATTGTATTTTATGTACACCATACATTTTTATAGACTATTGCTCATGATTCTATAAAAACACTTAGAAATTATTTTGGATGTGTACGTTGTCAAGTTTAGATTATATATTTCTGTTTTATTATGTTACACTAAGCTAATACTTTAATTCTATGTGTTACAATGAATTATGATTCATTTGTTGCTTTGTCTATGCATGAAAATGGCCTACTTCGAAAATGTTTAAAATGTACTTGAAATAAAATATATTTAATTTTTTTGAGAAAATAAAGCTTAACATATCTTCTAATCTTACTTTGTAATTATTTAACTCCTCTCTGTCCTTAGATTCCAAAATTAATTTTAGGCTCAAATGTCCTATTTCTATTCTTACTGTATCATTTTGCTCCATATATTCCAAACAAAACATTATATACGACCTTTTGGCCATATTATTGGGTTAATGACATTCCCCTGCCACGCTTATTTTTTACTTATTCCAATTATGTCCACCTATAATTTACTATCAAATTTTAGACATTCTGTTAATTTATATTTAATTATATTTATATTCATGTCTTTTTCTTATTTCACATTCAATACATTGGCACATTGCATACTTTTATTGGTAATATTTCAGTATCATTTTTTTTCTTAAATGTGAGATCTATTTTTATCACACACTGAATTAACACTTAGTACTATAATAGCTCTATGACTTTTTTTACTATTTGCTTTTAGTTTCTTTTCTAATATTAATCTTTCTTTCCATCAATTGTTTTATTTTTTAGGTGCTTTGTTTTCAGAACTATAGCTACATTGCTTTTAATTTCTATTTGTATTTTCACAAAAGACTTTGAGCAGATTTTCAACCTGTATTTATCTCACTTTAAAAAATAATGAGTTTTTTTCTCCCTTTTAATTGATTTCCTTTGAGAATTTCATACATAAGTAAAATCTATTTCTGTCGCATCCACCCTTCCAACTCCTCCCACACCCCTCTAAGTTCTCGGATATTTATGTCCTTTTCCTCTATAAAACAATTGTTTTGTACACATTCACTATGTCTGTATATCTACATATATATACATATAGACATATGTAGAGTGTGAACTTGTATACCCTTCCCCCCCATGCTAGAATGTTGACTGCTGTGGCCTTGTGGAAATCTTGTATAGGTAACTATATTATCAGAAGTTCCTGCCATGTCCAGGGGACACTATTTCACAGCAGTACCCCCACACACACACACACAGTTCTCTGGCTTTGACAATCTCTCTGCTTATTCTTCCCCCAATGTTCCCTGAGCCTTTGGTGCAGGAGTTGAATTACAGATGTCCTACTAAGGGATGGATACTCTACACTCATTTATTCTCTGCATGTTGACTACCTCTGACTCTCTCCAGTAGCCTCCATCTGCTGTAAAAAGAAACCTCTTTATGAAGGGTTAGAGTTTCATTTATCTGTGGGTATAAAGATAAGCATTTAGAAGGCAGCTGGATACTACACCAGATTAGCAAATGGTAGTAGCAGATTCTCCTCTGGGCTCTGTGACCTCTCCAGTCATAACTTCTTGCCTTGGTTTACAGTATCAGGCATGAGTTCTCTCCTACTGAATAGGCCTTAAATGCAGTCAGACAGCTGTTAGTTCCCCCTAATGTATCATTGCCCCTGATACACAATTGGTCTTATCTTGCCAAACCAGTCAGTGCTTTTGTTTGCAGGATTTACAATGGTGTGGAACTGTTGACAGCTTTTCTCCAATGGCATTTTGCATAGCACCTTTTGATGAGAAATAACCATCAAGGAGAAGGCTTCCAGGTCAATGGCAGCTTGATTTCTCCAAATCTGTGACCAACGTGTGTGGTGCCTTTAGCAATAAGGTCTTATCCTCAAGTTCTGGTGGGCAGCCCAAAGCAACAGCACTAACCTGTATTGCTCTTGGCCTCCCCTGATGAACGACTCAAAGGGAGGTTTCCATGGCCAGGCACAGGATGTTTTGTCTATGTCTTCTCATTGGGAGAGCCATAGGATAACTAATCTCTCTCTCTCTCTCTCTCTCTCTCTCTCTCTCTCTCTCTCTCTCTCTCTCCCTCCTTCCCTCCCTCCCTCTCTCTCTCTCCCAAATGTATGTCTGTGTTTAAGAAAGCTTATAAAATAGTAGATTCTTATGGCCTTTCCAAGGATCCTTAGTGGACCTCTCTCTCCCTTCTCTCTCACCTCCTCACCTTCATAATCCACCCCAATTTTAACCTCTCGTTGTTTTCCCACTCTCCCTTCATAAAACCCAATTTCTACTATCTTCCTCTTTAAAGCTCTGTTTCCCTCCTTCCCCCAACAGTCACTTTCTACTTTCCTGGCTTCTATAGTCACTTGAAATCGTACCATCAAACCTTAATATTTGAAGTTAGGTTCCCCATATAAAAGGGAACATGTAGTGTTTGTCTTTGGGGGATCTGGGTTATCTCACTCAATGTAATAATAAATTCCAGTTTGATCAATTTACCTGAAAATTTCAAGATTTCATTTTATTCTATTCACAGTGAACTAGAAATGTGTTTAACTTACATTTTTCATCCTGACATTCATTGGATAGTAATTGTGTTAGTTAATTTTCTCATTGCTGTGATGCAACAGCTGACAGACCGGCTTAAGAGCTGTTGTTTCAGCTGGTGGTTCCAGAGAACACAGAACATCCAAGCAGGGAAGCAAGCAGGGCGATTGCATCAGCTCAGTCAGTCCATGGCAGCGGAAGTTTGTGTTACACCTCATTCATTGGCAACCAGGAAGGAGGGACAGGACCAGAAGCAGGTGTAACCCTCAATATCTTCCCCTAGTAACCTAAATACGCCAGTTGGACCCCATGTCCCAAAGCCTCCATAACTTCCCAAAACAAAACAGAACTACCATCTAGGAAAACAAGTATCCCAACACATAAGCCTGATGGATATGCAAATACCACAATCCATATGGATAAGAATTGGGTAATATCTACCACAGCATTTACATCCAGGTGCCTGTTTACCTTGGAATCGTACTTCTGGGACTCTATCTCGAAGGTGACCCTGGCAAAGTATGAAAAGTTACATGCGGAAGTTACTGTTGCTAACATTCTTCTCATTGAAAGAGAGAGGAAGCAAGTTGAATGTTCACGAACATGGGAAAGGTAATAAACTAGTGTGTGTTCCCACAATACAATACTGTGCAGCTGTAAAAGATAACGGAGAGCAGCTGTACGGTGACACAGTGTTCTCCAGGCAGACAAAAAAGCCAAGCGTGAGAAAGAGTACCAACAGCATGGTGCCATTTATAAAATAAAAAGTAGGAACTACCCAGGCTGTATCATGGAGACCAATGCAGGGGCATCAAGACAGGATGCCTGCTTAATGGACTTCATTTGGGGCACCTTGGGAGGGAAAGACCCCCAGTGTGGAGCAAAGGGCAGGATTGATGGTTGTTTGGGCTTGCCAAGGAGGAACCTCCAAGCACTTCCTTAAGGAAAACAATTTTTTTAGCAAAAAAAAAAAAAAAATCCTCCAACTCAGGTGATATGGGTATGTATGTATGTATGTATGTATATAACTATATATATAAAATACAAGTTAGAGAGAACAACAACAACAAAAGAACCAGAAAATAAACTCTGGAAAGACTCAGAAAAAGATGCAAGACATGTATGGCAGAGTGCAGGGACTCAGGTGGGTTGGGGGGCATGGAAAAGGAAGTGACTCTAAATTTGATTGAAAAATGATGTATGATTTATGGAAAAAGTTTAATAACAATTTAAAAAATTTTAAAAATCAAAATTAAAACTATAAAAAATAAAATTAAAAAAGTAGGATATGTATATGCATATTTGTGTATGCCTGTACTTACATTTTTAATAGAATATATGATATGATTTTCTGTAAAAATTTACTGACAGGGAAAGTGAAGAAGCAGATGAACAATTTTATTTTTCACCTCTTTGTGACCATAAACATGTTCCATAAACATAGCCATAAAAGAAAAATCACATGATAATTAAAAATCAATTTTTAAGTATTACACTCAGAACTCTGTATCCTTTATCCCAATCATATAGTTATAAATTATTGCAAATGATATTAAAATACTGTGATGTCATTATACAGCCTGAGGCATATACAACATTTTGCATATTCATATATTAATAAGTCATTATCTTAACTACTTGAGGAAATCAAGACTTCCAACAGGTAAAATGCAAAGAAAGCCAGAGAGGTTAAGCTATAAAGTCCTATCATCCTAAATCTGAATTGAAAATGTTTATGAATATGGGGTTTAGTTTTTCTGGTTCTGTCCATGAAAAAGCCTAGAAACTGGAATTATTTCAATAAAAATGGGCAGCGGCAATGTCTAGATTCAATTTACAAGCGCCATTTCTACCTGAAGAAAAGAGGGAATTTGAGAAAAATGACTGATCAAGGAAATCACAAGATGAGCTTGCAATGTAGCGTTATACTACATGGAAAGGCTGCTATCAGAAAAATGACATAAAAGCGGCTTTGGGAAAGTGCCCATGCTCAAAAAATGTTACAATTTGAGCATCAATGAAGAAATAACTACAGTTCAAGTACGTCCAAACCCCCACGTTAGTAGCAATACTTATAAAAAAATACATTTTAAAAATTCTTCCTTGTTTGCCTTTGGAAGACGCCTCACAGGCAATTCATAATTGTAAAAATGTATTTAGATGTCCTCACCCTCCACAATGATATCTATTTGTGATGATGAATGAGTTCTTCAATTTGTTTGTTAATCATTTCCCAGTGATTACAATGATAGGTATCAAGTGATCAATTTGGAGACAGGGAATGTATACAATTTACACATGTCAATGATACATCAATAAAGCTTAAGAAAACGTGGTGGCTCATGCCTTTAATCCTAGCACTTGGGAGGCAGAGACAGGCGGATCTTTGTGAGTTCAAGGCCAGCCTGGTCTACAAAGTGAGTTCCAGGACATCTGGGGCTACAGGGAGACCCTGTCTCGAAAAAAAAAAAAAAAAACAATTGCTATATATGGCTGGAGAGATGGCTCAGAGGTTAAGAGTAACTACCGGTCTTGCAGAGGACCCAGATTAGATTCCCAGCACCCACATCAGGTGACTCAACTGCCTGTAATTTCAATTTCAAGGCATCTGAGGCCTTCTTCTTGCCTACACAGGCATATGCACACCTGTGTGCACATAAACTCACACAGACACACATGAACACACATAAGTAAAAATAAATAAAGCTTCGAAATGGTAGGTACACAATCCTGCATCACTCTCGATTACACAAAGTAAACAAAATAATTGAGGTCTATATTATTTTTCTCTTTACTAGATATCATAATAGACAGTACATCCTTCTATATAGATGGAAACATCAACAGTGAGCACATGTCAGGGGAGCAAGCCAGTAAGCAGTGTACCACCAGGGTCTGTGTGCCAGGGTCTGTGTGCCAGGTTCCTGCCCCGAGTTCATGCCATGGCTTCCCTTGATGAAGGACTGTGAAATATAAACCAAATAAACCCTTTCCTCCCCAAGTTGGCTTTGCTCAATCTTTTTTTTTTTTATTGAACTTTTGTGCATTTCATACATCAATTCTCAGTCCAATTTAGAGTCATTTCTCTTTCTATGCTCTCCAGCATGCCCAAGTTCGTGCATTCTGCCATACCTGCCTTGTATCTTTTTCTGAGTCTTTTTAAAGTTTTTCAAAGCAGAGGATTATTGTTTTGGGGAGAACTTTATTGTTTTAGTCGGTTCTTTGTCCCAGTTCTTTTGTTGTTGTTGTTCCCTCCAATTTTTATTGCTTTAACATATGCATACATTTATGTCACACTTATACTAAAATTATGTCATCAGAAAATAAAACTATGTGATTTCTATATCATATTTCAGGATTCACATTTTTCCTTTTTAAATTTATATTACTCTAAAGTATGCCTATATACACTCTACCCATATACCAAGATTACAAAATCTGAAAATGAGTGGTAGGTTAATTCTAGAACCTGTTAACGGATTCACATTATAAGAGCACAGTTGCTTTCAGTAAAAGAATATAACATTGATGCTCAGTTTGCCTTACAACTAGGTGGTTGGTGGTACCATCCACAAATGAGGGATACCATTCGCAGTTTGTTTTTCTGGGACTGTGTTACTTCACTTAGCGTATCTTCTAGCTCTATCCATTTGCCTGCAAAGTTCATGATGCCATCTTTCTACACCACTGCATAGAACTCCATTGTGTAGATGTACCATATTTTCTCTATCCACTCATTGGTTGAGAGGCATTTGGGTTGGTTCCAGCCCTTTGCTATTGTGAAGAGAGCTGCAAAAACCATGGCTGTACATGTATGTCTGTGGTAGGATGAGTCTTGTGGGTATAAATCCAGAACTTGTATGACTGGGTCAGGTGGTAGGCTCATTTTGAGTCTTTTAAGTGTTCTCCACATTGCTTTCCATAATGGTTGTATGAGTTTACATTCCCCACTAGCAGTGGATGAATGTTCCCCTTTCCCCACAATCTCTCCAGCCTTTGGTATCATTTGTTTTCTTGATCCTAGACAGTCTTATCAGAGTGAGATGATATCTGAGAGTGGTTTTAATGTGCATTTCCTTAATTATTAATGATGTTGAACACATTTTAAGATGTTTCTCAGCCATCTTTATTTCCTCATTTGTGAAGTCTCTGTTCAGCCCTTTACTCCATCTTTCGAGTGAGTCATTTGTTTTCTTACTTCTTTGTTTTTTGAGCAGTTTATATATTCTGGAAGTTAATGCTCTGTCAGATGTATTGGTGGTGAAGGTTTCCTCCCACTCTGTGGGTTTTCTCTTCACTTCACAGATTGTTTCTTCTGCTGCACAGAAGCTTTTGAATTTAATGAGGTCCCACTTGTCAATTGTCGACCTTATTTCCTGTGCAGCTGCTGTCTGATTTAGAAAGTCTTCTCCTACACCTATGTCTTGTAGGCCGCTGCCAACATTTTCTTCTATCACTTTCAGAGTTTCAGGTTTCACATTGAGGTCTTTTATTCATTTGGAGTTGATTTTGTACAGGGCAAGAAGTAGCAGTTTAGTTTTATTTTTCTACAAGTGGTGATCCATTTTGTCAACACCATTTGCTGAACATGCTGTCTTTCTTCCATTGAGTCTTCTTAGCCCCTTTTTCAAATATGAGGTGGCTAAAATTGTGCATGCTTGAGTTTGGATCTTCAATTTTGTTCCATTGGTCTATAGATCTGTTTTTGCGCCAGTACTATCAGGCTGTTTTTATGATGATAGCCTTGTAATATAGTTTGAAATCTGGTATAGTGATCTCCCCTGTATTGCTCTTTTCACTCAGGGTTGCTTTGGCTATTCAGGGTCTTTTGTTTTTCCATATGATTTTGAGGATTTTTTTCCAAATCTCTGAAGAAACTCATGGGGATTTTAATTGGGATTGCATTGAATCTGTATATTAATTTGGGTAGAATAGACATTTTTACTATATTAATTTTTCCAATCCATGAGCACAGGAGGTCTTTCCATCTTCTGATGTCTCCTTTGATCTCCTTCTTCAGGGGTTTAAATTTTTGTTGTAAGGTCTTTGGTGTCTTTGATTAAGTTTTTTCTTAGGTACTTATTTTTTTGTGACTATTGTGATTGGGAAGGTCTCCTTATATTCCTTCTCCAGTTGCTTATTGTTGGTGTAAAGAAAGGCTACTAATTTTTCTAAGTTAATTTTGTATCCTGCCACTTTACTGACACTCTTAATCATTTCTAGGAGTTTTCTGGTAGAGTTTTTAGCATCCCTTAGGTAAACTATCATATTGTCTGCAAAAAGGGATAGCTTGACTTCAGCTTTTCCAATTAGTACTCCTTTAATTTCCTTTCTTGCCTTGTTGCCCTAGCAATCATTTCAAGCACTGTATTGAAGAGGAGATGTGATAGCGGACAGCCTTGCCATGTTCCTGCCTTTAAGGGAAATGCTTCTCACTTTTTTTTTCCATTTAGGATGATGTAGTGTGTTGGCTGTGGGTTTGTTGTATATGGCTTTGATTACATTGAGGAATGATCCCTCCAGTCCAATTCCCTCTAGGACTTTAAGCAATCAATCTTTTTATGTCATGAATAGAAAGTAACTAGGACACTTTCCTACAGCCAATTTTTCCTCCTGCAATTCTTTTTCTTTGTGCTTATGTACTCCTTTTCTTCCATCTCAGAACAAGCAAACTCACGCAGTCACTTCTTAAGCCCATCTTTCTGTGGCATATGAAATCAAATAGAGATTAAAGTACTTTTTATATAAGATTTCAATAAACATCTGTGACACTGAGTTACCTCTCCTCTTTATTAGAAAATTGAATGAATGTATCCCTGTTCCTTTATCAATAACAATCCCCTCAGTTGTGCTATGCACAGTCGCTCCAAGTACAACCCACAGAAAGTCCATGACTGCATGTCTTAGAAACTTGTATAGCAGGTTGGCATTGGCAGAATAAGTTTATATATTTAAAATAAAATAAAAATTAGTATTGTGCTTACTGTTATTGATTTTTCCTAGGCTTTTTTCCCATTACATTATTTCATTAAAAATTAGACTTTAATATTGAAACCTACTACTCTAGAAGCTTCTTAAAGTTATATACATATACCTGGGACTGGAGAGATGGCTCAGCGGTTAAGAGCGCCGACTGCTTTTGCAGAGGACCCAGGTTTGATTCCCAGCACCCACATGGTGACTAAGAATCGTCTTTAACACCAGTTCCAGGGGAATCTGACTCCCTCTTCTGAGCTCTGCGGCATTGCACGACACAGGTACACCAACCTACATGCAGACAGTACACTCATACACATAAAATTTTTTTAATTTTTTAAAAATTAAATAAATAAAAAACTATATACATATACAATACAAAAAGAGTTTAAATGGAATTAACCTATAATCATGGGACAATGTCTGTACCAGGTACCACAGGCTAGAAAATAGAAAGTCCAGTGCCAGGCATAGACTTTGCCTTCAGAACTGATGGTTAAAGCCTCTTGCTGAAGACTCTGCATATGTGAGTTGTAGACCAAACAGAGAAATCTAGGTGGTACTGACCTCAAAGCTGCATCATTATGGCTGGCTGGAAGATGCTATTAATGTAATCAGAAGAGAAAAGTAATCATCAACCTTACCCAGCTGTGAATCCTAAAAAATAATGATAATGACTAGCTTGGTCAGATACCTCCACTGATGCAATAATGGTTGGAGTAACCAACCACTTTCTGAGTGAACTTAAGGCCTCCCTCAGAAGATGGAGCTCATACATGGCACTGTTATCAGGGTCCAGGATCTGTGACCAATGGACAGTGTATTAAACTGACTCCTGTGATTTATTGTTATACCTGTAGATTAATGCATCTTTCATCCCTCACCAGAGAAGCTTCATGAGGCAAATGGTGATTGATTAACACAGAGACACACAACTGGTCCATGTGTAGAGAATGAGACTACAGAGTGCTCAGTCCTAAATGAGCCCCTACATCATACACTCTCCTCCCAAGAATCAGGGGTCAATGTGGAAGAAAGGGTGGAAACACTGTAAGGTCCATAGATGATAGATGAGGACAGGGACACAACAGGGACACACAGGGGTGGTGACAGCATGAACAAGACCTGTACAAGCCCAAGTCAGAAAAATCTCAGCATGGCTGGGGGAGGAGGGCAAGAAGCCCCAGCCCTGGCTGAGGAACTATTGGCAATCAACAGCTGCTGAGAGAGGGTGAGTCAGTTTTCCTTAAGGATGTGATGCCAAGTATGTTGACTAGACTCCAGGATTTGAACTCATACCCAAAATCATTTGGGGAACACTAATTAGACTCAATAGGCCTTTAAAGAATAGCATTAGAGGCCATGAAGCTAGGGAGTATAGTAAGCGGGTCTGAAGATAGGAGAGGAGGTCTGAATATGATTAAAATACATTGTATGAAGTTTATCAATTCAGCTATATCCACTGGTCAGCAGCACCAGGATCTACCTGCCTGTACCTCTCCAACACCGTGATTATAGGCAGCACTGCCAAAGAGAGAATTTTATATGGGTTCTGGCAATCTGAACTCAAGTCCTCAGGATTATGTGGTGTAAACTTCACCAAATGAGCCATCTATCGAGCCCAATTCTACATTTTTTACTTCCACATTTTTATTTCATCTTTTTTAATTTCCCAAACAAAAATAATATATATTTAATCAGGTTTACAATGTTGTTTTGAAATATACACATATTCATTTTAGAATGGATAAGTAAAGCTAGCTAGCCTGTGCATTAATCTACATGCTCAACATTCTTTGGTGTGTGATGAGAAGACTTACAACCTATTCTCTTAACTCTTAATTTTCAAAAGAAATCAAATATATTGTTCTGAACAACAGCCACCATGTTGTAAAATAGATCTCCTGAACTTATTCCTCCTTGACACTGAAATTTCATTTCTTCTGACCAACTTCTCCCCAAACTCTCTTCACAACCATTCTACTGTACTTGTAAGAAAATCAGCATTGATGTTTCAAATACTTTGAGACCATGTACTATTTGTCTTTCTGTACCTGGCTTATTTCAGTTAACATCACAGCCTCACAGTTCATCCATGCTGTCACACAAGGCGAGATTCACTTTCTTAAGACTAAATACACTTAACTGTGTAAAAATACCATTTTTCATTAATTCATCTACAGATAAACACTTAATCTGACTGTGTATCATGGTTCTTATTAATAACACTAAAATGGACATCAGAGTGGAGAGTTCTCTTTGATACCCTGATTTCCTCTGGTTATAAACCCAATAGTGGGATTCCCAAATCACATAGGACTCCTACTCTTAATATTCTGAAGAACCTCCATACTGTTTTATGCAATGACTATATTACATGACCACCAATAGTATACAATTATTTCCTTTCACCTACTCTTCTCTAACATGTTACCTTGCATCTTTGTGATAACAGTCATTCTGCTATGCATGAGGTGATTTCCAACTCTGTGGTTTCTAATATACATTTCTCTAAAGATTATGATATACTGAAAATGTTTCAGACAGTCACTTAGAGGTCTTCTATTGAGAAGTGTCTAGTCAGATGATTTAATCATCTTTAAATTACATTGTTTTCTTAATACCAATTAAGTACACCTAATGTTAAAAAATCAAAAGTCTGAAATGCTCCAAAATCTAAAACTTTACGATCACCAATATGTTGTCAAAAGCAGCAAATTCCATGGCTAACCTCATGTGATGGGTCACAGTTAAAATATGGCAGACCAGACCACACTAAATATATCATTTGAAATTACCTTCAAGGTCTGCGTGTAAGGTATATTTGAAACACAAGTTAATTTCATGTTTAGCTTTGCACTGTATCTCCAAGATACCCCATTAAATATATACAAATATTCAGTACCCTAAAATCCCAAACACTGAGTCCTAAGTATTTTCAGATAAGAGATCCTTGATTTGAATTAAATGGTTATAGCTCCTTCTGTGTAACCTAGACGTTAACTCCTTATCAGCACATGCTCTGCAGTTATTTTCCACTTGACTTTGATTCTTCATTGGTTGATTGCTCTTGGATGTCAGAAACTCTTTAGTTCAATGTGAGAATACAGCTTCTTAGCAGGGATCCTTGGTAAGCTTTATATCTGGTAACATCCAAGAAGCACTCACGGAGACCAACCCTGTCCAACAGAGCTTTCTATGATGATGGAAACATTCTGTGCCTGTACTGTACATAACTAGTTAGTTAGATATATATATTATCTATATATATATATATATTGCTATTATGCACTTAAAACATGCCTTGTAAGGCAGAAGAAGTGAATTTTAATTTCAGCAAATTTTAATTAATTTAAACATAATTCAACACATGTAGCTCATGGTCGAATGGACACTCAAGGACAGTGCAGCCTGAGGCCTTGCTTCTTTCTGGCACCCACAGATTCCAGAAAGGAGGGCTGGAGAAGTTGCTGTGTGTGCGGACATCCACAGGGCAGGTACTATGGCCACTAGTGATTCTGCCCTTGAAGGCGAATGTACTCCATAGGCTCCAAGTTTTTGAACATTTTGCCCCCAGTTGGTGGTGTTTTGGGAGATCTTAGAAGGTGTGGTCATGTGGAGGAAGCACGTCACCAGGGGTAGGCTTAGAGATTTCTTAAGCCTCGCTGGCTTTCCAGTAGCACTCTGCTTCCTGTGCCTGCTTGGAAATCTGATTGTCCAACTTTCTGCTCCTGACACCATGCCTCCCTGACATGATGGACTCTGATTCTTCTGGAACCGTAAGCTCAAATAAACTTTTCCTTTTATAAGTTCCCTGGGTCATGGTGTTTTATCACAGCAACAGAAGAGTAACTAATACACATACAAATAGACCTGCCATGAATTGAAAATGCATTTGATACACATGTCCTACTTTACATCACAGCTTAGCCAATCCCACATTTCTGTAGCAGGAACATTGCCATATAATTGGTATCCATGAGAGAGCTATCTTGGGAAAAGATCAAATGTCGGGATTCTAGATCCTGGGCTGGAGAGGTGGCTTAGAGGATGAGAACACTGGCTGTTCTTGCAGAGGACCCAGGTTTGTATCCCAGCACCTACATGGCAGCTTACAACTGTCTATAACTCCAGTACCAAGGGAATCCCAAGCCCTCCTTGAACCTTTGTGGGCATTTCATGACATGGATGCATTTATGTACATGCAGGCATAACTCATACACATAAGATAAAAATAGTAAATAAGATTTTTTAATTTCTAAATCCTATGTACACTTATCACACATTGTTCACATCATTATAAAGTTGAGAAATCATGAAGTCATAAGTCAAAGACCATCTCTGTATCTTTTCACACAAATTTTTAAAGCATTTTATTTATTTTTATTTTATGTTCATTGCCTGAATGTGTCTAAGTGCACTTGTGTTGTGCAATCCCTGTGGAGGCCAGAAGAGTTAAGGAAGGTCGTTAGCTGCCATGTGAATGATGAGAACTGAATCCAGGTCCCCTACAAAAGTATTTAACCAATGAGCCATCTCCCCAGCCCCAACCGAAAAATAATTATATATATATATATATATATATATATAATTTATATTTATATATTATTATATTATTTATATGTTATTAAAATTATATATATAATTATATATATATCTTCTCTAGAAATGATTCGATTCTCTAGAGTTTTTAATTGTGTAGCTGAAGAGAACACTGTTAGACTCATTAGAAGAAGCAATCTTCATGCCAAGCCTGGTGCTGTAACCTGTAACCCTGCACTGGGGAGATGGAGGCAGAAGGACTGAAAGTCTGAGGCCAACCTGGACTACATAGTAAAACCTAACCTTGGACTTCCAGATTCTTGTTTGCTTCTGTGTGTGAACATGGGCTTACTTTTTCCACAATTCCTACAATTTATTAATTGCCAACTCACCTGTAAATCATGAAACCAATGATAACTTGAAAATGTTTTGTCTTCCCAAGTCTATGCAATTTCAACCAAAACCCAAAAAGTCTTTTCACATATCCACATGTCGACTCTGACCCTACCAAGACAGGCAACAGACCTAGGCCACCAACAAAATGCAGAGGGAGAAGAACAAATGTACCTGACTCCAAGATTTGCAAACTATAGCACTCAAGACAGTATGATGTTGTAATCGTGTTGTGTGAGCTTCTTCCAAGCTTCTGCATTGGAATCCTCTTAAATTAATTTTTCCTTCTTCATCATAAAATTTCTAAATCAAACCTTACTTAGGAAAAGAATTCGTGGAGAAAGACAAGAGGAGAGAAAGCAGGCACAGAAATCTTTTATTTAGGGCGAATCTTTTGTCTAGTGTAATCCCTTGCAGAGCATCTTGCAGGCTCCTCCAGAGAACACTTTGAAGTAGATATAACCAATTGACAAGGGAACTCAGCTGAGATCAGATAGATGGATGGGCCTAGATGCACTTCAGTGCACGGCTTCCTTTACTGAGACATTCTTACTATGAAAACAGTTCAATGAAATAATCACTATGCTTGATGCTTAAGTATATGATTTTTAAAGAAGCTTCTTATCTTCCCACAGGGTCAAAATAAGTTGTTCTCAGAGAAACAGCTTTCCAACGCACTCTGAATAGCCTTCTATAAACAGCATGAGATTGTGAATATAAGGACAGTATTTAGCATTGACCTTGGGCAGGTTATTTAAACTTTATGACTCTATTTTCCAATTTTCTACTTTACACAAAGGAAGTCATTGACTTCACTTTATCCTATGTCTTCTAGGGATGCTTAAGATTATATTTAGTACACACAAGACTATTATGTAGAAAGAAAGAGATGTCAACAGTATTCATATTGCATCTGCTAAAGTTTCGTTGTTAGTGTCACGATGAGCTAGCTGTGGAAGCCTAACTCTGAAGTCCTTGTTCTCAGCCACTGAGCACAGACAGTACCTCCTCAAAGGTGCTCTGCTGCTCTGATACACCATGACTCTAATTCTTGCTCCCACTCAGAATAGTTTTGAAATTCAGCCCTTGAGCCACACGCATCCAACCACTGCCAGGGGAAGAACAAACACCTATATTCTTCTGGATTTTTATGTTAAGGAGACTAAGTTCACTAGCCCTTAAACAAGACTCTGGGCATCTGCACACATGTAGCTTTGGGGCAGCACTGGGAAATGTTCGCGACCATCTGCTCCTGCTCCAGGAAACCTGACAATACAAAATTTCAAAGTACAGCAGTCAAGTGAAGGTGATGGTAATCCCATTGGGAAAGAAGAGGTGGGATCATAGGAGAGAGGTATTACCAAGGGGGAATTGGGGGAAATGGGAATACTTTAACTGGGGAGGACATGGAGACAGGGAGAAAGAGAGAGAGAGAGAGAGAGAGAGAGAGAGAGAGAAAGAGAGAGAGAGAATAATGCCTAGCTAGTGTAAAAATAAAACAGAGGGAATCATACTACTGAAAAATTACACATACAATATCTCTACATGAGTCCATGTATGTAGCTGAAGACTACATAACAAGAGACAGTGCCTGACAGGAGAAGCTTTCTTTTGAGTTGTTGGCCAGGGTAGTCCAAGAGACTCACAAAACTACACAGTCTATTGCCAGAGCCCTTGATTGCATCCCAGAACTTGAAGGTAAGACTCTATTACTAAAGACAACATATACTTCAGACCCTGGATTTGAAAAAACTGGAGCTGGAACTCACCTGGAAGCCACCTCCCCTGAAGGCTGGCTCTTATAGTTTTGGAGTGCACTACACAAGCTGATAATATTAATATGAATCAATGGTGCAACCCCAGCTTCAAGGCCTAATAACCTCATCAATGACCAGCACAGCATACTTTATTGGGGCAGTAGTGGAACTTTATCTTGGGAGTAATCAACAGTTACCTAATTGGACCTCAATGGGAGGAAACTCATGTGTGCTACTATAAACATAGGCAAATACACAAGGTTATAGATCTTAGAGAAAAACCCAAGTCTGTCACATCAGTAGACAAATGTAATTTCTCACTAAGTGCAAAATACGGATCCTTATATTTACAAACAAGTATCCTAGTCACCACTCATCAAAGAAGCTTCTTTTGCAGTAGACAGAGATTATCACAGAGTTCCACACTGGTCTTACACAGAGATTTTCTGTGAATTGCCCAAGCCTAAGTGACATATTTATAATGCAAACTTTACACCTAAGGCTCGCAGAATACAGTGGCACAAGGGGTAGAGAGAACACTAATGCATCTCTCGACTCTCATCAATGAAGCTCTCTCATGCAACAGAGGGTCAGGAACACGAAAGATCACAAATGGCCAAACCATAGAGTGTAAGAGATGGCAGACTGTGGGTCCTTGGACAAGACTCCTATATTAAACTTTATCTGCCCAGGGGTCTCAGGGACTATTAAAGAAGAGGGGGCTGAAAGATTATAAGAGCTGGGGAGGAAATACATGGCCATAGGGAAATAGAGTCCTCCGGGCTCCTGGGACCTTGCTCCTATGAACCTACAGCAATTGTGTCAACATGCACAAGACCCATGCAAACTCAAGCAGACAAAAACCCAGCACAGAACTTTGCAGCTGGGCAGCAGGCCCCAATCTTAGTCAAAGAACTATTGGCATCTGATTACTGCTGGGTGAGAAGAGCTGATCTTCTTAAAGGGAGAGACTCTAGATAGGCTGACTAGATGCCAGTGGATGAACTTGCATTGAGGGATGTCTGGGGACACTAACTTGACTGGATAGGGCTTAACATGAATGAGAAAATGCATGAGATCCAGTGGGATGGGGGATGGGAAGGTGTGGATGGGGGAGGGGAATGAAGTGACTGAGATGTTGTGTGTGAAATGCACAGCAATTCTATAGGAAAGGTACCAAAAATAGTAACATCTTTGAGTTATCTGGAATTTATTTTTGCTTCAAACTAAATTTTTCTCTGAGTGGATCTCCTGACTGTAACATAACAGTTATCGAGAGTAAACAGTTACTAAACAAAAAAAAGACAAGCAACCAAAAGTTCATCTGCAACTTTTAACATTTGTGCACCACATGGTATGGGTTAGACAGAAATGAGTAGCGAGCTCCCATTTGTCTAAAAGCCAGTGACTGTCTTGGGAGCATTAGGAGATGGAGGGCAGACTAGCCCTCCACTTCCATTTTTAACATGCACCTCTCCATGGTAAAGGAGCGAGGCAGGCACAGATTCGTTCTCTCACAGTTGAGCAATATTTTTTGCTGTGCCTCTTGAAAGACTGTCTTCTACTGACTAGTCAATGAGTCCTTGGAGCTGGCAGACCCCAGCTTTTCTAAGTCACATATAGTGGTCATTTTGAAAAGTGAACTTCTGTTTGCATATGAAAGGAAGCCAAGTAAAAGCAGAAGACATGAAGCTCCATCCTGGCCAAGTCCACCACTTTTCTCAGAGGACATGGCTGGAATGTGACCACAGAACGCAGCCTGGGGCATTTTAAAAATGAACTGGAAAGGAGTGACTATTCTGTTACAGAGTCAAAGAAAAGAGACTTACAAGACTCTCCCTCAAGAACCTTCTTTGCATTTAGAAAGCTCCACACAGTAAGTTCTGGAGGGGCCACAGCCACAGATGTTCACTCCTTTGAAAAAGGATATGGTTCTAACTTCCACGCTTTCATATTTCACTTACTTCAGCTTTTCCCAAATTTTTATGTCAGCCTACAGGCTTTGAGTTTATTTCAACCAAAATAGATGCAAATAACTTGAAAACATACTCTCAATATTTTTCACATCTTCTGTTTCATCCTCCAGTGGGTTTGTGTTTTCAATGTGTTATTCTGTCACTCCACACGCAGGTCATGATGTGTCCCACTGCATTCCACTTTCAAGAATGAACTGTGACTTAGATGAGACAGTCCTTGCCAAAGTGCCAAAGTCTGTCTGGGTTCTTGCCTATGATTCCAGTAACAGCAAGTCTCTTCCCTTCATAAGCATGTTTTCTCTTTTCAATGTTTTCTTCTACTAAATGGGAGAAAATACTGGCTAAAAGTACTCTTAAAAGTGAGCTGAGAGGGCTCTGCCCAGGTTGAATTTGGAGCAATGAGCTGTGCTTTCCTGGCTGAAGTCTATTCTAGTCTGTGTCCTGAATTCTCAGAAAGAGGTAGTAGGACCCTGACACAACCCTGACAGCAAGACCATGGTACTGATGTGTGGGATATGGGGCAGAAAAAGGCAGACAAAATGCTCAGATGAAGCCTTAATGGTGAGTCTGGAAAGGATGTTCTGTGCTTCCGGCAGACACTGTGGACAACCTTTTGTCATATGCTTAACCGACTGATCACCGTTCTGTGCAGTCAGGAATGCTTTAACCACTTGCCGTATTCTGCCCCCCCCCCAAAAAAAGCAGAAGGACTTCGACATGCTTTGATTTTTTTGTTTACGTTCTCTATGATAACAAAAATACTGAGGAGCTATGTTTTCAGTTAGCTGAGAGAATGATCTATCGCATCCAGGAGGATTAGATGAGCATCAAGGTGAAAACCATCCTGGACTAGTCTTGAGACTTAACTTTCATGCTTGAATCTTCCCTTCAATTAAAGTTAGAGGAAAGGGGCAGGAGAACACTGGCTGCTCTTGCAGAGGACCCAGGTTTGATTCGCAGCACCCACATGGCAGCTAAGAACCTCCTGAAACGCCAGTTCCAGGAGATGTGACATCCTCTTCTGACCTCCACAGGCATTGCATGACAGGTACACTCGCATGAATACAAGCAATACACTCATACACATAAAATAAAAATAATAAAGTAAAATAATAAAGTTAGAGGAATGCATGAAGCATCTCAAAAATTCTTTCCCAAGGTCATTTTTGTTCTCTGTGTTTCTTGAAGAATATTTGCTTGAAAATATCTTACCACCTAAAGAACTACCAACAAAAGAACAATTCAGTTATTGTACTTTTTTATTGTGAGATATATAACTGATAATCGGAGCTTCCCATCAGCAGGGGATGAACAGAATTAACACGTTAAGCTGATAAAATACTTGCCAGAAGCAGATGAGCTTATTTTGTTTGCTCTGATGATTTTATCATGAGAAGATGTATGGTTTCTGTTAAGTTCTTAGAAAAGTAGAAATTGGCTTATGCGCCTTCATTGCTATCTGAAAGTCAGGAAAAACTGCGGGAGAACTACTTCTCCCATTTCTCCTTCACCGATCATTTCTGAGATGCTACAATTATTCCATTCCTGTTTGTTTGGAGAAGATAAACAAATGGAGTCTAGAATGAAGCATCCCATTAGAGAGAGGACTAGAAAACTATGCAAGACCATGCTCTCTCTCATGCATGCAAGGTAATCACTGCCCAATCATAATTAATTCTTTTATGAGTTTAAATGTGAAAAAAATAATTTCCCTTAAATGTTTAATAAGACATGTTGCATCCATCTTCTTAAAGGACAGTTCAGGGAGAAACTTTACCTTTTAGAGTCTTAAGCTCAGCTGATCCTTGATATCATAACCAAACTACTAAGTCAAGAATATTCTTATGGAGGGGCTGGAGAGACAGCACAGCAGTTAGGGCATTGGCTGTTCTTGTAGAAACCAAGTTTAAATCCTAGCACCCACAGGGCAGCTAACAACCATTCTAATTCTGGTTCCAGGGCATCCGATGCCCTCTTCTGTTCTCTGCAGGCACTGCATGACACGAGTGTGCTTACATACATGCAGGCACAACACGCATACACATAAAAATAAAGATAAATAAATGAAAGTAATAAATAATTTTTTAAAAAAGAATATGTTATGCAAGATACAGACACAAAACTGAGTTCCACTCATGATGAGCTGTGACATGTACATATTATCCACTGGATACAGGTTTATCAGTCACCTCAGACAGGGTCTACTACTTTGAACAAAAATCTCTCATTTCCTTAGCCAGCCTTCTCTCCTCTCCAGCCACCCCAATTATAAAGAAGAGACCCAAACTTCATTTGTCAATCAGGGTTCTACAGTTTAGCTTTAATCAGTTCAGTCCAATTAAACAAATGCTTATGACTAAATCCCTTGTGGTATATGCTGACATGGAAATGTAGATAAGCTATCTTCTAAGCAGGACATGAACTCACTCCTAAAGGAGAATGCACAAGATGGCACCTTAAACATTTCGTGATGGATGGGGAAAGAGCTCTCAAGGCTCCACTCCTCCCCGACAAGCTATTAACAGTTAAGGGGTGGGGAGGGATGAGAGCCCTTGTCTTCAGGGCTGTAGCCACTTTTAAGTTGTCCGTGCTTTAGGAAGTAACCTCCCATTTGCACCCATGCAAGCGACCCAAATTAAGTTCAGTGGGTCCCACAAAAGCCATGACAGGGATTTGTGGGGAAAGAGTTCAACAGGAGTTGTATGGGATGAAAGAGGCTGAAAATGATCAAAGCACATTGTATACACGTGTGAAATTGTCAAAGAAAAATACAATTTTAAAAGAAAATATGGATTAAAATGATCAAATAAAACAGTATCCTGACCTGAAAGATATTCCTCAGACTCCCATCTGAGGAAGGAAACTACTGCCGTGTGTTTAATAGAAAACATACTAGTGCCTGCCTTGTTGAACTGTAGTGAGGATTAACTGGGGTAGTTCACAGGAAGGAATCTGCTACACACAGAGATCTATAGAGTGGTGTGATTAGAGGAGGCATCGCTGATGCAAGGTGTGGACTTCCTTGTTACTCGAGGTCCTTGATACAATCCCATCCTCCAAGCAGATGACACCCCAGGTACATTGCAGCCATTTGCATCCTGCTGATAATTTCCACAAAGAAATGCAGAAAGGAATTTAGAGGCGAAATGCAACAAATTCTCCATCAGGCATTTCCGGACTTCTTCAGAATTTTCCTTTTCACAGTCAGTCCCCTGTCTCCCCGTTCACCACCTCCTCCCTGTATCCTCGACAAAGCCTGTTCCGTCATCTGAACTCTGACCCTGCCCATGTAGGACAGAAAAAAAAAAATCATTTAAGGACTGTGGCCATATAGAAATCACTTTTGTGTATTACACAGGTATTATTTCTTATTGATATCAAAAGATAGAAAGATTAGGAGATAAGGCTTTCACTATCAAATGTTTTAAGGAAAATCAGGTTTAATGTAGTAAATTGGGATTGATATTGTCCTTCTGAGAAAATCGGATTTTTCTCCATATTTTGGTCTTAAAAATAATTAGCAATCAAATTTTTTGGCCTTAAAATGTCACCAGATAATCTCTGTGATTAGATGCCAATCAGGCTCAGGAGCAAAGGAAGAGAAAAGGGATTGTCTGTCTTGACATTCGGCTCTTGAACTTGGCCTTGACACTGTTTTGGGGATCAAAGGCTCATCCTTTTGAGTCTGTCCCAAACTCTCTGTGCTGTTTGTACCTCAGATACTCACTGTTCATAGTGCTCAGGGCTCACTTCCCTGCCTATGATGGTGTCAGAATCATGTTGCTGAAAGAAGAGCACAGAATACACAGAGGCATTGTGTGATCTTTGAATGGGCTAGGTGTTCTGTATCTTTGCCTGTTCTTTCTCTTGGAACCAGAAATTTATACCAGTTCCATATGAAACTCTCAGTGGGTTCTACCTTTGCTAAATATATGTATCTTCAGCTGTTCACCCATGAAACTCTTTGTTCTGTGTACAACTTCCTCAGCTGAGTTAAACCACCATGCTCAGCACACTGGATGTTGTAGTCGTGTTCCAATATCTTGTATATTCAACATAATCGAATTTCTTCTTTGAGTATTGACATCTGTACACATCAGGCAGGTGTACACTGAACAGTGAGATGTCATTTGACTAGACTTTGCGATTGGTGTATCCGTCATAGGAACAGTCACTTTGCTGTGACGTTGGGTGACTCTCACTTCCTGGGGAAACTCCTTCTATTTCTGTACCTTTGAGGGGGGGCAGAAGGGAGAGGTACAAGTGAACTTTTGTTCCTAGATCCAAGGCAAGCTGATATGTTCTGCCACAGAAGCATGTATTCTCATTTGGAAGTTTCAGGAAGATAGACTATGGTCCCAACGACCTTAGGAATTATGTTAGTCAGTTTCCCATTGCTGTGACAATATACCAAAGCCAAACAACTTGAGGGCAGAAAAAGTTCTACTTTAGCTTTGATTTCAGAGGCTCTGGTCCATCTTTGTGGGAAAGGGATGGCATACCAGAGTAGCTCACATCACAGAAGCCAGGAGGCAGATAAACCAAGTACCTGCCTATAAGGCTTTCTCATTCTTCCCTTTTCCCTGCTTCGTCCTGTACTCTATGGGATGACGTCACCCACATTCATTAGTTAATCCTCTTGGGAAATAGCACCAAAGACACAAAAAGGTCCACTTTACTAATCTAGACCCTTCTCAACTTGATCAGCCTGACAACCAAATACATTCTTTTATTAATTTTTGCAAGCATAGTCATACTAAGGAAGAAGACTGCTCTGTTCTAAAGCACATGAATTCATGACCCACCACCTAGAACCTCCCACCAGTTCTGCATCTCATCTGCTGGGAAATTCTACTAAAACCCCCCAGGGTTCTCCAGCTCATCTCGAGTCGCAGAGCTCCACTCCTGCTAACACAGCTGCTTCCCTTGGCGCCCAGGCAAAGCTGGCTCTCTTTTTATGCTATCAAGATGTTCCCTGTTTCTGATAATGACTATTAATAATAATATTTACATGAATGAGACTCCATTGTGCCAAAGTGCTTCAGCAGCAGTCTGCACTACAAATTCAAAGCCAGACACACTCAAGAGGAATATACAGAATGGTCCCTAAGAGCAGACAACTGATACCTGGTAGAGAAAGACAGGACAGGGGACCCTTCCTACCTGTAGGGCCCTGTGAGTGTCCCAGCTGCCAGCTGGGAAGGAACCCTGCAGGGGATGTGCTCTGACTGAAGCTGACAAAACAGAAACTGTGATGCTCAAGTGTAGCTCTCCTGTAAAGAAGCTGTCTGTTGCCTTTTGGCTTTCTATTTCCCTTCCTCCCTCCTTTTCAAATTTGACATTCTCTTTTCCTTTGGGGGGAGATGGGTTCTGCTGAGTAAAATGGTTGCTCTACTGGAAGTAACTTGTGCTCTCTAAACAAGATGGACAGTGACCCAATAAAGTGGGGCAGCCAGATCCATTTCTAGAACTAGAACCATATGAGAGGCCAGAAGCTGTGAAGCTGGTGACCGAGATACACTCCTACAGCAAAGCTTTCAGTGCTCAAGTGCTTCCAACCTCAAGAGTCTCAGAGCTGCCTAGTTTTCATTCTTTGATTGCATAGTGTTTTTAGTTGTTCTCATGATGTTTGTTTGTTACTTTCGTTGTGATGGTTTTTGTTTAATCTCCTGATTTCTTGGTAGCTTTCCTAGAATTGTGTGTGTGTGCTTAGTTTAGCCAACTTTCATTTAAAAAAAAAAAAAAAAGCTCTTATAGAAGAGAGTGCAGCGTTCTAAACTGTACTTGGTATAAGTTTATTCTTATACACTTCGGACTATACTGACCTAGTAAATTATGCAGCTAGAACTTGAGGTGGGCACATGGCTAACAGAAGACACAATATCCAGAGCATTAAGATCACTAGCGTCAGATATTTCAGCAGTGGAAAACATGTCTTAGAGTTCTGTCTCCTTAAAACACATGACAAATCTAGAGAAAGATCATACACAAATTTTTTAGCATATCTGGAGTACAGGTGAATTTCAACCCAGCACTCATACCAAAGGGCTAAGACTAAGAGATGAAGGCCTGAAGCAGGTCTGTGATATGCTGAGGTCCTGGGATGCCGGAGGCTCCCTCAGTGGGCTGAAGTCCTGGGATGCCGGAGGTTCCCTCAGTGGGCTGAGGTCCTGAGACATTGGAGGCTCCCTCAGTGGGCTGAGGTCCTGGGATGCTGGAGGCTCACTTGGGTGTGCTGAGATCCTCTGATGTTGAATGCTCCCTCAGAACCTATTCATGCTCACATGACACAAAATGCCCCTTCAGTGATGGTGTATTTGTTCCTGTACTCACCAGTCACTGTGAACCAGGAAATCTCAACCACACACTTGCATGCTAATAAATGAACAGAGTGCAGGCCACCCAGCTCCGACGCAGCTCCAACACATGCACAGTTCTCTCTCAAACATGCTACTGCTACAAATAATTGCTGTTTCAAACAAGGAATTTTGTTCCTTGAAAGGAAATTGGTTTTGGAATTAAAAGTTTGTTTCACTGCAAATTAACATCTTAACTGCTCTCATGGCTGCATAACCGTTCTTTCGTGTAGACTGCTTGAAAAAAAATTAAACGTCTAGCCTGAAATTCAAGATTCCCTCTGGATCTGTTTACAGATCTAGTCTATACTGTTTACAAACTAGTTGTAACTCAATATATTCTGATCTATGGAGAAGACCAGACCATTTGCTCATCAGTAAAAGTATTACATTTATAAAGCTACCATAACAAAATACCACAGGCTGTATGAGTCAAACAATAAAAGGTTCTTCTTTGGGAGAGGTACACATCCAAAATTAAGGTTTCAGCAGGTTTAGTTTCTCCCAAAGCATCTCTGTTTGGCCTGCACAGCTCACCTTCTCACAGGGTCCTCACCTTTTCTTTTGAGTATGTATATATGGTGTTTTTTACTCCTTTAATTTTTTTTATTTTATTTATTTTTGTATGTGTATGAATGTACAGTCTGCATGTAGGTTTGTGCACCCATGTCGTGCAATGCGGAGGAGGTCAGAAGAGGGTGTTGGATTCCCCTGGAAGTGGAGTTAAGACGGTTCTCAGCCACCATGTGGGTGCTGGAGATTGAACCTGGTTCCTCTGTAAGAGCAGTTGGTGGTCTTAACTGCTAGGCCATCTCTCCAGACCCTCCTTTAAAATTTTTTAAATCATAATTTTTTAAATTTCCAATGGTATTTATTACTTGGTTTTGAACTGACGTATAACTGCATTATTCATCCACTTCTCTACCTTGTGTTATTATTTTTGAATTAATAATTATAATACAGACCAAAATTTTAACATTTTTTTCATGTACAATACATGATGCATATTTAATACATAATTAGTGCTTTGGAGGACATGTATGCATCCTCTGCAGCTTCATCGAAATCTGTGCCACAAATTTAATCTCTCACCTCCCAAAAGTTGCCTCTCATTCTCTTATCTACTATTCACATTATTAGTTTTTGTGATCAGAATACTTAACACAAATCTACCCTTGGTAAAAATTTAAGTATGCAGTATAGTGTTTTTCAAGCATAGGTGGATTTTTGCATGGCAGATCTCTTGGAATTATTTATCTTGTAATTCCAAAATTATGAACCTTTGATCAACATCTCTCCATGTCTCCCTCTCTCAAACCCTCAACCATGAGGTTGGAATTCATCATAAAAAAGGGTATCATATAGTATTTGCCTGTTTCGTTTTACTAGGGATAATGGCCCCTAAATTAAGCAGTGCTGTCTCAAATGATGGGATTTTATCCTTTTGTAAAACTGAAAAGTATTCTTTTATACGTACCCCTTTATAAGTATTTATTCATCTGTTGATGAATATTCAAGTTGCTTCTCTGACTCAGCTATTGTGTGGTGAGCACTACTTCCTTGGGTCCTGATTTCAGTACCTTTGGATATGTACCCAGAAATGTGATTGCTAGTTCATAAAGCAGTTATAATTTTCAAGGGATTTTTAATTTTTATTTTACAAATTTATTTTTAATTATGTGTATATCCAGGTGTGGGTTTGTCAATGAGCATATAGGTGACCACAGAAGCCAGAAGAGGGCGTCAGATCCGCTGGAGTTACAAGTGCTTCTGAGCTACCAGATGTGGGTGCTGGGAACTGAGCTTGTGCCCTCTCCAAGAGCAGAGTGCATTCTCTCATCCACGGAGCCATCCTCTAGCCACCAGTTTTCAGGATTTTTTGAGGAATCTCCAAACAGTTTCACTAATTTACATTTCTGCCAAGAACAAAAAAGCAGATGAAATCAGCAACCAAAATATGTCTTAAAAAGTAAAGGCCAGGTTTATACAGCTCTCCAGGAGAATTTTGCAAAATATCTAAAGAAGAATTACCAATACATCCTAAATTCTTTCAAAAATTAAAAGACAGAGCACGTGTAGAATTTTTACAAGACCAGCATTTCCCTTAATACCAGCCAGACAACTGTAAAGGTAAAGGGAAGCTACATCCACTCATCTCCTTGAGCGTGATACACAACTCCTCAACAAACTTTAGCAAGTTAAATTTACCAGCACATTGAAAGGATCAGACACTGTGACCAAGGTGGATCTGACCCTAGGATGCATGGACTGTTCAACATGCAAATTGATTGATAGGGTAGTCCGCAGAATAAGACAGAATGAAAATCACAGTCTCTCAATGGATTCAGAACACAATTTTGACAGAATTCAATAACCTTTTGTGGAAAACGATATTGAATGAATTAGGTAGAGAAAGAGATTGCCTTAACATAATAAGATGCATATCTTCGAGGCCCACATCAGATTGAGGGTATATCTCAGTGGCAGAGTTTGCCCAGCATTTGTGAGGACCTTGATTTGATCCCAGACCACAGATAACATCACACTCATTAGTGGAAGATTGCACTTTAAGACGTGGAGCACAGCAAAGCTTCCCAAGGTTGCCACTTATATTTAGCATAGTACCAGAAGGAAGGGCTAGCCAGTAAAGATTTCCGGTAACAATCAGCCAAGAAGAGAGTGTTCAAATCAGAAAGAAAGAATCAAAATTGTCTCTGACTGCAGATAGTATGATATTACATAGAGAAAACTCGGCCAAAATACGGACTTTAGGGGGATACAATTCAGTCCACATGAGTAACATGGAAGGAATATAAAATAAATGAATGTTGTGATTTTCCTAAGAAGCTAATTGCCCCCTAATATAAATCCTTTTATTTCGATGTATTATTATTTGTATTTGAACCTTGTGTCTGGCCTAACAAAATGCTGAAAACGAAGTGGCTTGAAATAACAGAAATGCATTGTGCTGTGGTTCAATGAGCCATTAATCAAACCTGCTGCTGAATGGCTATTTCTTGTCTTTTACAAGGATTTTTCCTTTGTACAGTCTAGGTTCAGATTCGATTAGGGACCTATCCAATTCCAATGAAATTCAACTTTTAATAATTACATCTGCAATTCCCCTACTTTTTGAGGGGGTCTTTTTGAGACAGGGTCACCCTGGCTGTCCTGGAACTCGATATGTAGACCAGGCTGGCCTTGAACTCACAAAGATCCACCTGCCTCTGCCTCCCAAGTGCTAGGATTAAAGACGTGCACCACCACACCCGGCAATTCCCCTACTTTTAAGTAAGATCATATTTTAAGCACTAGACAGTACAATTTTATTATGCAAATTTTGGGAGTAATGTAGTTCAGCCCACTACACCATATTAGGTATTGAAAGAATTAAATGTGATAGAATAAAATCAAGAATGCTAAAATTAAAGCAGACACCCTTCTCTTTACCTGGTCACCAGTAAAAATTTTAAATTATCACTCAAGTCAACCAGGCCAAAAACCCTTAGCCAAAATTACCATATGCTTCATACTGTGGTTTAGATAACAGCATAACTTATGAATTTCCCAAGTGGCCTTCTTGATGTATACACCAGTGGATCCTTTGCCTGCAGTGAGTGGGATTTGCTTCAGTTGCATTATTCTGTGGATCTTGCCATCTATCACTGAGAAACGAATCCAGAGAAACGAATTTAAAGAAACATATTTTAAAGCAACTTAATTTTTTCAGTAGCCTAGAGTTCTGTCTTGAGCTACATAAGTTAAATATAGCCTTTAAAAGCACAGAGGGGGACCTACCAACCCAGTGAGTGATAGGCCTGAACTGGCTTCTTATAAGGTAGGTATGACAAGAGGTAGGCAGGCCCAGCTTGCCCTGGAGCAGTGGCCTCCAGCAGACACTGGGAGGTAAGCAGACCCAGCTTGCTCTGGGTGACAGTCCCTAACAGGCACCCAGAGGCAAGTGGGCCTAGCTTGAGTACCCAAGGTGGATGGCGGTGGCCCCCAGCAGGCACCCAGGGTGTAGGTGGCCTGGCTTGACCACATTCATCAGTGGATGGCAGCCCCCAGTGGACACTCAGAGGCAGACAACCCAGCTTGAGGTCGCACACAGACATACTGGGTGGCAACCCACAGGAGTCAGCCAGAGACAGGCCCAGAGTGCAGACACTTGAGATTCATAACAAAATACAACAAAACAAATCTACATGCCAAAATCACAATGTAAAAACAACATGGGGAAACCAAATAATAAACTCTCGCTAAATTCTACCAGCCCTACAGAAGATTCCTACATGAGAACACCTTGAAGATTACCCAGGACACAGATCTTAAAACATCTATCATAGACATATTCAAAGAGATCAAGAAATACAAAGAACACACAAACGAACAAATCCACGAACTAGAAGGAGAGAATGACAAACACTGGAAGGCAGTGGGAATACTCAGGAAATCTCAGGCTGAAATTAAAAAGGAAAGCGAACACACAGACAAACGAATCAAAGAACTAGAAGGAGAGAATAATAAATTTTAAGAATACACAGACAAACAAATCAAAGCACTAGAAGGAGAGAATGACAAACTTCAGAAGGAAGTGGAAATACTGAAGAAATCTCAGGCTGAAATGAAAAAGGAAATTGAACACTCATCCGGTCAACAGCAAAGGATGGGAGAAGCTTCAGTAATGGATTAGAGGAAGCAGAAAACAGAAAATCAACACTGGAAGATAACATGGAAGAACTGGAGTGCTCAAGCAGAGATTATGAAAAATTTATAAAAACCACAAGAGTGGAATAATCATGAAATGTGGGACACCATGAAAAGACCAAATCTCCACATCATAGGTATAGAGGAAGGGAGAAGAATCCCAGGATAATGGGATTGACCAGATCTTCAACAGAATTATGGAAGAAAATTTCCCCAAATTGAAAAAAGACATACCCATACAAATACAAGAAGCACATAGAACACCAACTAGACAAGACCAGAAAAGAAATTCCCCATGCCATACCTTAATAAACACACTAGATGCTCAAAACAAAGACAACATACTGAAAGCCACAAGAGAAAAATAACAAGTTGAATATAAAGAGAAACCCATCAGAATTATAGCCAACTTTTTAATGCAAACGATGAAAGACAGAACAGCTTGGGCCAAAGTATTCCCAGTTCTAAATGACTATAGATGCCAACCCAGGCTTCTTTACCCAGCAAAAAAAGTCAATTATAGTTGAAGGAGGAAGAAAAATCTGTCATGACATAAACAAGATGAAATAATACATGTCTAGAAAACCAACCCTTCAGAAAATACTCAAAGCAATTCAAAGGACAGAAGAAAGGAACAATTGTTACCAAGTGGCAAAAGAGAGTAATCAATGAAGGTATAACTGTGGAAATACAAACCTAAACCAAAAATGCAAACAGAAAGTAAACTAAAGGGAAACAATATACATCTCTCAATAATAAACTTAAATATTAATGATCTGAACTCTCCAATCAAGAGACACAGACTGGGAGAATGGATTAAAAAGTTGAATCCATCTTTTTGTTGCCTACAAGAAACCCATCTCACTGTCATGGACAGGCACCACCTTAGGGGGAAAGGATGGAAAAAGTATTCCAGGCAAGTGGTACCAAAAACAAGCAGGAGATGCTATTCTAATATCAGACAAAATAGAGTTTAAATTAAAACTAAGCAGAAGAGATAAAGAGAGTCACTACATCCTTATTAAAGGAACAAATAACCATCAAGATTTCACCATCATAAATACATACTCGCCAAACTTTGGTGCACAAAACTTCATAAGTACAATTCTGCATGACTTCAAGGCACAGATTAAGACCAGCACATTTAAAAAAAACTAAAAAATTAAAATTAAAAAATTAAAAAAATTTAAAAAGACCAGCACATTAATAGGAGATTTCAATACCCTACGGAGACAATTGAACAGGTAAATTGGACAAAGAATAAACAGAGAGACATCTGAATTGAATAATATGATACACCAAATGAACCCAACAAACATTTACCAAATATTCCACCTAAACACCAAAGAATATGCTTTCCACTCAGCACTCCATGGAATATTTTCTAAAATTGACCATATTCTGGGACACAGAGAAAACCTCAATTAATACAAAAAGAAATGAAGTAATTCCATGCATTCTATCAGACCACACTGCAATAAAGCTTAATATCAACACCAGAAAGAACCCTACTAGCTACAAGAACTCATGGAGACTAAACAACACACTCCTGAACAAGGAACAAATGGTTCAAAGGAGAAATAAGGAAATAAATAAAAGTATTCCTGGCACTAAACAAAAAGGATGATACAACACAACAAAACCTTTGGGATACTTTAAAAGCAGTCCTTAGAAGGAAATTTATAACTCTAAGTTCCTATATTAAGAAAATAGAAAAATCACAAATAAACGACCTAGCACTGCAAATAAAAACACTTGAGAGACAACAACAAATGAATCTTAAACCAAAGAAATAACAAATATTACACTGAAAATCAATAAAATAGAAACAAAGAAAACAATACAAAGAACCAATGAATCCAAAAGCTGGTTCTTTGAAAGGATAAATAAGATAGATAGACCTCTAGCCCAGTTGACCAAAAGAAAGAAAGAGCAACTCCAAATTAATAAAATTAGAGATGAAAAGGGAAACATCACAACAGACAACAAAAGGCTCCAGACAATCATACAGGAATACATTAAAAATCTATATTGTTTGAAAACCTAAGAGAAATTGATGAATATCTGAAATCATGGAAATCACAATCACCAAAGCTAAGCCAAGAAGAGATCAGCAGCTTAAACAGACCCATAATATATGAGAAAATTGAAACTGTAATAAAATATCTCCCAACTAAAAATAGCCCATGCCGGGCTGGAGAGATGGCCTAGCGGTTAAGAGCACCAACCGCTCTTACAGAGGACCCACATGGCGGCCGAGAACCGTCCAAAATGCCAATTCCAGGAGAACTCCAGTTCCAGGGGAATCCGACGCCCTCTTCTGACCTCCGCGGCATTGCACGGCACGGGTGCACAGACCTGCATGCAGACAGTACATTCATACACATACGGAAATAAATAAAATTAAAAAAAAAATAGCCCATGCCCAGGTGGATTAAATAGGACCTACAGCCATTATTACTCAAATTATTCAAAAGGATAGAAATGGGAGGAAATCTCCCAAATTCTTTCTATGAAGCCACCATCACTCTAATACCAAAAATAGGCGAAGAAACAACCAAAAAAAGAAAACTATAGATCCATATCATTAATAAACATAGATGCAAAAATTATCAAAAATACTTGCAAACCACACACAGGCACACGTTAGAAAGTTCATCCACTATGACCAAATCAGATTCATACCAGAGGTGCAGGGATAGTTCAACATATGCAAATCAATAAATGTCATAAATCACATATATGGACTGAAAGACAAAACCACATGGTCATCCCAATTGATACAGAAAAGGCCTTCAACAAAATTCAACATGCCTTCATGTTTAAAGTCCTAGAGGGAACTGGAATGGAGGGAACCTTCCTCAACATAATTTAAGTCATATAAAACAAACACACAGCCAGCATTATTCTAAATGGAGAAAACATCATTCCTCTTAAAATCAGAAACCCAGCAAGGCTGCTCCTTATCCCCAGTCCTTTCAATATAGTGCTTGAAATGCTCGCTAGAGCAATAAGACAAGGAAAAAAAAAAACTAAAGGAATACTAATTGGAAAAAAGGAGGTCAAACTATCCCTTTCTTCAGATGACATGATAATTTACCTAAGGGATGCCAAAAACTCCACAAGAAAACTCCTAGAAATTATTAACAGTTTCAGTAAAGTGGCAGGATACAAAATTAACCTATAAAAATCAGTAGCCTTTCTTTATGCCAATAACAACCAACTGGAGAAGGAATACAAAGAGACCTTCCCATTCACAATAGCCTCAAAATAAAATAAAATAAAATATCTAAGAATAAACCTAACCAAAGACATTAAAAATGTCTACAACAAAAATTTTAAATCCCTTAAGAAGGATATTGAAGAAGACACCAGAAGATTGAAGGACCTCCTATACTCATGGATTGGAAAAATTAATATAGTAAAAATGACCATCCTGCCCAAAGTAATATACAAATTCAAAGCAATCTCAAATAAAATTCCCATGATCTTCTTCACAGACCTATAAATAAATATCCTAAAGTTCGTATGGAAAAACAAAAGAACCTGGATGGCCAAAGCAACCCTGAGCAAAAAGAACAATGCAGGGTAGATTACTATACCAGACTTCAAACTATATTACAGGGATATAGTCATAAAAAAGGCTGGTATTGGCACAAAAACAGACCTATAGATCAATGGAACAAAACTGAAGATTAGAACTTGAACACATGCAGTTTCAGCCACCTCATATTTGACAAAGGAGCCAAGAAGACTCAATAGAAGAAAAACAGCATCTTCAGCAAATGGTGTTGTCAAAACTGGATCACCACTTACAGAAGAATAAAATTAAATCCCTACCTTTCACCCTGTACAAAAATCAACTCCAAATGGATCAAAGACATCAATCTGAAACTCAAAACTCTGAAAATTATAGAAAATGTCAGCAGTAATCTACAAAACATAGGCATAGGAAAAAACTTTCTAAATCAGAAGGCAGTTGTGCAGGAAATAAGGTCAACAAATGACAAGGTACTTATTAAACTCAAAAGCTTCTGCACAATGAAAGAAACAATCAAAGAAGTGAAGAGAAAACCCACAGAGTGGGAGAAAACCTTCACCAGTGATAATCTGACAGACCATTAACATCCAAAATACATAAATTACTCAAAAAAACAAAGGAGCAAGAAAACAAATGACCCAATCAAAAGATGGAATAAAGAGCTGAACAAAGACTTCACAATTGAAGAAGTAAAGATAGCTGAGAAACACCTCAAAAAGTTTTAAACATTGCTAGTAATTAAAGAAATGCAAATTAAAACCACTCCAAGATTTCATCTTACCCTGGTAGGACCAGCTATGATCAAAAAAACAAATGATAATGCTGCAGAGATTTTGGGGAAAGGGGAACACTCACCCACTGCTGGTGGGAATGCAAACTCATACAACCCCTATTGAAAGCAGTGTGGAGAACTCTTAAAAGATTCAAAATGAGCCTACCACTTGACCCAGTCATACCACTCCTGGGTATATACCCACAAGACTTATCCTGTTGCAGAGATACATGCACATCTATGTTTATTGTAGCTCTCTTCACAATAGCAAAGAGCTGGAAGCAACCCAAGTGTCCCTTAACCAAAGAGTGGATAAAGAAAATGTTGTACATCTACACAACAGAATTCTATGCAGTGGTAAAGAAAGACGACATCATGAACTTTGCAGGTAAATGGATGGAACTAGAAGCCATTATATTAAGTGAAGTAACACAGTCCCAGAAAACCAAATGACATATGGGGTCCATCATCTGTGGATCCTAGCATCAAATCTCTATTTGTTTTGGGGTTTTTTTTGTCTTTTCGAGACAGGGTCTCCCTGTAGCCTCAGCTGTCCTGGAACTCATTCTGTAGACCAGGCTGGCCTTGAACTCACAAAGATCCACCTGCCTCTGCCTCCCAAGTGCTAGGATTAAAGTCGTGCTCCACAACACCTGGCTCCAAATCTCTATTTGTAAGGCAAACCAAATAATTCATTTTTTTCTGTCTTTGTTAGTAAATATAATACTTGATGTTACTCATCAGCTTGTTATGTAATATAGGAATGTAAAGTAATATTTTTCTTTACCTGCATACAACTTTATTGTCAAAATGTGAATTCCTAAACATGTTTTGGAATTAACCTATAGTTTATTTTCAGGTATCATAATTTTGGTATATGTGTGGCATATATATATGCATGTTTTGGAGCAATACAAATTGGAAGCAACAACAAAACAAAAAAAAAAAAAAACTGCGTCAAATAACTGACTGAAACAGTAAACTTCTGCCCAAAACAGTAAACTTCTGCATTGAAAAATTTAAAAAATAAACTTAGAAAAAGATGTTAGATATGTAAGTCAGAATTTATGAGCTTTGGTGGTGTAGGAAGCAAGGATGGGGGAGTGGGTCTAAATTTGATTAATAAATATTGTAGGAAAAGCACAAAACTTGAATAAAAAAAGAAAATCAAAAGCACATAGGAACTATTTTATATTTCCAATCCTTATTTTTAATACTCTGAAAGACAGAAAAATATGTTCTGATTAGTTCCCATTTGGATGGAGTATCTGCTATTATTTTAAGAAAATAATAACCACCTGGTTTTTAATACCATCAGTGGTTCTTTGCAGTGGTTTTTTTTTTTTATTAAGGAAGCTACTAAACATGGTTTTCCTTATGTCTAAGGCCACTGTCTGCCAGTGGACTCCTAAAATTTATCTTCTAAAATCAGGCCTAATGCAGTGCCTGACCAAGGACTTAGGCTAAAACAGTCAGGATGTTTCCGAAACACAGAGCTGCAAAAATGGAAGGGAACCAACAGAGAGGCAGAAGGGGGAACTGTTGTTGTAATCTGGCCTGATAGGACTCTAGTTCACTCATTCCACATAGACGTTAAGAGGGCCACAGAAGGCAATGGCAGTCACCAGAAATAAAGCAAAGAGCTCAAAGTATCTATTTAAAGAATTCGTATATGGCTAGACTGATGGCTCTGTCAATAGTGTGCTTGTGTGGCAAATATGAGATCCTCCAGAACCCAAGTATAAACAAAAATCAGGAATGTGGACTTCCAGTCCCAGCACTGTGAAACCCAGACAGGAGGCCTCAGACTCCCTGCCAACCAGCTATCCTGTTTGGCAAGGTCCAGAGTAATGACAGGTTCAGTCTCTTTTTTTTTTTTTAATTTTATTTATTTCTGTATGTGTATGAATGTACTGCCTGCATGCAAGTCTGTGCACCCGTGTCGTGCAAAGCTGCAGAGGTCAGAAGAGGGTGTCGGATTCCCCTGGAGCCGGAGTTCTCCTGGAATTGGAGTTTCAGACGGTTCTCGGCCGCCATGTGGGTGCTGGGGATCNCTGCAGAGGTCAGAAGAGGGTGTCGGATTCCCCTGGAACTGGAGTTCTCCTGGAATCGGAGTTTTGGATGGTTCTCAGCCACCATGTGGGTGCTGGGGATCAAACCCGGGTCCTCTGCAAGAGCGGTCGGCGCTCTTAACTGCTAGGCCATCTCTCCAACCCCACAGGTTCAGTCTCTTAAAAACAAAGTAGATGATGCTTAGAACACAGTCTGGAGTGTCCTCTGGCTTCCACACATACCCACACACAGATGTGCCTGCACTCACACACCCATACACAGACAAAACAATATTTTGAAGAGCATAATCTATCAACTTTGGAAATTATATCCCATATATTTAACTTTTAATTGATGTTTAAGCAAAGATACATGTATATTCACTGCATTAGTACAAATAACACATGAACACAGGAAACTGGAATTCTGACTGTTATTTTAACCTTGGCCTAAAGTGGAGTGAAAGGGAAAATAAGAGACCAGATACAATCCATGAAGAGTTGTGTAACTAACTATTCTCCAAATTCCTACAAGCAAAAGCACAAAAAAAGAAATGCAGACCATCAAGCAATGTAACTGTGGTGATCCATGTGTCACAAGGACTTGGTGAACTTTGTCTACTTATAAGAAACAGCTTCCTGGGTCTAGATGGCAGATAACTGTGACATGTAACAGATCATACTGATCATACAGCTTGACAGGATGGTAGATTACCTAGGAGATAAATCTCTGGGCATGTCTGTCAGGGATTTTTCTAGATTATATTAATTGAAGTGGGAAGATTCCCCTTAAATGTCAGCAGCACCATCGATGAGTTGGGGTCCTAGACTGATAAAAAGAAAAAAATGAGCAGCAACTCTCTCTCTCTCTCTCTCTCTCTCTCTCTCTCTCTCTCCCTCCCCCCCCCCGCAGGTGAAATGCGATTGGCTGTCTCAAGCTCCTGCCACCATGACTTCACTGCCAATCATGGATCATAACCTCAGACTGTGAGTTGCAATAGACAACTTCTTCCTTACATTGCTTTTGTGCAGTACTTTCTCATAGTAATAAGAAAAGTTACTAATGCAGTAACTGAACTCATTGGCTTTCCAATATCGTATGTCACAGAAAAATCAGAAGATCAAACAAGGTTATTATTGATCAATTATGTGACAGCAACAGGAAGCAAAACAAATCTGGCAGATCAATCTATGCATGGAAAAGACACAGAGCAAGAAATTGATCCACAGAAATACACGTAGTTTTATCATTTTACTCACATACACACGTGTCTGTGGGCTTATGTCCTTTAGAAATGAGTTTTTATTGCAAAACAAATGACAACAGAAAGCAGTTTTTTCAAGCATAACAATTTTGCAGAACTTAAAAAAAATTGCAACATTTATTCCAAGGATCATGAGGACAACGGAGTTCTCTGAATACCACTTGAGGAAGTAAATCCAGAGACCTGATTTCTACCAAAGAGAAATGGGCAGATTACTCATATGTATAGTTTGAGTCTGCCCCACCTCCAAATACTTCAGCAATTCAAGTTCCTCCAGGAACTTAGCCAAGCGTTCACTGGTCACAGTTCACAGGATCAGAGGGGTACCCAGTAAAAGATGCAACTGAGTAGCAATAAACAAGGCCATCGTTCCTATAAGCCAAGTCTATACGTCCTTAATAATCAGTATAGAGTTCCTTGGTTAACTGCTCTATTGGATAAACACAGAGGGGTGGGATCCAATTTCAAAGATAAACAGTTCTAAATGTTGAGTCTCTTATCCTTCATGCCATCACAGATCAAGGAAAACCATGTGTTCCCTTCTGGATAGAAATATTGAAGCAGCTTAATGCAGATGAGGAAGAAGGGTCTGCTCTGCCTTCTCTGTGATTGTCATTAACAACTCCATATTTATAGAACAAAGACTCAATAAGTATATGCTGAATAAATGAACAAAATTATAATCCAAATCATTGGGTAACACACTAGTAAGACTTTTAATTAAAAAAAAGTCTAATACCCAGATGGCCTATTAAAAAGTCACAGAGTTCATAAAGCTATACCAACAAAAACACCTTATTTCTTTATAAAAATAGCTTGTGGACAAAAGGGTAAGAAAGAAGTAGGGTAATTGGCCAATGTGGATGCCTTCTTCCCTGACCCTTGGCCATCCCCTCACTCTTCTACCTTGCCTAGATCCACACACTGATTAGAGTTCTGAGAGTGTGGTGGTTTGCATGACAGTGTCCCCCATAGGCTTTAACTGTTCAGACATTTTGTCTGCAGTTGCTGGCACTGTTTTGGGAGTTCTTAGAAGGTATGGCCATGCTTGTAGGAAGTACATCATTGGGGGCAGGCTTAGTGAATTTAACAAGCCTTGCAGTCTTCTCTCTCTCTCTCTCTCTCTCTCTCTCTCTCTCTCTCTCTCTCGACTTTCTGTGCTCATTGCAAGATATGAACCTCAGCTTTCTGCTCCAGTCCTGGCCACCATGCCTCCCACCACAATGTACTCTGATTCCCTGGAACCGTCAATCATAAGCTCAAATAAACTCTTCCTTTTATAAGTTCCCTTGATCATGGTGGTTTATCACAGCAACAGAAAAGTGACTAATACAGTATTTGGCACTAGAGAGTGGGCTGTTGGCTGTAAAGAACCTGACCATGTGAATATTTGGAGAAATGTGGAAGACTTTGGAACTTTGGGCTAGAAAAGCTGTTGACTACTGTAAGCAGAGCTTAACGGGTCATTCTAGTAGAAGCCTGGAAGAAAGCAATGCTGCAAAAAATGTAGTTCCAGAGGAAAATAAAGACTTAGGCAGCAACTGGGGTATTTTGGCAAAGAGTCTGGCAGCAGTTTGCCCACAGCCCAAATGCTTGCCTGATGCTAAGTTGAAAAGTAATGGACGAATGTCTTTGGCAGAGAATACTTCAAGACAGCCTAATGTAGAAATGATGGCGAGGAGGCAGAGGCAGGCAGATCTTTGTGAGTTCAAGGCCAGCCTGGTCTACAGAGTGAGTTCCAGGAAATCTGGGGGCTACAGTGTGAGACCTTGTCTCAATAAAGACCAAAAAAAAAAAAAAAAAAAAAAAAAAAGAAAGAAATGATGGCGTGGCTCTTAATGGTGAATATTGTACAGATCTACAGTGAAGAAGAGCAGATGGGGCAGAAAGAAATGCAGAATGTACAGTTTGGATCTGAAAACTGCACTAGGAAGATTAAAGGTGGGGCCAACACATGTGAAAGAGAGGTTCCTTTTGATAAGGAGATTAAAGTGATTAAGGAGAGGCCTAGCTATTTACAAGTAAACAGTAGAAAAAGTGAGATTAAAGTGATTAAGGAGAAGCCTCGAAATTTACAAGTAAACAACAGAAACAGTACCTTCAGGGCAAGCCCACACCCAGCTAAGCCACCAACTTTTGAAAGGAAAATACTGAAAGGGCAGAGAAAAGTTTTAAATGTGGTTGAAGTAGGACAGAATCCATCCCGAACTTGCAGCCAAACTCAGCAGTTTCATTCACATGGTGCTGGCTTTAAAGGCATGAAGTTTGCAAGAGTGAAGGGGTCATCAGTTCTTCCCCCATGGTCAGAGAGCCACAGAGGCCAGGCAGAGTGCAGCAGGGGCATCCCTGAATAAAGAAAGCCCTGATAGGCCATTGTGTGAACCTGTGAATGTGAAACCTGATTGGCAGAGGAAATCCCAAGAAGACATTCGAGATGCTGGCATATTTGCCAAGGAAACCTGCATACAGGGAGTGGTACCAGCCTAAGGAAGAGATGTATGTTGCATGCAAAGCTGGAAGAGCTCAGCCATCTAAGCCCTTTGGAAGCCAAGTCCCAGAAGTCGCACATGGAGCTACTGGACTTGGTGTTTGACCTGCTGGTTTTCGGTCTTATTTTGGTCCAGTATTTCCTCACTATGCCTCTATTCCTCCCTTTTGGAATGGGAATGTGTATTTGATTCCACTGTATGTTGGGAATATCTAATTTGTCTTTTGATTTTACAGCAGATTACAGTTAAGAGATTAGCCTGGGTCTCAGAAGAGACTTTGGACTGTAGACTTTTGAATAGAATTGAGACTGTTAAAGACAATGGGGACTTTTAAGGTTGGACTAAATGCATTTTGCATTTTATATGGTCAGGAGCCTATGGGGGCCAGGGAGTGGAATGTGGTGGCTTGAATGAGAGTGTCCCCCCATAGGCTTTAAGTATTCAGACATTTTGTCCTCAGTTGGTGGCACTGTTCTGGGAGTTCTTCGAAGGTGTGGCCATGCTGTAGGAAGTGCATCATTGGGGGGCGGGCTTAGTGAGTTTAACAAGCCTTGCAGTCTCCAATCTCTCTCTCTCTCTCTCTCTCTCTCTCTCTCTCTCTCTCTCTCTCTCTCTCTTGACTTTCTGTGCTCATTTTGAGATGTGAACCTCAGCTTTCTGCTCCAGCCCCAGCCACCATGCCTCCCACCACAATGGACTCTGATTCCCTGGAATTGTCAAGCATAAGCTCAAATAAACTCTTCCTTTTATAAGTTCCTTTGGTCATGGTGGTTTTATCACAGCAACAGAAAAGTGACTAATACACAGAGACAGAGGGAACAAAGATGAACTCCAAAATAACTAGAGATTTAAAAAGGAACGAAGAGGAATATGGGAAGGAAAGCCTATCTGCCCATGTCCAGGGAAGCAGCATTCCAAGGGTTTAAAATCCACCCAGAAAGTTTATGACGCTAAAGGTGTTGAAAGACTTGTGTGACTCTTTCCTTCTTCTGGAGCCTCCAGGAAGTGTGTTTCTTTATAATTAGTGCAACGCCTCCAAAGAATCACATTGTGAAGTGTGTTTGCAGGTGGCTGTTCCAAGATCCATTTCCCTGTCTCCCCTTCCCAAAGCCTTTCCTCTGACACAGGGCTCTCTATGGTTTGAGTAAAGCTGGTAATGGAGCATGTGATCCAGTTCATTCTGAAGCTCAGTAAGGGGCACATGATCAAGACCACCCAGTAACAATACCAAAAAATTTTTCCCGAGAGCCTTTTTTTAAAATAATTTCAGCTTTTTTAAAATTTCTGTTTTATTTTTTTTTTTACATGTATGATACTGTCTGCATGTGTGTAAGTGCACCTGTGTCATGCAGTGCCAGCAGAGGTCAGAATAGGGTGTCGGATCCCCTGGAACTGGAGTTATGGATGGTTGTTGGCAGCCATGTGGGTGCTGGGAATCAAACCCAAGTCCTCTGAAAGAGCAGTGATGCTCTTAACTACCGAGCCATCTCTCAAGCCCTCTGAGAGCTTTTTTTTTTTTTTTTGGTCTTTTCAAGACAGGGTCTCCCTGTAGCCCCACCTGACCTGGAACTTGCTCTGTAGACCAGGCTGGCCTTGAAACCACAAAGATCCACCTGCCTCTGCCTCCCAAGTGCTAGGGTTAAAGGCATGAGCCAAAGAACTTAGAGCCACCTTGAGACTTCAAAGAACCATGTTCTCCCGATACTCAGTTATTTGGCTCCTGTTTCTAGCAGTAAGTAGGTAACAGTTCAGGGGATGAGTGTTGCTACTTCTCCCAAACACCAAATTCAGATGACTACCTAGGCTTTACAATGTGCTCTCAGAGACCATAAAACAAGTCCGATCCACTGTCTTCTCTCAGTCTACTGTTGTCTTTTGTCATGATCTGGGCTGGTTAGCTTCAACTGTCAACCTGACGCAATCTAGAATCATCTCAAAAGAGTCTCAATGAAGCATTGTCTGCATTGGGTCATCCTGTGGGCTGTCTGAAGGGGATCGTCTTAATTATGTTATTGAGGTAAGAAGTCCCCACCCACCATGAGTAGCACCATTCCTTAGGCAGCAGTTCCTGAAGTGTCTAAGGGGGGGGGGGGGGACTTGAGCACAGGCAAGCAAGAGAACATGTATCCATTTATTTCTCTCTACTCTTCACTGTGGATGTGATGTGTGATGAGCTGCTTGAAGTCCCTGCCTTGACTTTCCCACAATGACGGACTGTAACCTGGATTTGTAAATTGAAATAAATCCCATTCTCCTTGAAGCTGCTTTCAGTCAGGGTATTTTTCTCACAGCAAGAGAAAAAAAAGCCTGCTGCTGCAGTTTCCATATGCAACGAGCCCTACGAACCTCTCATCCATATGAACTTTTTTTTTTTTCCTACTTCAAGGTGACCCTGCTCATGTCTCACTTGAAATATCTCTGTGAGGGGCTGGAGAGATGGCCTAGCGGTTAAGAGTGCCGACCGCTCTTGCAGAGGACCCGGGTTCGATCCCCAGCGCCCACATGGTGGCCGAGAACCGTCTGAAACTCCAATTCCAGGAGAACTCCAGTTCCAGGGGAATCCGACACCCTCTTCTGACCTCTGCGGCATTGCACGACACGGGTGCACAGACTTGCATGCAGACAGTACATTCATACACATACAGAAATAAAAAAAAAATTAAAAAAAAAGAAATATCTCTGTGAGTGTCTCACACAGAGCACAGTGATTATACCATTGTAATTCCATTACTAGTATTCCTTTTGAGCAGCCCCTACACATCAATTTGAACCTCAATCCAGGTATAACATATCACTAAAACCAGTCATGACAGTACACAGTGGTGACTGTGTTGTGCTTGTAGAAAAACATAATCATAGGCTCTGACCCTGAAGAAGAGTGGGGAAGGGGTGGAGAATAAAAGAAGAGAGAAGTAGAGAGAGTAAAGAAAGGAAAAGATAGGAGAGAAAAAGAAAGAGGGGGGGAGGTGTAGGGTGTGGTGGCACATCCCTTTAATCCCAGCACTTGGGAGGCAGAGGCAGGTGGATCTCTGTGAGTTCAAGATCAGCCTGGTCTATATAGTGAGTTCCAGGTCAGCTGGAGCTACAAGGAGACCCTGTCTCAAAAAGACAGAAAAGAAAGAAAGAAAGAAAAAAAGAAAGAAGGAAGGAAGGAAGGAGAGAGAGGAGGTAATGTGGATGTTTTGTAAGGGTTCTTTTCCAACAAAGCCATGCTTTCTACACAACTCTCTAATTCTCCATTAATGGTACTTGCCCTGCCACACATCCTGCATCCAGCCCTTCATCATTTTAGAGACTCTTCTAACCATTCTTCTCCCTTACTCGAATGTATAGGCCATCCCAACATTTCCTTTTCTCAAACCTTTGCCCTCTTGGCATTTGGCAATCAGAATTTCCCTCTTTTCATTGACCAATACCACTTGTGGTTTAGTTTTTTAAAGTTCTGTTGAAATATTTGAGACCTTTGATCCTGGGTGGCATCATGGCAGTGTTAAGCAATGTGGATCGATTCCATTTTCTGTAAACTGCCCTCCATAGTGCCTTGGTGGTCCGATGGCTGTAGCACCCTGTTATCTTTTTTTTTGCATCATCTAAGCGCAACGCTCTTAGATTGCCCTAGACTTCTTTCCTTACCAGTTTTCTTTCAATCTTTCATACCTACTTCCATGGATATCATACTCAAGTCTAAGGGTTCAATTTCTGCCTAGCTGAGCACTTTTATATCTTGGTCCTAAGGCTTCATCTACAGCCAGCCTAGGAGAAGAAAGAGCTTGAAGTACATTTTAGTATTGTACCTGACTTAGTGATCGTAAAAGAACCCATGTTCAAGGTCAATCATAGAAGCAGCACTTGGATAGAGGAGTCAGTGTCTGCCATGTTGTCAACTAACATGTAAATATAAATAGACAGTGCTGAGCAGCAGGCTCAGACACAGGAAAAAAAAAAATCAAGCTAGAGGCCAGGGCCCTGGGCTCCAGTATAAAGAGGTACTCAGTTATTTGTGAACTTAGAGTATGAGTAAAGACTGTAGCCCCAACTTCTGGACTGGTCTAATGCTGACTGAGGATTTGGTGGGGGAAGTGGATTTCCTACCTAAAACTATGGAAATTGACACACATCCGCTGCAAAGTGGCTTAACCACAGTTAAGACCACAGCACAAGGGTTCAGAACTTTGGACAGGTCATTGTCATTCTGCCCCTATGAAGTTCTAAGTATGGCATTCTGCATTTCCCTTCATCATATATCCTGCTGGTTTCTACCTTGTATCTTGGATGTCAAAGTAACTTTGAGTCTCTACTCTTCCATCTGTCATAGTAACTCGTCTTACAAACACCAAGCTTGTATTATCTGCAAACGATGTGGCCTTCTGATGTCCTAAGCTAAGCACTTGGTAAAATGTCAAAGTCAGTCAAGAACTGAGCCATGTGACTTTCTTCTTCATTATTTACCCCAGTTACCATCAACCTATTAATCAGCATTTCTTTTGGAAGTGTGCAACCAGTCACAATTTCACCTGATTGTCCCAACACTCAGCTAATGTTTCATTATTGTATCTTCCAGGCTATCATTTGTATTTGGAAAATTCGCTGTTGAAATCAAAGCAGGCTTTTTCTGAAGATTTCCCCCAATGTTCCCTGTTCTACCAATCTAGGGGTATAAAAAAGAGGATGATTATGAGTCTGGCGTGACTTCTCCTAATGACTCAGTGCTTCCTCTTCTCAGTGCTCACAGCCATCTGTTTGATATTCTATTTTAGAATAGTCTCCTAGATTGAAACCTGATTTCCCATTGTATAGTTTGCAGAATTCCTTCTTCAAAATGAAAACTAGAAAAGCATTTATTCACCAACAATCTCCTGGTCCTGCTTTCATTTATCCAGGGTCAGATGGGCCAGAGATTCTTGAAAAGGACTTTGAAGTCCCATAAGAGTTTATTCTCCTGATACCCTAGCAGTTAAGAGCACCGACTGCTCTTGCAGAGGACCCGGGTTTGATCTCCAGCACCCACATGGCAGCTAAGAACCGTCTGTAACTCCAATTCCAGGAGAACTCCAGTTCCAGGGGAATCCAAGACCTTCTTCTCACCTCCAAGGCATTGCATGACACGGGTACACAAACCTACATGCAGACAGTACATTCATACACATACAAAAATAAATAAAAATTAAAAAAAAATTAAAAAAGAGTTTTTTCTCCTTACCTCTTGTAAAGTGAAACCATCTAAAATTCCTAAATGTTTTATTATTTCTTCCTGGCTTTTCCTCTCAACTAACAGTGAAAGTAGAACAAACCTGCCTTAGCACCATTCATCTTGTTGGGCATGACAGACACAAACCTCTCTCTCCTTTCTCACCAGTTTCAGTCTCATTATCTGCCCCCTGCAATGGATTTTGTGTGACCTTTGGCTCTGGACGCACATATACAGCCTCTGTCCTTCCTTATGCAACCACTCCGATGCCAGCAGATTCTAAGCCTGAATTTCCTGGCAGTGCCATGGTGCCCTGGCTCTTCTGTCTTCTTCTCGTGGAAGTCCTTTTTTACTATGGTTTCATTCCAAAGCTGTCCATGAAGCCACACCAATCCATGGGCTTCAAGTCTTCTGAATGTTGAAAAGTCCTTTTTGAAGATCTCTCCCTCCCTATAGCAATAGAGCAGTAACAGTCCTAGCACCCAGGATCTTGCTTACTACCCTTGAGTCTTCCAACACTTGGAGCCACTGGCAGTCATGACAGGAATCTGCCTGGCACAAATAAAAGCTGAGATATGATGAGATGCATAGCAGTTTTGTAGCATGCCAAAGATGTTCTTCTACAGTAAGAGATGTCTGTTTCAGTTCAACTCGATTTCTTTTCCATGGTCTCTTCATTTTGAATTCCAACCAAATCCTATCTCCAACGTGGGAACTTACAGGATGGTTACCTAATTTCTAACCATTGTATCGGCAGGTAGATCTGCTCTTACAATCCAGTAGCCTCAGGATAGAGTACCACTCCTTGGGCAAGAAGAAATGACTGAATCTGATTTTGAATTAAGGCCTCTGTCCACTTGTTCTGATGCAAACTAAGTTCTTACCTCACCCACATGTTGTAATCTCAGGAATAGTTTCTTGAAAATATCTGTCTCTCTCGAGTTTCATATTCATACAACATCCCCTGACCCACATATGTTCTTCTAAGTCAGTGGATTTACTACATTTACTTCCTCTCACAATCTATAGAACATCCTCAGGCTTGTTTAAAACACCACTGTTAGCCTTGTAAACCTTCCCACCAAATCACCTTCATATCTCTAACATTGATTAGATTTCCCATTCTCCATTTGTTAGATTTTTCTTCTGCCAGTACAACCCTTCATATCAAATTTGAGCCAGATTTAAAAGCCCAAGAGAATATATTTTCCAGAATGTTCTCTTAATAAAGAACCATTTTTTCCAAGACGTTTTTGATATCTGGTTGTAAGCAGTTGTCATCTTTGCCTGGATTTCCCATAAGCTTGCACCTACTGAAAGTGGAAGAATTAATTCATTTTATCTGAGTTCTCAGTTGGGTTTCTGATATACACATGGTCTCCCCAAAGATTTGAGGCTTAAGCCCTTGCAACCACATAATCTCATGAGCCAGACCCTTAAAAGAGAGAGAGATAGAGATAGATGGAGATAGAAGCAGATGGATGGATATTCAAATAGAGATGAGAGATGGATAGAAAGAGAGAGGGAGAGAGACAGTCAGCAAGACAGACACTCTTAATTGATTCTGTTTTTCTGAGAAACCTTGACTGTGCACCTTTTGATACAAGCATAGCTCTAGATCTTTGATGGTCCTCCGATGCTGTCTTAGAAAAATTGTTGGTTTCCACAGAACTAAGAAGGATCTGATTTTCTGTCAGTGCACTGTCAAAAATTATACTGATAAGAACCTTGCTGGGAATTCCAGAAGTGTGTAGGAGCTGGAATATGACAGCAGTCACCTGAGGGAAATGGACCTTGAGCTGGGCTGCTGTCCATCTGAAAGAGTTGGTAGCAGGAGCAGGAAGACTGGGACTTTCTGGGTCCCCACGTTTTACCATACAAGTCAGGCTTATGGATACAGCAAGTTGAATCCATTTATCAGTAAAGTCTCACATAGGGGGCTAAAGAGACAGATCAGTCCATACAGTTCTTACTATGGAAGCACAAGGACCTGAGTGTGATCTGCCAGAAACCACATTTTTTAAACAAAAAGGCAGGGTAAGGCAGGGCATGGTGTATGACTGTGATCCCATCCCTGGGGAGGTGGAGACTGGTAGATCTGTGGGGTCACTGGCCACACTCTGTCCTACTTGGCAAGCAGAGGGCCAAATAGAGACCTTGTGTCAAATAAACACAGAACCTCAGAAAGGATATGAGGCTAACCTCTGGCCAGCATAAATACATACACACACACACACACACACACACACACACACACACCAACACATGCACCCACATAAGCACACAGATTCCCATACATACAAACATAATTTTAAAATAACATGAAATAGTGGGCTGGAGAGATGGCCTAGTGGTTAAGAGCGCCGACCGCTCTTACAGAGGACCCGGGTTCTATCCTCAGCACCCACATGGCGGCCGAGAACCGTCTGAAACTCCAATTCCAGGAGAACTCCAGTTCCAGGGGAATCCGACACCCTCCTCTGACCTCCGCGGCACTGCACGACACGAGTGCACAAACTTGCATGCAGACAGTACATTCATACACATACAGAAATAAATAAAAAAAAATAAAATAAAATAAAAAAATAACATGAAATAAAAAATGCTTCCCAGGGATGATTAAAAAGGACAGTGCAAGGACGTGGTCAGACGATGGGGAAGATGGGACCACAGCCCCAGAGATGGGTGGAGAGAGCATAAGGAGAAGAGGCTGTTTTTGAAATTGCAGACACTGTCCCTAAGCCCTACTCTACTGCCTCACTCTTAATAAAGGAGACCAATGCTGCATAAGCCAAACTCCCAACCACTCAACCTGTGTGAGCTTGAGCCTATCGTTAACCACTTCATACTTCGGTGGCTGGGAGGAGCTGATGGATGCTCTGACCCTGCACATTTCATCCGAACGTTAATTTGTGTGGAAACAGGAACTATTTAAGATTGTTTTCAGAAACATCACAAACTAACACAATGGAAAAAAAAAAAAAAACTGAAATGATGTGGTTCAGCTTTTAGCTTTTACAGACCTCGCATGGGTGCTCTCTTTACTCATAACTGTTACCGAAGCTTTTCCATTTTTTTTTTGTTTTTAAAATTATACAAACATAGTTTACATTTTTAATTCACTTTCTCCTGTGGATTTTTTTAAACCAAAGTAATACCTATTCAAATTGTATCATATTTCCCTGTATTCACAGTTGAGATAACTCACATTCAAATATGTATTTATTTGTACAGACGTTTAAGAACCACGTACTGGTCTGTGACACCAAATCAGATACTGGGGTGACAGGTATGAAATAGAAAACATCCTATATCCATTTCTAGCAGATTAAATGTCCCCTATTTATCATCCTTCAATTGGGAAATTATTAGGTGGCAGTTTATAAAGGCATTACACCAAGCAAAAATGTCTTTAATCCTTGGGAAATGTCGAGATCAGCTGCCTTTGAATCAGCTTATCCTTACTGCTGTGAAAACATTTTCTGAATTTTAAGCTTCCTCTTTGACAGTTCATACATGTACATAATACATTCTGGTTACCCTTGCCCCGCCTTCTCTTATCTCCCTCTCACTCTTATCAACACCCCCTCCCTACAGATTTCATTTTCACATTCGTGCCTTTTTTGCTTTTCTGACTCCAACTTCTGATACCAAGTTTAAGCAGGTCCCTCTGTGTGACCATGGTTATTAACTTCCAAAGAAGCCTAGCGGGCTCACTAGCAGGCACCCAGCTGAAGAGAAAGCGTGCCCATCCCCCTTGAACCTATCAGTAGCCAATGGTTCGGCAAGGAGGCTTGGGGCCCTGTGAGACCCTACCATCTGTGACTGTTGACATGGCCCCCGCTTCATAAGTCCATTGCAGACAGCCCCCCGCTGTTGTGAGATTGTGACTGCATTGCCTGTGTCATAGCTAGATCATTTACTTACCTTCTGGCTTAAAATCCCAAACAAAGCAGCCACATTCACATTCCCTTCAGCATGTCACATGCAGAGCAAGAACATAGTGCTCTTGGTTCTAGGTATTCAAGAGCCTCCGCCTTCCTCTCGATTTTGTCTTTTATCAATTGAGTCTGGTGTTGGTCTTTCTTTGCCCAGTTCTTCTGTCCTCATGTCTTCCAGCCTTTTCCCACATCCCTCCCTGAGTTACCGGAGGAGGCCACAGACAGCCCTGGTGGGGAGCGGCGCCCTCCCCACTTTGCTGGAGCAGCTCGCCAGGCATCTATCTGGGTCTCCCCCATCCATCAACGGCACCACTGAGCCTGTGCTTCACCCAACCAGATAGCCAGCCTTCCTGGTCTGAGGGCCAATCCAACATAGTGGAAAGGTCTCTAGTTCCTTTTCCCCCTCCCTCTCTAAATAACCTTGGCAATATTCATTTTACTCAGACTTTGCCATTATCCCCTCTCCCCAAATTTCATTAAAAGCCTTTAACAACATCTGGTTTCACCTCCAGGGAGCCCTGTTAGCATCTGGCAGTGAGCCATACACTCTAGGAATAAGCCATTCCCAGTGGCTCCCAGCACCCCAGAGGCTGCCTGGTGAGTGCCAGTGAACCCTCAATTTCTTTTCTTCTCAGAACACTTTAAAGGACCCTACAGTCTTCCCCAAGCCTTTCTATTTCCTATTCACTGCTCTTTTTCCCTCTTCATTTGACATCTATGTTTTGCTCTTAAGTATTTAGTCATGTCTTGTGGCCTCTGCTTTCTGATGTGTTCTTTTTTATTTTATTTATTTTTGTATGTGTATGAATGTACTGTCTGCATGTAGGTTTGTGCACCCGTGTAGTGCAATGCCACGGAGGTCAGAAGAGGGTGTCGGATTCCCCTGGAAATGGAGTTAAAGACCGTTCTCAGCTGCCATGTGGGTGCTGGGGATCGAACCCGGGCCCTCTGCAAGAGTGGTCGGCGCTCTTAACCACTAGGCCATCTCTCCAGCCCCTCTGATGTGCTCTTATCCATATACATCTTCAGCTAAAGTTTCCACAACAGATGACAGAGAGCATCAGAACACTCCTCCACTTTCACTCCACAAAGACTGTGACCCTGAGGAGGTCTCCCCACTGGCAGACAATGTTTAATGATAATAATATAATGAGCCAAGCTGTGAAAAGAGAGATAGAGATGAAAGACAGAGAAAGAGAATGTGAATCTTTTGTTGATTCTGTTTTTCTACTCAAAACCCTTGGTGAAAAATTCTTCTATGATGACTTAGAAAACTTCTCAGACATCAGAAAATTAAATCTTATCTCTGTTTACCTTCTTACTTTTATTTTGGAAAACACCTAGAATTAGAATTACTGAGTATGGTAAGATTTAACCTTGTGAGAAACCAAGGAGTTAGACAGGAGGTTGTGTAAGAGACTCCCGTGTCCCTCACTCTGCCCTGTTTTTTAAAATTGTAACTATTCCTTTGAGACATGTAACAGTGGAACATTATTATTTGAGTCTGAATAATGGTTTGAGAATCTTTTCTCCTGTTTCTTGGCCTTTTGTGAATCATCTAATCAAAGGCTTTCCCTCTGTTAAAATTGAGTTATTGTTTTATAATAATACGTAGGAATTGTTGGTCTTGTCTGTGTTTTTAATAGACTGCCTATAAATCAATGTTCTCACCATTCGTCCTAAGTTCAATTAATTTGCTAGAGAGGCTCACAGGGTTCAGAGAAGCATGTCTCCAGTTTAATACAGCATGTTACAAAGGAATAGACCCTCGGAGTGAGGTATGAGGGAGGGGCAGAGGGCTTCCATGTCTCTCGAGCTGCACCCCTCTTGTGATTTCCATGTGCTTGCTTTCCATGGAGCTCCCCCAGACTTGACCTTTGGGGTTTTGGGAAGATTTTATTGTATAGTTAGGACTGCTAGCAGACTGAATGAAAGTACCCAGCAAAACTCAGCTGTTCCGGTTTTAGTTGGCCTGTGTTGTAGCTTAGTTTCTGTTGCTGTTTTAAAAACACTCTGGCCAAAGGCAGCACATGAGAGGAAAGGGTTTATTCTGCTTACAGTGACCCAACCCATCACTGCAGGGGAGTCACAGAGGCAGGGATTTCGGACAAGTGATCATGCCACATCCACAGCCAAGGGCAGGGAGAAATGAGTGGACCTATGATGCTTGCTTCCTTGTTCTCAGACAGCCCCTCTATTCCTCTATACTCCTAGGGATCCCCTATCCACAGTACGTTGTGTCGATTAACAACCAATCCATCAAGACAATTCCCCATAGACATGCGATGAGCCGAATCAATCTAGGCAGTCTCTCTACTGACGTTCCCTTCTCAGAGGAGTCTAGGCTGTGTCAAGCTGACAGTTAAAATTGGCACATCCTGTCTGCAGTGTTGCTTCCTCCAGGGCAAGGAGCAGGCACATGTCTAACATGGTGGTCTGATCATCAGAGAATTTCTTTATAGCCAGGTCTAGGATAGAAAAGTGGGGGATGATGAGAGTATATCATTAGTTCTCTGACCTACTTTGCCAAAAAGCAATTCCAGTTTCCATGGCTTGCTTCGGGGAGCAAAAGGAACAGCTAGAAGGAGGCAAGGAAAGATTGTGTGCATGTGTGTGTGTGTGTGTGTGTGTGTGGGTGTGTGTGTGTGTGTGTGTGTGTTTAAGGTCAGAAGCATCTTACTATCACCCTGGTCATAGGGCTGTGAGAGTGATGAGCAGAAGCTGTGGGGAGCCCCAAACCAAACAGTGCAAAGCACAACAGTGATCCTATCACAACACTTAAAAAATAAACAATAGTAATCTTAATTCTGAAGATAAAATACCATCTGAAATAAGAAGCATGCTCTATGTAGAAGATCAGACACATTGAATGAACACACTGTGTTGTAGAAGACCCAACAGAACTATCTGTCTTGAAGCACCAAAAGAAAAGAGAATATGTGATTGAAGACCTCGTGACCTTATGAGAGGCTCAAGTAAAATTGAACCCCTCCCCCACCCCGCCCAAGGAGGAAAAGAAATGTGGACAAAAAGCAATACTAGAAGAAATGGCTCATTTTTCAAAATGTCTTGATAAATTATAATTTACACATCCAAGAAACTGAAACAAACACAGGATTAAAAAAAGGAAAATAATGTATAAGCATTTCTATAGTTAATCTTTTGGAACCCAGTGGGAGAAAAAAATATTAATATTTATGAAAGAATAAAAGACAAACTATTTATAAAAAAGATTACGGCCAAAGCGTGTCAGTTAAACACTATAAAACACAGAAGACAATAGAATGGCATTTCACATGCTTAAATAAGAGCATGCTATCAAACCAGAATTTTATAGACAGTGGAGACATGCATCAAAAGCGAAGGCATTTCTCTAGAAAGTAAAAATAGTCTGTCACTTGCAGTATGAAAAAAATGCCACTAAAAGAAGTTTTTCCAGCAGAGACGAAGGGAAGCCAAGCTTGGACCCACATACAGAATGCAGAAGGCTGAAATGAGAAACATAAGGGTTAATATAAATGACTTCTCATGTTTGTTACTTGAAAGGTGATTGATTGTTTAAAGCAAAACAATAGTACTGCAGCTGGAGAGATGGCTAAGTGGTTAAGAACGCAGGCTGCTCTTGCAGAGGATCTAGGCTCAGTTCCCAACACCCACCTACATGGTAACTAACAACCATCCCTAACTCTGTACCAGGGATCTAATGCCCTCTTCTGGCTTCCACCAGCATTGCACAAATGGGTTCACTTGCATGCAAGCAAAATACTCATATACATGTAATAAAATAACAAATGAAATATTAAAAAATATCTGTATTGGACTAATATCTGTGGGTTTAAATACATATCAGAATTAAAATGCTTGTTAACAGCAACACAAGGCATGGATGATAAACCAGAAATATACTACTGTGAGGACTCTTCATGATATGAAGTGATGCAGCACATTGAAGGTAGAGTACGTGTGCTGGATAGCTTTAGTGTCAACTTGACACACCTGGGTTGAGGGAGCCTCAACTGGGGAATTGGCTCCATTGGACTGGCCTGTGGCCACGTCTGTGGAGTATTGTCGTGATTGTTGAGCAATGTGGGAGGGCCCAGCCCACTATGGGTGGTGCCACCCTGGGCAGGTTGTTGTGTACTGTATAAGAGGTCAGACTGGGCATGGGCCAGGGGAGCAAGCCAGTGGGCAGCATTCCTCCATGGCCTGTGCTTCAGCTCCTGACTCCAGGTTCCTGCCCTGAGTTCCTGCCTTGGGCTCCCTAAGTGATGAACTGTGACCCGGGAGATGTAAGCTGAATAAACCCTTTCCTCCCCAAGTTGGTGTCGGTCAGAGTGTTTTGTCACAGCAATGGAAGACAAACTAGAACAGTACTATATTAAAAAGATACATGGCAGACCTTACCATATGTGTGTGTACACATGCATGTATATGATCAGTGGAATACTACAAAAGACTTGATAAATCAAAAGAAAAGAAAAAAGAATCAAGCCATAGAAGCAAAGAAGGTTCAAGGCTGGAGAGATGGCTCAGTGCTTAAGAGCAGTTCCTGCTCTTGCAGAGGACCCAGTTTCAGTTCCCAGCACCCACATGGTGGTTTACAACCACCTGTAACTCGAGTTCCAGGGGATCCAATGCCTTCTTCCTACAATGTCTTGTCAGACACTGCACCAACATGGTGCACTTACATACATGCAAGCAAAACACTCACACACACTGAAAAATAAGTCAAAAAAGAAAAATATAGAATGTTCAAAACTTTATTATGGAGCTAAAGAGATGGTGGCTCAGAGAAAAATTCTAGGAAACTCATCTCAAAATATTTGAAAATTAAACAGGAACAGGGTCAAAGAAAGAATAAACAAAATAAGGATATTTTAATATAATAAAACACAGACTGTTAAATATTATGGAATGTAATTGAAATGGTGCATTTAAAACTTTAAATGTTTATAGCAGGAAGTGACAAAGCTGTAAAACCCAGTATCTTATTATACCTTAAGAAATGCAAGTTTATAGGGCGGGAAGATTTCTCAGTGGTTAAGAGCACTGGCTGTTCTTGCAGAAGACCCAGGTCCAGGTTCAAATCCCAGCACCCACATGGCATCTATGAACTGTCTGTAACTCCAGTTCAGGGGAATTTGACACCCTCATCTGAACTCTGTGGCTACTGCATGACATGCGTACACTTATGTACATGCAAACAATACATTCATACACATAAAATAAAATTTAAAGTAAAAGAAAAAATTTAAATCTTTAAGTCTTTATGAATGATTACATTAAATATGAATGCTTAAATATTTCAACTAAGAGGATGTAGCTCATGTGTTGGAATACCTGGTCCCCTGATGTTGGCATTGTTTGGGACTCTTTGGAAAGTAAGGCTTAAATGACCAACTAAGGGCACTAAGTAGGCCACTAAGGGCATACTTAGAAAGTGATAGCCCAGGCTTGCTTTGGGTTTGCCTCTGCTTCTCAGTCTACCAAGACCTGAGCTGCTCCTTGCAGCTGCCAGAGTCACTCCCATGGCCTCCTCAGTGGTCACAAATAAATCCCCATTCCTGTATATCTAAGGTTATAGTGATGGGAAAGATAACTAGCACAATAATAAGGTAACGTTATATTACTTTCATATATATATGCCATTATATTATATAAAACATTAATCGTCTTGTGCTAGATTTTTCAAAATTAAGGTGACACCCTGATTCTTAGAAGACATAAATAAAACAGATGCCAAAAGACATAACAAATCTGAATAACTTGTAACTAAACAAGTTGTAACCAAACACATCATAACTTTAAAATTCTTTACAAAGAAAATGTAAGTCCAAAATCACTGTATCAGTAAATTTCAAGGAAGTTATATCAATACTAATAGAAATTAAAATACAGGCGTGAAAATTCCTCAATTTGTTATAGAATGCTAGCATTAAGAAATGATAATGACCGCAGAAACATTTGACAAAGCATTGATTTCCAGAATATATACACTACTCAAAAAACAAAGAAGAAAGAAAACCAATGACGCACTCAATAGATGGAGCAAAGAGCTGAACAGAGACTTCACAATTGAGGAATTAGAGATGTTCGAGAAACACCTTAAGAAGTGTTCAACATCACTAATCATTAAGGAAATTAAAATCAAAACCACTTTAAGATATCATCTTACTCCAATAAGACTGGCTAGGATCAAGAAAACAAATGTTACCAAGTGCTGGAGAGGTTGTGGGGAAAAGGGAACACTCATCCACTGCTGGTGGGAATGTAAACTAATCACAGCTACTATGGAAAGCAGTGTGGAGAACCCTTGGAAGACTTGAAATGAACTTGCCACCCAACCCAGCCATACCACTCCTGGGCATGTACCCTCAAGACTCACCCCACCACAGAGATACATGCACGGCCATGTTTATTTCAGCTCTCTTCACAATACCAAGGAGCTGGAACCAACCCAAATGCCCCTCAACTGATGAGTGGATAGAGAAAATGTGGTACATCTACACAATGGAGTTCCATGCAGCAGTAAAGAAAGATGACATCATGAGCTTTGTAGGAAAATGGCTTGAGCTAAAGGACATCATGCTGAGTGAAGTAACACAGTCCCAGAAAAACAAAGGATGAATGGTATCCCTCATCTGTAGATGCTAGTGCCAATTACCTAATTGTAAGTATTTCTTGTGCATGGCCCCTTGAGCTTTTGTCCAAAGCAGTTGGGAGTGATGCATATTGGAAACAACAACAACAACAACAGAAAGGACTGCATCAAAGAACTGACTGAAACAGTGAAATTCTGCTCAAAACAGTCAACTTCCACATGGAGAATATTGAGAAAGACTGAGAAAGAGATGAAAAGCATGTTTGGCAGAATGCATGAGCTGTGGTGGGGTGGGGAAATGGGGGGGCATGGGTCTAGATTTGATAAAAAAATAATTAAAAAAAAGAAATGATAATGATACCTCTCATGATTTAAACCCCAAAATTTTTGCCAATATATAAAGAAACAAATTTCCAACAAAGAATGGTATCTCCTGATTAAGTATAGTTGATCTTCTGGACTGAAAAAAATAGAATACCAATTAAGGTAAACTCAATCTTTTCAAAAAAAAAGTAAATGTGAATCTTTTTTTTTAATTTTATTTATTTCTGTATGTATATGAATGTACTGTCTGCATGCAAGTTTTTGCACCCGTGTCGTGCAATGCCGCTGAGGTCAGAAGAGGGTGTTGGATTCCCCTGGAACTGGAGTTCTCCTAGAATTGGAGTTTCAGACGGTTCTCGGCCACCATGTGGGAGCTGGGGATTGAACCCGGGTCCTCTGTAAGAGCAGTCGGCGCTCTTAACCGCTAGGCCATCTCTCAAGCCCCAAGGTGAATCTTATAATCACTTTTCTATGTGACAAAAAGTTTCAGACTACCTTAAATACTTATTTATGGCAAAGATATAAATAGAAAATATATAAGAGATTTTTAAAAAGAAGCCCACAGGGAAAGGTCATTGTTAATGCTAAGACTGAATGTTCTTTCCTCTATGACCAGGAATAAAACAAGGATACTACTTATACCATTGCTGTGTAACACTATCCTGGAAGTGCTAGGCAATTCATTAAAAATAATACTAAGAAGAATGAAAAGGAAGAAGGAAATTGTCTTTCTTGACAGGTGACACGATAATATTTATGGAAAATTTTTTACAAAGTCTGAGGAAACTACTAGACCTACAAGCCCATCTAGGTTACAGCATGTGAATCTAATCTAAAAATCAGTTATGGGCCTGGGGCTGGAGAGTTGGCCTAGCGGTTAAGAGCACCGACCGCTCTTGCAGAGGACCCGGGTTCGATCCCCAGCACCCACATGGCGGCCAAGAACAGTCTGAAACTCAAATTCTGGGAGAGCTCCAGTTCCAGGGGAATCCAACACCCTCTTCTGACCTCTGCGGCATTGCATGACACGGGTGCACAAACCTGCATGCAGACAATACATTGATACACATACAGAAATAAATAAAATTTAAAAAAATCAGTAATGGGCCTGGAGAGATATCTCAGCAGTTGAGAACACTGACTGCGCTTGCAGAGGACCCAGATTTGATTCACATCATCCACATGGTGGCTAACAAACATCTGTAACTCCAGTTCCAGGGGATCCAACACCTTCTGAACTCCACAGGTACTGCACAACATGGGTGCACTTACATATATGCAGGCAATGTACTCATACACGTAAAATAAAAATAATGAAGTTTTTTTAAGTCAGTTATCTTGAGCTACAGAGATGGCTCAGTGCTTAAGAGTACTGGATGTTGTTGCAGAAGACCTGCGTTCAAATCCCAGAACCCACATGGCCACTAGCAACCATCTGTAACTTCAGTTCCAGGGGATCCAACACCCTCTTCTGACCTCCACAGGCATTGCATAACATGGGTATACTTACACACATTCAGGCCTAAAACTCATACACATAAAAATAAATCAATCGGGGCTGGAGAGATGGCCTAGCGGTTAAGAGTGCCGACCGCTCTTACAGAGGACCCGGGTTCGATCCCCAGCACCCACATGGCGGCTGAGAACCGTCTGAAACTCCAATTCCAGGAGAACTCCAGTTCCAGGGGAATCCGACACCCTCTTCTGACCTCCGCGGCATTGCACAACACGGGTGCACAAACCTACATGCAGACAGTACACTCATACACATACAAAAATAAATAAAATTTAAAATAAATAAATAAATAAATCAAAAAATCAGTTCTTTCTGTACAATAATCACAGAGTTTGACATTGAAACTTCAAATATTAGTTTTTTAGAAGCATGCAATAACTACAAAAAATTTAATAAAGCATATGGAACTTCTGTAATTGAAAAACTATATAACATTGCAAAAAAAGAAAAGAAAGAGGAGGCTTTAAAATGTATTTGAAGGCTCAATATTGGAAAGATGTCATTTGCAGTAAAATTGATCTGTAGATGAAAGAATACTAACCAAAATGTGAACAGGTTTGGCTTTGACTTCTATAGGCTGAATCTGAAATAAAAGGACCCAGACTTGCCAAAGCCATGTTGAAAAAGGAGAGCAGAGCTGTGAAACTTGGGCTACCTGATTTCAAAACAAATACAAAGCCTGGGCATGGTGGCACACGCCTGTAATCCCAGCACTTGGGAGGCAGAGGCAGGTGGATCTCTGTGAGTTCAAGGCCAGCCTGGTCTACAGAGCGAGCTCCAGGCCAGGTGGGACTACAGGGAGACCCTGTCTCAAAAATACCAAAATTAATTAATTAAATCAAAGTTTCCATGGCAATGACTGTGTAGCATTAGAACAAGAAAGAGCAGAGAAAAGGGAGGAACTGGGAAGGAATCCAGAAGAGAGTCAGTCATACACATAAAGAGAGCCAACATATACATCATCAGAAAGGGACCCAGACATACACATACAGCCAATTTTTGGCAAATGTACTAAGACTATTCAAAACTGCTTTCACATCCAAAAAATAAAAACTTAACAGTCACACCAAGACAGCAGAAAGGTGTGCTATGGCTCAGCTGTTAAGACTGAATAGTGCTCTTGCAGAGGACATAAATTTTGTTCCCAGTACTCAAGTCTGGCAGCTCACGGTTGCCTGTAGCTCCAGCCCTGTGAGATCTGATGCCTGCTTCTGGCCCCCGTGGGCACTGCACTCATGTACACAGACCCGCACCCATGTACACATAGTTAAAAGTAAAATATTTTTTAAAGCAAACGATTAGTGTCCAGAACAGACAAACAATACCTACAAATTAATAATAAAGACGTAACTCAGTTTTAGCAAAGATAAAAGATTTGATTACACATCACAAAAGAACAGCAACAAATAGCCAAGATGCACAGGAAAATATATTCAAACCATTCTTCAAATTAAAGTAATATATACCATTGTTACCCACCTAAAGAGAACAGGCTACAGTTTAAAAGATAAGACACACTACATTTTGGTACAGATGTACATGAACTGGGGCTTTTATGAGTTCCTTATATTACTTTATCCAATGTCTTGGGAAAATAATTTGGCAGTTTGTTTTTGGGTTCTTTTTTTTTTTTTTGAGACAGGGTCTCCCAGTAGCCCAAGTGGTCCTGGGTAGTTTGGAAGTTTTTATAAGGTTAAAACATACTCAATAATTCCGCTTCTGAATATTTCCTAAGGAAAAGTAAGAACTTATTTCCATATTAAACTCATATATATATATATATATATACATAATGTTCATTTCATCAAGTGGTATGCAATGGCCTCAAAAGGGAAAGTCTAAATATTCACAGGCTTGTCCAGTGGTATAGGATAAACATCACAGTATGTTTTCTCAACAGATTACTATACTACTGAGTAATAAAAAAAGAACAATGTGAACAATAGCACAGTTAAATCACATGAACAGATTGGAGTCACCACAGAAGGCATCATCCTATATTATCCTATTTGTGTACTATAAAAGAGGTTTCAACTAACTTAGAGTGGCAGAAAAGCAGTTCAATGGTGTCAGAGAGAGAGAGAGAGAGAGAGAGAGAGAGAGAGAGAGAGAGAGGAGACTGATCACAAAGGGTGGTGAGGAAACTTCCTGCTGTTTATTCTATCCTGGTTGTACTGGTTGAATGCACTCAAACTCATCAATCCCACAAACTTGTACTCTTCAAGTAGGTATACTGTGTTGTATAGAAATTTTGCTGTGATAAGCCGGGCATGGTGGCGCACGCCTTTAATCCTAGCACTTGGGAGGCAGAGGCAGGTGGATCTTTATGAGTTCAAGCCAGCCTGGTCTACAGAGTGAGTTCCTAGGAACAGCTGGGGCTACAGGGAGACCCTGTCTCGAAAAAGACAAAAAAAAAAAAAAAAAAAAAAAAAAAAAAAAAAAAAAAAAAAAAAAAAAAGAAAGAAATTTTGCTGTGTTAATAATATTGAGCATGTCGGGGCTGAAGAGATGGCTCAGCGGTTAAGAACACCAACTGCTCTTACAGAGGACCCAGGTTCAATTCCCAGCACCCACATGTGGCTAAGAACCATCTTTAACTCCAGTTCCAGGGCAATCCAACGCCCTCTTCTGACCTCCACAGCATTACACAACACGGGTGCACCAACCTACATGCAGACAGTACACTCATAGACATAAAAAAATTAAAAAAATATATTTAATATTGAGCATGTCAAAGGATGGGTCTGAGTTGGTAAAGAGGCTCTGGTAGAAAGGTGACCAGCAGCTCATGGAGGAGGGTAGGTACCTCCTGAGGAAGATGCCACCGAGGGACTCCAACGACAAGAAGGCTGGAAGGCTTTAAAGCCAGGGTGGACTGAGTAATTGCATGTCTAAAGTCCATGTTCGTATCTCTTCATTAAATTCTTTTGTACCCTCAGGCCAAGTGAATTGCTGATGTTCATCTGACAAAGTAGCTACGGGAGATTTTTTTTCCAGGCAGAGCCATTTCTGAGAGAAATGGTTCACCCCTGTTTTCCAGCTGTTCTCTCCCAACCATTCTCTTTTCATGTAATTCCAGCTTGTATGAAAGCTTTTTGTACAAAACAAATGACTTGCATATCTGAGTCAGAGAAAAGCACAGTGTCTTGGTGCAGACGTCTGTCCAATTTCCAGAGCTGAAAGGAACTGTGAGCCCATGAAATATTGAAAATCAACAGGAACTTTGGAAAGAGTAGTAGCTCTCACCTCTCATGAACTAAGACGCTGGTGTCAATCTTGCCTACATTTCAAAGACCAGCTGGCACAGGCACCCCAGGAGCTATGACATCATTTTTTTCCTACTGGCTTCTGTGCCTTGTACAGAGACCTGTGCTGAATGTATAGTTTGCCAGTGACAATCTCTAAAATGAGAAGTAAACTAAGGTATAATTCATCTTTGTATCCCAGGACCTGCCTCAGGACTTGACAGAGAAGAATACTGGCCACTTGTTAAAATAACCATTTGGTTCTTTGTAAGACTTCCCACAGTTCATCAAGTACTCCACATAACTGTCACTAGGAACTTGATCAGGACTCATTGCTACGCTTCCTCTTCCTAGCTTCCCTATTTCTTTATTTGTGCACGCATAGCTGATCCTGTGGTTTCACTTCCTGTTTGGTTTCGGAACTCTGAGCACAGGACTCGGAGACGCAGAGCCCTTTCACTGCGGCTTCCATAACTTTACTTCAGCTGATATGATGAACGCTAAGCCTGCACAATGGCCCCATGGACACATGACAACTTCACTGGGCCTCAGCAAGAGCCACTGTGCTGTTGGATGGATCTAGAACACAGAGAAGGCGAAGAGGACAGAAGCCCAGGACAGAAATGCCTGGGAGAGTCTGCAACATGTCTCATGAGGCTGGGAGCCTTTGAGCAGTCCCCAGGTCCCCTCTATCCCCGTCTTCAGATGGTTGCCTTGTCTCCTGAGCAGTTCCTTGCCCACCCACGAAGCTCTTCCTTGGAAGACTGAGACTAAATCGAACTAAAATCTGATTCAGAAAAACACAGATGCAATTTTCATACCTGAATATTGAGAAAGAAATCCTGCTTGTCCCACCCAAGCCCTTGAGAGCGTTGGTGTCACTGTCTTCTAAGGAGCTCGCTTTCTTTACATGTGATGAGACTCTTCGGTGAGATGGTCCTTCTACAGGTGATGTGCCCTGTGTGCCCTCTTTTGAGATGTGGTCTGGGACCGTGATTTAGCTTCATGACGGACCGTGCCAGTCACCTAAAGCTTCTGTTATTCTGGAACTTGACATGGAAAAACTGGACAGAAGGCACCTGTCCCACCAGCCATTGCCACCATATGTACAGTTATTCCAGCATATACACACTCTCCAGCACTGCCTTCTCCCAAATGAAATGGACAAGGTCAGGGGCAGCAGGCATGGTATCCCTCAAGTACATCCATGAACATCTGTACTCAATCACATCCTAGCCGAAGGCTTGGCTTCCCAACCACTGAGGCTCCAAGGTGGCTTTCCTTGCTTTCCTGGTAGCTCTAGCCTCTTTAAACAGCAAATTCATTCAGAAAGGGGAACTCTTGACTAGATACAGTACTGGAAACCTCCAAGTACTCAATCTCAGAGGACCAATGGAGAAAGAAAAATGCTATTCAATTTATGGATTTTGTTATGGGTTATTGGTTTGTTATTTTTAAACCAGCCATGTTCACTTCAAGATGTGAAGTGGAAGTAGCTCCCAAGTCGTCATGGGCGGTAGGCCAAGTATTTCAAACACTTATAAATGTTGTAAGATAATTGTGTTTAATCTGAGAGTAGGATTCATTAATCTCATGTGCAGGGAGAGGAGCCTTTTGGAGCAAATTGTTTCAGCTTCAAGCATCTCTGTCCCAAGTATGAAGTAAGTCCATGTGATCTGCCCCATACTGTTGACTAAACATACCCATATCCTTTTTGGACACATCCTCTCTAGTGCCCTCAAATTCCCTAACTCCTCTACCATTCCCTAGACAATGAAAGTCTCATTCAATTCCACTTAACTAACTGGATGGAGCTCTTTCTACATACCAAATCCTGTGGCTATGCCACAAAGATAGATGTTCTCCCTCCTCAAAGGAGTTCACAAGGTGGCAGCAGAGACAGAAGACAAGCAAACCATGTTGATCCCAGCGTGATATGCAGAGATAGAAAGATGTACAGGAACCAGCAGGATGGCTCAGTGGGTAAAGGTGTTTGTGTCAAAATCTAAAAACCTGAATTCAATTTCCAGAATAAATATGGTAGAAGGAAAGAGCCAACTTTCCCAAGTTGTCCTTTGACTTCCACATCTGCCCTGTGGCGTATGCACATTCACAATTATACACATAAATAAGCAGACAAATAAATGTATGTCTTAGTTTGCTTTCTGTTGCTATGATAAAATACCATGACTAAGATCAACTTAGGGAGGAAACAGTTTATTTCAGCTTACATTTCCAGGTCACAGTCCATCACTGAGAGAAGTCAGGGCAGCGACTCAAGCAGAACTGAACGATGAGCGGTAGCTGCTTGATGCCTGGTTCTCTGGCTCGTGCTTAGCTAGCTTTTTTTAGACAGCTTTGGGCCCATTTACATAGGGTTGGTACCAACCACATCAGGCTGGGCCCTCCCCCATTAATTGTCAACCATTAATCAAGATATTCTCACAGACATGGCCACAGGACAATCTGATCAAAGAAATTCTTCAACTGAGATTCCCTCTCTCTGGGTGACTCTCAGTTTGTTCAAGTTGACATTATAAACTGACTAGCATAATAAGTAAATAGGAAGCATAACTGTGATTCAGGCAAGCAAAAGGACAGCCTGTCTTTCTTCTCATTCCCAGCCCTGCTTCAGCAGGGAGACCTACTGCACAGCAAAGATGGAACAGTGGAACATAGGGTGACTGACACATTTGACTTTGGGAATGGAGGGTGCTAATGGCTGTTGAAAAAAACAGACTGGAGCTGGAGAGATGGCCTAGTGGTTAAGAGTACCGGCCGCTCTTACAGAGGACCCGGGTTTGATCCCCAGCACCCACATGGTGGCCAAGAACCATCTGTAACTCCAATTCCAGGAGAACTACAATTCCAGGAGAACTCCAGTTCCAGGGGAATCCGACACCCTCTTCTGACCTCTGCGGCATTGCACGACATGGGTGCACAAACCTGCATGCAGACAGTACATTCATACACATAGAAAATATATAAAATTTAAAAAATATTAAAAAAAAGAAAAAAACAGACTGGGTGAAGGCTGAGTGAGCACTAGCAATTCTAGACATGTATATGGCCCTCTCTATGTGTCAGAATGACTATAAGTGTTTGATCAGTAATTGTTCATCTCATCATACTTTATAGTTGAGGTAAATGATAACAGTAAAACCCCAGCTAGGATGGGAAGGGAGAGTTAGAGCCCAAACAGCTGCAAAGTCAAGAACTCACCAGACCACTTTAGGGAGATATCGTCATGGAGAGCTGTGCTTGAGAAAGAAGAGATGGAAACCAAATGGAAAACACTGACAATGAGAAGACGCCACTGGGAGATTTTAAAGAAACCCTGATGGCTTCTTCTTCTCCTCTCCCAACACAGTCCAGCTTTAGACATTTCCTGAACAAACCACATCAAAGATTTAACCTTCTTCCTAACACTTGGTGTTTTCCTGGACTACTTTTCCTTTAAAAGTGACTCTCTGTTGAGAAGAGTGAGAGTCAAGTATTTTGAGGATAATACAAATCTTTCAAACAGGTGTGGTCAGCTCAGGGAGAAGGGAGAAGGCAGAGGAGGCCGGGTTCCAGGGACAGGAGGCTATGCCTTTATTGAGACATGGCCAGAGCTTGGTATTAGGAAGACTCATCAATAGCAGGAGGAGACAGACAGATTTCATTTTCCAGCCCTTCCAGACCTAGCCCAGAGACTCTCTGGTCTGACAGAACCCCATCAGGCATTCACAGGAGTCAAGAACTTGAAGACACTCCCAACAGCATTTCCCACAACCGTGTTGGTTAGTGTTCATAACCAGCATGACATGAACCGAAAGTCATTTAGGAAGAGGGAACCTCAACCACACAATTCCCAGATCAGACTGCCTTGTGTCCTTGTCTGTGGGGCATTGTCTTGATTGACCACTGATGTGGGAGGGCTCAGTGCTACTGTGGGTGGCGCCATCCTGAAAGTGTAAGCCAAATAAAACTGTTATTCCCTGCTTACTTTATCACAGCTACAGAAAAATAACTAGAACACCATCTTAGTGCCTCTTTCTTCTCAATTCCCTTGACTCATCCACTTTCTTTCTTTTTATTTTTATTTTATTTATTCATTTATGTGTGTGAATGTACTGTCTGCATGTAGGTTTGTGCACCTGTGTCATGCAATGCCACAGAGGTCAGAAGAGGGCGTCAGATTCCCCTGAACTGGAGTTCTCCTGGAACTGGAGTTACAGACAGTTCTCAGCCGCCATGTGGGTGCTGGGAATCGAGCCCGGGTCTTCTGCAAGAGCAGTCGGCGCTCTTAACCGCTAGGCTATCTCTCCAGCCCCATGACTCACCCACTTTCAACATCACTTCCCTGAGCTCCCCCTTGTGCTACAGAGTGTAGCTTATTCCCAAGGAACAAATCATGACATAATATTTATTTTGGTGATGGGGTTGGGGGTGATTGGTTTTTGAGATTAAAAGAGTATTTTTTTCATTTTAATAAAACAACATTCAGATAAAAAACTGTGGGTTAAAAAAAGAACTTAGAAAGTGATGGTGGTGGAGTGAAGTATGCCCCAGGCAGCCGGCCTCGGGCCCTGGGTGCGCAGACTCCCAAGAGACTGAATCCATCTGATGGACCACTGAGGAGCCTTATCACAGAAGATGAATATTTACCTGACCATAGGTGCTTCTATGTTGATCTCACAATTCTGAACCCAGGACTTGGCAAGAAAAAAAAAAAATGAAAATAATTGGATAGCCAAAATGGCAATGCAGCTGGAGCTGTGGCAGTGCGAGCACCTAGAGACACGACTCCAACCAAGGATCTTCATTTTATTATGAATATGGATGTTTCTATATTGATCTCAAAATTCTGAACTCAGGACTTGGTGAGTAAGTGGGATAACACCTGGGGACCCAAGACAGCAAAGCCAAGCACAGTGGCAGTGTGGACCTGGCCTGACACCCTCACACCCTGGTGGCACTCTTGGTAAGCAAATCGTCATCATCATCCAGTGACTCATGACCTGGCTGCAGTTCTCAACTACAGTGAGAATCTGAGAAGGCCACATATGTCAGAAAATAAACTAGAGGACCCCAATGGAAAGCTGTCCTGTGAAGCCATAAAACCTCACTTAGAGAGTCTAGTATTGGAGGCCAGTGAGCCTGCCGTGAGGACCTAACTTCTTCTTTTACCCACAGTAAAATCCTGAGGGGAATCAGCACATAAGAGAAGGCCTTGGTCCACAGTGGGGTCATTGTGCAGAGTGAGGAACAGAAACAGCCAAAGTGTAGCCAGCATGCAAGGGCTGAGCACAGCTAACCCTGATGAGGAGCACCGAGCATTTCTGACCACCGAGAAAAAGAAATCACTACCTGACGTCCCTAAGCAGTGTGTAAGAGAAACAGAAGTTAAGAGAGAAAATGCCATTCCGAGAAACCCGGATATATTCTAACCCCAAACTGTGTACAAAAGAAAGAGAGCGGGGCCTTGCTTCGGCACAACTCTGCACACAGAATTCTAGATCCCTGACACGCTAATGAGGTATGACTTCCCCACACCCAGCTGAGATGTGTTATGTAAGATGGATGGGGCTTTTATTTGCAAATAGAAGACACAAAGTTAGGGGTAGGATGAAGAGGAGGGGAGGGAAGGAGTGGAGATGGAGGAGGAGGTCTGGATAGAATCAAAATTCATTTTATGAAACTTTTGAGTCAATACAATTTCTTTTAAAATTAGAAAAAGAAACCCATGGGTTAGAAATGAATAGTGCAGGATCAGAATGAGGGATCTCCATGTGGGGGCCTGTTCAGCAGCCCACATGTCAACACACAGGCTATTCCTGAGATCTGTGTTTACACATTGGTTTCTGGCAATAACAAAATGTTTGCTTACAATTTTGAATAAAATGCAGACATCACCTCATTGAGTCTCATCAAAAGCAGAACTAGTCTTCCCATTCATCTTTGTCAAACTAGGAGTAACAGCCGGGCTAGGTCACCCAGGGTCACCATTTCCCTCCCAGAAGAGGGGAAGATTTCATCCTTCATTCTGCTAATGACATTTGGGTGTGTTTTAACCCCATGAGTTGGTAATGATCCATCTAGCCTCAGACCCATTTCCATCTAGACTGTGTCTCTCTGGGATCAGGCAATGATACAGATCATTGGGTAAGTTTGGAATTGGCTTTCAAGGGTGCTCAAAGGATACAGGCTTGGGCTCCTGTTGTAATGTTCTGTTTGCCTAAATTCTGATTCAGAGTTCTAAACACTTTGCCTTCACTCTGTGGCCCTGCCTGGCACCCTTACCCTCTCCCACAGGCTGGTTTCAGGATGTCATGAGGTCCCAGAGGGAGTCAAGTGTGGCTGCTGCCAGGTTGCAAGTTAGAGGAAAACTGTTTATCCTATTACCAAAACCAACAGACTTGCTTTGTTCTCCACTGAAATATCCTCAGGGCACTGAGCAAGCTGTCACATTGCTTTGGAATCTGTAAGGAGAAGGGGTCTGTGGCATGTTATTTACAATTCAGTAAGCCCTAGTGATTCCCAGGTCTAGCCAGTTTCCTAATTGACCAGACCAAATTCTGCAAAGCTGTTCTTTACCTCAACATATATGTTCGGCTCACTCTAGTTTCTTGCCAAGCCAGCCTCTGAGGCCGGGCACAGAGCCAGCGTGGCCCCAAGTACACATCCCACCATCCCAGTCCTGACTCACTGGGGACAGACTGGGAGGGGTGTGGGGACACAGGATGAAGTAAGAGTTGGAACTTACGTGGATCAAAGAAACTGTTTGTGGACAACAGACCTAACTCAAGCCCAAAGTGTTTTCCAGTTCCTTTGCAGAGAAACAAAAATGGGCTGTAAGTTAAATTCTATTTCTGGATTAGGATGATAGCTTTAGCAAAAATATGTAGATATTTGCTATTTCTAAACCCCTACATTTTTAGGTAGTTTTATAAAGGTCATGTGTTACAAATGTACTACATAACGATTATTACACTTTATTTTTTTATTTTCACTTTTTTTATTGATGCTTTGTGTATTTCACACATCATTTTCCAATTCAGGTCAGGCATGTTTCCCTTTCCCTTCCCCCCACCCCACCCCACCCCATCCCAGATCATGCATTCTGCCATAACTGTCCTGTATCTTTCTCTCAGTTTTTTTTTTCCATTTTTTAACAATAAGTGATAATTTATGAGTACAAGGATCCTTCATGTAAAACCAATTTGCAAGCAGTTGTGCCCAAACCCACACAGCCCATAGCTCCTACCATCCAGCAGAGGGGGCTTGTATGTTCAATCAAGTTGATCAAATGAGTGTCCAGACTATATTGCTGTAGTTTCACCATTCACCCCAATCGCAACCCTTACATTCTACCACGCCCCCTCTTCCGCAGATTGTTCCCTAGGCTTAGAAAAGGGGCACAGGTGGATGAGAAGTAAAACAGTCTACTGGAGCTGTTGTCTTGGACTCTGGTCAATTCCAGCTGTTTCCTTTCATGGGCTGACAGTTTGTCCAGGAATAACCTTTCAATCCTACTAATGAAGCACAAGAAATTAGATATATAGGTATTTAAACAGTATTAATTGCTATGGTAGGTTAAGAGCATTGACTGCTCTTGCAGAGGACCCAGGTTTGATTCCCAGCACCCACATGACGGCTGAGAACTGTCTTCAACTCCAGTTCCAGGGGAATCTGATGCCCTCTTATGACCTCCACAGCACTGCATGACACAGGTGCACCTACTTACATGCAGATAGTATACTCATAAACATAAAAAAGTACATTACAATATACATCAACTTGCAATGTAATGTAGAAATGTAAAGTATATTTCTTTTTATCTGCATACAACTCTACTGTTAAAAACATGAATCCCTAAAGATGTTTTGGAATAATTTACAGTTCATTTTCAGAGGTCATAACTTTGGTATATGTGTGGCCAATTACTTCTTTTTACATTGAAGCATACACATGCAATAAAGCTGTCTGGGAGCTGTCAAATCTTCTGCATATTAAAATCAGAAGCTATCAATATCCCCAAAGTTCAGACCCAATTACAACCAATCAAATTGGTCTGCTGGGCCCACATAATACATATTCTGTTTCTTTGTTTAATATTATTTGTGGCACTACACAGCACAAGACCAGTGTGTGCCTCACTGGGCAAGCGGACTTCACTATGTCCTGCAGAATGCCAACCTGCAAGGACCATGTGAAGGCTGCCTTCCTGGGGATTTTGGGCACCCCTGTGCCCTGTGGAGGCCTGATATTGCCCAGGACCTTCCAACCTTCCCGTCCCAGTGTGCGACGTGGGTGGAGTTAGCCGTGCACCACACAACACAAGACCAGCTTGCACTCCACTGGACGGCAGACTTCACGAGTGTCCTGCAGACCACCAACCTGCAAAAGACCAGCCTAGGGAAGTGGTGGTGCAGAGGATCTAGCTGTGCAGCCAACGTTGAGGTGCCAGAACCCAAAGAAACAAATAAACAAACAAATCCACATGCCAAAGACACATAAAAAACCAACATGGGAAAGCTCATAATAAATCCACACAGAACTCTACCAACACTACAGAAGACTCCTACAATGAGATCTCTCTGGAAGGAAACCAAGACACAGACTTTAGAAAAACAATTGTGGACATATTCAAAGAAATTAGAGAACTAAGGGAAGAGAATGAAAAACTCAAGTACCAAGAGGGTGATAATGACAATCCTTGGAAAGAACTAAGGGGAGAGATTGAAAAACTCAAGAAGGACCTAGAGGGAGATAATGACAAACATTGGAAAGAACTAAAGGGAGAAAATGACAAACTCCAGAAGGAAATGGAAATGCTGAAAAGATCCCAGGCTGAAAGGGAAAAAGAAAATGACCAACGAACCAAGGACCTACAAGATGAGAATTACAGAAGGAAGTGGAAACACTAAAGAGATCACAGGATGAAATGAAAAAAGGAAATTGAACATTTATCCAATCAACAGGAAAGGATGGGAAAAAGCCTCAGAAGCAGAATGGAAGAAGCAAAAAAAAAAAAAAATAAAAAAAAAAAAAAAAGAATCTCCGACCGCAGGATACATGGTCATCACCTAGAATGCTCTAGCAAAGATTATGAATTTTTTAAAAAAAAACACAAGAGTGGGGCTGGAGAGATAGCCTAGCAGTTAAGAGTACCGACTGCTCTTGCAGAGGACCTGGGGTTGATCCCCAGCACCCACATGGCAGCTGAGAACCATCTGTAACTCCAATTCCAGGAGAACTCCAGTTCCAAGGGAATCCGAGACCCTATTCTGACCTCTGAGGCATTACATGACACGGGTGCACAAACCTGCATGCAGACAGTACATTCATACACATAGAAAATAAAAAATTTAAAAAAAAACACAAGAGTGGAACAACCAGGATATGTCTGACACTATGAAAAAACCAAACATCTACATCATAGGGATAGAGGAAGGAGAAGAATCCCAAGACAACACTATTGACCAGATCTTCAACAGGAAAATAGAAGAAAATTTCCCCAAACTGAAAAAAGATAAATCCATACAAATACAAGAAGCACATAGAACACCAAACAGACAAGACCAGAAAAGAAATTCCCCAAACTATATAATTGTTAAAACACTGGATGTTCAAAACAAAGACAAATACTGAAAACCACAAGAGAAAAACAACAAGTTACATATAAGGGGAAACCCATCAGAATCACATCTGACTTCTCAGTGCAAACTATGAAAGCTAGAAGAATGTGGACCAAAGTATTCCCAGTACTAAATGACTTTAGATGCCAACCCAAACTACTATACCCAGCAAAATGTCAATCATAGTCGAAGGAGAAAGAAGAATCTTTCATGACATGAACAAGATGAAAGAATACTTGTCTGGGCTGGAGAGATGGCCTAGCAGTTAAGAGCACCGACTGCTCTTGCAGAGGACCCGGGTTTGATCCCCAGCACCCACATGGCAGCTGAGAACAGTCTTTAACTCCAGTTCCAAAGGAGTCTGATGCCCTCTTCTGACTTCCATGGCATTGCACAACACGGGTGCACAGACCTGCATGCAGACAGTACACTCATACACATACAAAAATAAATAAAATAAAATAAAATAATTTTTAAAAAGAATACATGTCTAAGAAACCAACACTTCAGAAAATCCTGGAAGCAATCCAAAGTACAGAGGAAAGAAGCAACTATCCATAAGCAATTAAAGAGAGAAAGCAACAAAATCATTACAGAGTAAATATAAACCTAGACCAAGAATGCAAACAAAAAATAAGGTAAAAAGAAGCAACACACATCTCTCAATAATATCCTTAAATACTAATGGTCTAAACTCCCCAATCAAAAGGCATAGACTGGGAGAATAAATTAGGGAACTGAATCTTTCTATATGTCTACAAAAAACCCATCTCACCCTCAAGGACAGACACCACCTTAGAATGAAAGGATGGAAAAAAATATTCCAAGCAAACGGTACCAAGAAACAAGCTGGAGTGGCTATTCTAATATCAGACAAAATAGATCTCAAAGTAAAATTAATCAGAAGAGACAAAGAGGGCCATTACATCCTTGTCAAAGGAACAATGAACCATGAAGACTTCACAATCCTAAATGTGTATGCACCAAACTCTGGTGCACCTAACTTTATAAATACAACTCTGCAGGACCTCAAGAAACAGATTAATCCTAACACACTAATAGTGGGAGACTTCAACACCCCACTGAGCCCCTTGGATAGATCAACAGGACAAAAAATAAACAGAGAGACATCAGAACTGAACAATACACTACACCAAATGGACCTCACAGACATTTATAGAATATTCCACCCAAATACCGGAGAATATACTTTCTACTCAGCACCTCATGGAACATTCTCCAAAATTGACCACATACTGGGGCACAAAAGGAACCTCGATAAATACAAAAGGACAGAAATTATTCCATGCATTCTATCAGACCACAGTGCAATAAAGCTCAATATGAACCCCAGAATAAGTCCAACTAGCTACAAGAACATATGGAGACTAAACAACACAATCCTGAACAATTAATGGGTCAGGGAAGAAATAAAGAGTGAAATAAAAGTATTCATGGAACTGAATGAAAAATACAGTACAACAGCAAAACCTGTGGGATACTTTAAAGTCAGTCTTAAGAGGAAAATTTATAGCCCTAAGTGCACACATCAAAAAACAAAACAAAACAAAAAACAGAAAGGGAAAAAATAAATGATATAACACTGCAGCTAAGAACACTTGAGAGACAACAACAAATGAACCCTAAACCCAACAGACAGGAAGAAATAACAAAAATCAGAGCAGAAATCAATGAAATAGAAACAAAGAAAACAATGCATAAAATCAACGAATCCAAAAGCTGGTTCTTTGAAAAAATAAACAAAATAGACAGACCTCTAGCCCAGTTAGCCAAGAGAGAGAGAGAGAGAGAGAGAGAGAGAGAGAGAGAGAGAGAGACCAAATCAATAGTATTCATGATGAAAGGGGAAACATCACAACAAAGAAAAGATCCAGATAATCATAAGGGACTACTTCAAAAATCTATACTCCACTAAATTTGAAAACCTGAGAGAAATAGATGAATATCTGAAATCCTGGGAACCAACAAAGCTTAACCAAGAAGAGACTGACAGGTTAAACAGACCCATAATATTTGAGGAAATTGAAAATGTAATTAAAAACCTTCCAACTAAAAAAAGTCTTGGTCCAGATGGTTTCCCAGCAGAATTCTATAAAACATTTAAAGAGGCCCTACAACCATCGCTATTCAAACTGTTTAGAAGGATACAAACAGAGGGAATTCTCCCACTCCTTCTTTGCACCTAGCATCACTCTAATACCAAAGCCAGGCAAAGACGCAAGCAAAAAAGAAAGCTATAGACCCGTCTCACTAATGAACCTAGATGCAAAAGTTCTCAACAAAATACTTGCAAATAGCATATAGACCCACATCAAAAAGATTATCCATCATGATCAAGTTGGATTCATACCAGAGATGCAGGGATGGTTCAACATACGTAAATCAATAAATATCATAAAACACATAAATGGACTGAAAGACAAAAACCACATGATTACCTCAATTGATGCAGAAAAAGCCTTTGACAAGATCCAGCATCCCTTAATGTTTAAAGTCCTAGACAGAATAGAAAGGAACCTTCCTCAACATGATCAATGCCATATATTGCAAACCCACTGCCAACATTCTCCTAAATGAGGAAAAATTGGAACCATTTCCCTTAAAGGTGGGAACCAGCAAGGCTGCCCCCTATCACCACTCCTCTTCAACATAGTGCTTGAAACACTTGTTAGGGCAATAAAACAAGAGAAGGAAATTAAAGGAGCATTAATCGGAAAAGAAGTTAAGCTATCCCTTTTTGCAGATGATATGATATTTTACCTAAGGGATGCTGAAAACTTCTAGAAACGATTAAGAGTTTTAATAAAGTGTTGGGCTACAAAATTAACCTAGAAAAGTCAGTAGTCTTTCTTTACACCAACAATAAACAAGTGGAGAAGGAATATAAGAAGACTTTCCCACTCACAATAGCCTCAAAAATAATAAGATACCTGGGAACAAACCTAACCAAAAATACCAAAGACCTCTACAACAAAAATTTTAAACCCCTGAAGAAGGAGATTGAAAATGACATCAAAAGATGGAAAGACCTCCCATGGTCATGGATGGGAAAAACTAATATAGTAAAATTGTCCATTTTAGCCAAACTGATATACAGATTCAATGCAATCCCAATCAAAATCCCTATGAGCTTCTTCACACACTTGGAAAAATAAATCGTTAAATTCATATGGAAAAACAAAAGACCCCGAATAGCTAAAGCAACCCTGAGTGAAAAATGCAATACAGGGGGGATTTCCCTACCAGGCTTCAAACTATATTACAGGGCCATAGTCATAAAGAAAGCCTGGTACTGGCACATAAACAGACCAGTTGACCAATGGAACAAAATTGAAGATCCAAACTTGAGCTCAGCCACCTCATATTTGACAAAGGGACAAAAAACCCTCAATGGAGGAAGGATAGCATCTTCAGCAAATGGTGCTGGCAAAATTGGATCATCATCTGTAGAAGAACAAAATTAAACCCCTACCTCTCTCCCTGTACAAAAATCAACTCCAAGTGGATCAAAGATTTCGATGTGAAACCTGAAACCCTGAAGGTGATAAAAGAAAAAGTTGGCAACAACCTACAAGACATAGGAGTAGGAAAAGACTTTCTAAATCAGACAGCAGCTGCACAGGAAGTAAGGTCAACAGTTGACAAATGGTATCTCATAAAACTCAAAAAGCTTCTGTACAGTGAAAGAAACAATCAAGGAGGTGAAGAGAAAACCCACAGAGTAGGAAGAAATCTTTCCCAGTGACACATCTGACAGAGCATTAACGTCAAGAATATATAAACTGCTCAAAAACCAAAGAAGTAAGAAGACAAGATAAATGACCTTCTCAAAAGATGGAGTAAAGAGATGAACAGAGTCTTCACCAGTGAGGAATTAAAGATGGCTGAGAAACATCTTAATAAGTGTTCAACATCATTAATAATTAAGGAAATGCAAATTAAAACCACTCTCAGATATCATCTCAGTCCAGTACGGCTAGCTAAGATCAAGAAAACAAAAGACAACAGAAGCTGGAGGGGTTGTGGGGAAAGGAGAACACTCATCCTCTGCTGGTGGGAATGTAAACTTATACAACCACTATGGAAAGCAGTGTGGAGAATCCTTAAAAGACTAGGAATGAGCCTACCACCTGACCCAGTCATACCACTCCTAGGTATATACCCCAAAGACTCATCCTACCACAAAGATACACGCACATCCATGTTTATTGCAGCTCTCTTCACAATAGTGAAGAACTGGAACCAACCCAAATGCCCCTCAACAAATGAGTGGATGACAAAAATGTGGTACATCTACACAATGGAGTACTTTTCAGCGGTAAAGAAAGATAACATTATGAACTTTGCAGGTAAATGGATGGAGCTCGAAGCCATTATTCTGAGTGAAGTAACAGTCCCAGAAAGACAAGTGGAGAATGGTTTCCCTCATTTGTGGATGCTAACACCAAATCCCCCATATGAAAGGCAAGCTGAACGACATTATGGTTATAGTTCTGTTTACCTGAAACCAACTATGTTATTATAATGTGAATCTCTCAATGGGCTCTAGAATCCACCCATCAATTATTTTCAGATTTTATAATTACTGTATGTGGGTGGAGAGTATGTATCCATATTTTAGAGTAATATAAAATTAATGGGGGAAAATGTGAATTCCTAAACATAAAAAAAGACTGAGAGAAAGATGCAGGACAGTTATGGCAGAGTGCATGATTTGGGATGGGGTGGGGTGGGGGGAAGGGAAAAGGGGAATATGCCTTAACTGAATTGAAAAATGATGTATGAAATACACAAAACATCAATAAGTTGAAAAAAGAAAAAAATATTATTTGTATTTATTGTTTGAAATTTTCATACCTGCACACAATGTTTCTTCATCATATCCACACCTACTCTCTACCTTAAACTCCCCCTAGATGCCCCAACATATCTCCCTCCAAAATTCATGTCCTCTCTTTTAAATTATATATTTTTAGGATACCAAGTCCAATTAATGTTTCCCATATGTGGTTCATCCATTGAGCATGGATCACCTCCCAAGGGCCACCCCCTGAAGAAAAGTGACTCTACCAAAACAGCCATCAATGCCTTAGCTGTTTTCTGTCTTTTAAACTCTTGGGTTATTCCAGCGTGAAACCTGAGATTATTAGGTCTAGCAGATAAAATGAAGTAGGCTGAGCTGAACTGAGATTTTAGATAACTTGTTTAGCATAAGCATGTCCTAAATATTTCACAAGATATACTTATACACAGAGGCCAGAAGACAGTTTCAGATCCCCCTGAAACTAGAGTTACATATGATTGTGAACCACTGTGTGGATGCTGGGAACAGAATCCAGGTCCTATGTAAGAGGAGAAAGTGCTCTTAACTGCTGAGCCATCTTTCCAGCCCCAGGTGTTCTGAATTTTATCAATCTCTCTTCCTCACCATCAACCCCTAACTGCCAATGGGTTCAGGAGCAGAGCCTCAGAGAAAGCCTTTGGATGCATTTCAAGGTCAAGCTTGTTCACAGACACATGATACTTATTATTTTTTGTCAACTTCACTGGATTTTGAATCACCCAAGCAATTAGCAAGGCCCATCTCCATATATATATGGATATATATACCATAGATATACTATATATATATATATATATATATATATATATACCTTCATATATATACCTTCATATATATACCATATATAGATATACCCTCACATATATATATCATATATAGATATACCTTCACATATATATACCATATATAGATATACTTTCATATACATATATATAAAGGTATAAACTGATGAGGAAATACCTATACTTAACATGGGTGACACCGTCTAGTGAGCTGGGGTTCTCTGCTTCCTCCCCACCATGCTGTGAATTGCTCTGCCAGGCCTTCCACATCATGATGGGAAAAATCCTTTCAAACCTCATCTTTTAAGTTGTTTCTATCACATATTTGGTCAAAGTGATGATAAAAATAACTAATGCCGAAAACTGGAAGCAGAGAAGTGGGGTCTTTGCTGTGACTCTCTGATCATGAGGTCCCTAAACCCTCCAAACTGGTTTTCAGAAGAAACTCAGTGGAGTGTAATAGAGCTTGATGGCAATTCTAATGGGAGTTCTGAAAACCAAAATGCTAATAGAAGTGCAAACAGTAAAGACTACACGCATGATATTTTACACGCATGATATTTCAGGTGGCCACAAAGACTCTATTACTTAATAGGCAAGCACCAACCTACATCATATTCTGGTATCTGTGTATTTACATTTTTCCCAGGTCCTAAAACTAGGAGATGTTAGGTATAAAGGACTGATTAATTTGGTGAAGGAAATTTCAAGAGGCAGGAAGGCAGGCTGAAGGTATTGTTACTGCTGGCTGCCATGAACCAGGTTAACAGAATCAGAAGCAAAAAGCAGAAAGGAAGTATTTGAAAATTGTGCAATTGGATCTGGAAAGAACCAAGTTAAAATATGTGGATAAGTGGGTTTATTAAAGATGTTTGTACTGGGGTGGGTGTGGTGGCACACACCTTTAATCCTAGCATTCAGAGGCAGGTGGATCTCTATGAGTTCAAGGCTAGCCTGGTCTACAAAGTGAGTTCCAGGCCAGCTGGGACAACAGGGAGAACCTATCTCAAAAACACCAAAAAAAAAAAAAATGTTTGTACTATTAAAGAGAAGCCAGTCACTCACTTTGCAATGGGACATTAAAAAAAAGCCAAACTCTAAGCTCCAGAGTATCAAATTGTAAGCTCATTTGAAGGACTTCACCTTCAAAAAGAAGAGCTTTTAGAGTGACGTGATGAAGCAGAATCACCCAGGGAGACAATTTTCCAGGTTCAGCCATTTACCCACTCAGAGGCCACTGAAGCTGTGGTCCACAGAACTCAGCTACCACTTGAGCTGGCAGCTGACCATGGCATCATCCATGTGATGCTCATTTTGCAGGCATGGGGAAATCCACCAAGAAAATTAAGGAGAGTCTTGGATGTCAGGTGACACATAGCAGCCAGATGTGTCAGGCAAGGTGATGAATAAAAAAACTATACTGCAATGGAAATCTCTGGATGTTGGAGGTGCCAGGAGTGTGTACCATCTGCTAAGGAGAAGGGCAAGCCTTCCGTGGAGCCATCACAAGAGAGAGGCCCATGGGCTGCAAAGACAAAACCTTAGGATAGCATCCCCAAGTCTCTTCAGGATCAGATTCAGCACCATGTGCCGCGAGACTTGATTAACTTATGGACTTTAGTCTTGCTTCAGTCCCATCCCTCCTTCCCTTCATTCTGCTGTTTTATATTTGGAAATATATAACTTACTTTTGATTTTATAAGGGTTCACAGCTAAGAGAGTGCCTTGAATCTCAGTAGAGATGTTCAACTTCACTCTGGCATTATGACAGAGCTGTGAAAACTATTTGGATTCATGGAGATGGATTACCTGCACTCTGCATTATGAGGTGGACTTGGGCCTTCTGGAAAGCTAAAGATAGAATATTAGGTCTTAAATGATGTATTGGGTGTCAAGTAGACAAGAGTGAAGGGATCTGTGATGGTTAACCTTCACTATTTACTTTACTGGATTTAGAATCGCCTAGGACATTAATTCATGCCTCTGGGACTGTCTGGGAGGGGTTTCCAGAAATAATTAACTGAGAGAAAACACTGTCCTTAAATGTGGGTAGCCTCATTCCACAGGCTGCTTCTCTTGAAGGAATTAAAAGAGAAAAAGAACACATGCTGAACACACACACACACACACACACACACACACACACACCACAGGCAGCCTCCATTTCCTTTCTGCTATGATTCGAGCTGGAGCACCTTATCTCCCCCTCCATGTTGGGCTAAACCTCTGAAATTGAAAGCAGAGTAAACACTTCCACTTTCAAGTCATTTGTGTCACATATTTTGGCAGAGGGACAATAAAAGTAACTAATAGAGATTGGTAGCTCTCAATACCAAAAGTATCTAGTCTGAGACAGGATTTTGAGATGGGGTAAATGACATATTCTAGGTCACCAAGGCCTAATACTTGTGACTTTTCTCCAAAGATAATGAGATATTATAAATTGAAAGGTAAGCAAAGCAGATGGTAGATATCTGTGATTCATGATACTCTGCATTAAATACCTTCGAATGAGTTTATGGAATTATCTCTTCATCTGAATGAATGTAGTACAGATAGACTAAATACTTGTGCCCCTAACCACAGTCTTCCAAAGGCTCAGAAGCTGCCAGGTAAGCTAAGTCCCTTCCCATAAATACCAACTTCCCACCTCAATTAGCTCAGCATCTTCTGAGTACAGTCTAACATGTGCTGCAATTCTTCAAACTAACTTTTTGTCTTCTAGGCCTGATGAACAGACCAGAGAGAAATGTTTGGTTTAATATTAAAGTCTGTCAATATTAAAAATGAAACCAAACCAGCAAGAAAAAAAGGCCTATGTTATTGGAATCAAGAAATGTAAGCAACAAACACTGAAGCGGTCAAGCCCAGTTACTTTCCAGAACAGGGAGGCCAAGGTCCCAAGAAAATACTGACAAGTAGGCATCATTGTGAACTCCCAGGCCAGTGGCCCCCAGCTGGTAGCTTGACCATGGCCATGCCGAGGGACTCATTTCACATCTGACCTTCCAGAGCTCAATAGTGTCTAGACTCGTCTGCGATTTACAAATGATGAACTTACTACCACAAAGTCTTGCTGTGTGAGAGTGGATTGTGTTTGCATAAGTACTAACATCCTTATAACACAACCCCAAACTTCCATAAACAGAAGGTCCTACCCAGCATGTATTTTCCTGTCTGGTTGCTATTTCTTTCTGATTATATATCCATAACTAGTAGCCATGGAAAATCAAGATGGGCTCTGTTCTCCACCACTCAACCCAGACCGACTCCCATTCAAATAGTCCTTGAATCCAAGACAAGCAATGTACAGGCAAGAGGAAAGAAAAGCATTGGCTGGGACACTTACAAGAGCCCATATGAGAGAAGTGGGAACAAGGCTGTGTGCCAAGTGCCCAGCCAGAGGCCACTTGCCCCTGGTCTCTACCAGTGACAGACATTTCAGCCTCCTCTCTCTCTCTCTCTCTCTCTCTCTCTCTCTCTCACACACACACACACACACACACATGCACACACACATGAACATGCACACACACTCCTCACATGCCTCCCCCTGGTGCCTCCCTCCTGCCCACATGATCGATTACAATCCACAAAGCTCTTGAAAGCACACATCATCTCTGAGGTTAAGACTATGAAATCCTGAAGGCCCCTGGGAAACTTGGAAGCCACAAAACCCTTCTTGGGGCAAATGGCCCAGCTCATGGGACTGCCTGAGATGGTTGGCAGTGATCCATGGCCGCAGTGACTCACGTGGCAGCCATCCACCCACAAGGCTTCCATGGACAAGAACATAATCTGGTTACCAGGAACAGTGTCTGAGTGCCAGGCCACCCCGGAAGGTTGATGAAGCTGAGCCCCCAGGGTCACATATGCTCTTCCTCTCCTTTGCTATCTATCAGGGTCAGTCACTAATGGTTTTTTTGACACATTCTGGTCTCTTCTGAGCCCTACATGAGGCCATGTACACAGAAGATGAGTGAGACACAGTGTCCTCAAAAATCTTAGTGCATAGATCTAGATGATGGAGGGCATGCTGTCTGAAGTGGGGTGAAGGGATGCATTGGGCATCTGGGAAAAGAGGTGGGCTAGGGTCAAAGGTGAGATGCATGGATGATAGGTCCATGTCGAGAGACTTCCTGTGCCCGCCTAAATAAGCCAGGTCTGGTCAGCTGGCCAAGGATCAGTGAACTAAGAAAGATTCACACAGGAGGAAGCACTAATGTTTCACCAACAAAAGTGGGGAGCTGGGAACTCTTGAATGTTCAACTGTAGACACAGGATTAGAAGTTTATAGAGAAGCCATTCAATAAATAATTATGTGGCATTCTTTCATCAGTTCTTCTTTCAATGAATACTCATTGAGTATCTGTCTGCGCTATGCTAGTTCAGAGTCTGATCCTGGGAACATGGGTATGAGCAGAGGTGGACTTACCTGCCTTACCATGGAGTATCCATTAGTGGAATATACATGTATGCCTTGCAACTTCCTATAAACCAGTCAGAGTGGATTTTGTTGATCAATAGGGACTGATGGCCTTTATTGGAAATAGATGGACAAATACACAGAAGAACATAAGGGGAACACACAGGATCAATACAATATCAAGGCTCTTATTGAGGTTTTCAAACTAATTCCAAATTCTGTAACAATCTTATTTCAGGAAGAAACCCTCATAAAAGAAATATATATTATAATATGTAATATACATACATAATAGAATAATACAAATCTGAAGGCATATGATCAAGTTCCTGAAGAATATTGTGATTCACACCAGTTAGAGCTACTGGCTAAGTAAAAACATCACATGCCCCACGCCAAGGGATGCCTGCGTTCCAGGCAGCTCCGTAGCCCCTGCTAGAAGCTGGGAATCCATGTTGAATAAGGCCTGTGCCCCCTTTTCATCCACCTCTCATTCCTCCTGCCTTACCATGCTTCTGGAGAGAGGGTTTCTCTCCTGGAACTGAGCACAAGGCTGTTGCTTCTCTGTGAGGCATAAACAAGGAAAAGGTAGAGGCAAAAGTAGAACCCAGGGCCTCCCATGGGCAAGGCAAGTGTTCTACCCCTGAGCCACAGTCACAGCCCAACATATCCCTATGGCACAAAAGAAGCCAACCAGAGAACAGCCTAAAGGACCCATGATTGCAGATGCTCCCCTATGTCCTCCAACCCTTGGTGAACTAGCTCTCTGACACCAGAGAGGCTCCCCCAAACCCAAGAAATCAGCTCTGTTTCTACAGGGCTCCTCATTCCATTTCCTTGACATAGAAAGAATCCAAAATTAGTTACTTCACTCTGAGAACATTTTGAATAGCAAGATTTATTTGCTTATTTATTTATTTATTTATTTATTTATTTATTTATTTATTTATTTATTTATTGGTCTTTTTGAGACAGTCTTCCTGTAGCTCTGGCTGTCCTGGAATTCACTCTGTAGATCAGGCTGGCCTTGAACTCACAGAGATCCACCTGCCTCTGCCTCCCAAGTGCTAGGATTAGCAAGATTTTTTTTAATATAAAGTAATTAAATGTCCAATCAGTAGATTAAAACTTGGGAACCACGAGTTTCAGGTTCATTTCTGTTGCAGCCAGATTTACATGTTTATCTGTGCTCAGCTAGTAGTTAATTTACTGAGCCTCATCTTTACCCCTTGCAGGTTCATCACAAGAGAGGGCCTTTGAAAATATAGTAAGGGCCCCAGTCTCTCAGGGTGCACAGCTCAGCACAGATTCTCTTCAAAAGGTTTGACAATAGCCAAATTCACTCACAGTATCTGTACACTGCACAGATAAGTGACAACCATTTCTATTGCTGTGTCCCTTAAGAAGTCTTTCTAGCTGAAGTAGAGCCAGAAGTGGTGGTGCACGCCTTTAAGCCCAGCACTCCAAAGGCAGAGGCAGGAGGATCTCTGTGAGTTCAAGCCCAGCCTGGTCTACATAAGGAGTTCCAGGCCAGCTGGAGTTAAAAGGGAGACCCTGTCTCAAAAAGAAAATAAATAGGAAGTCTTCCTAGCTGAAGTTGACAGAAAGGCCCTATACTGATGTGGTCTCAACCTTGGGCACATGAACAGTAGTGCCTGGGTCCTCTGCATTGAGCCTTCCGCCACCTCCTTCCTACAGATACCCAAAGCTGTCAACCTACCCACCCTATGCAGTCCCATAAAGACAGTCAACCTGAATTAATGCATTAACTCTAAACTGTGAGAACATATGTGGTTCAAAACTTAGCCCAAAGCAAGGTCAGAATAGATATTTCGGGAATCACTGCCCAGTAAATAGGGTTTTAGAACCTGTTCTTTTTATATGCTATTGACTCATATAATCAGCAAGTTGGCAAAACTCCATTTGAAATAATAAAGGGATTATGTAAAAGAAGAAAGCTGAGAAGACCTCACAGATGCTTTTTAAATACCCACATGTGATGGGCTGGGAAGAGACATGGAGGAGAATGTGAAGAAAAGTCCCTCAGCACATAGGAATATCTCTGATGAGTAGGACAAGGCTGACATGTGGAGTTTCCCACAAGGGACCATGCAGTTTAGCCAGGGGAGCATCTAGACAAATGGAAGAAGCTAAAGAAGTTGTCAGAGCCTTGAAATCAGAAGATCTGGAAACAAGTCTTTCTTAGAAGAAAATAGCTGGAAATCTGTCTTGCCTGTGTTGAGTTGAAATTTCCTTCAAGGGAAGATGAGGTGTGGCATAGAATCCTCTGCCTTTATGGAGGATTTTATAGAGCAGGGCTTCTCTGCAATGAATTTTAAGGGTTGCTACAAATGATTTGTGTTAGTTCTTAGAGTCTCCAAAACTTCGGATGAGACAAACTCCATAACTAAGACCCACAGTGCATACAGTTTAAAGACGGCCCTGTCTCTTTTGGAAGTATATGCCAGAATGATTGCTAAGTCTGCTGTTGGTATTCATGTTGGTCATTGCTTGACAAGGCTTTGTTTTTAGGATTCAGGGAAATTAGAGTGTCAACTTCCCTCACAGCAAAGCTATGAGGGAGTAGCTTGCTGCTATCCAGTAGCTACTTAGTGAATGTTTACTGAGCAGAAACATTGAGGAATGTTCAAGCATATCCAACCTGTGGTCCTTAAGCCACATGAATCCCAGGATAGCTATGGATCTGTCTATCCATTTCATTACTGTTGCTGTGATAAAATATCCTTATCAGGGGCTAGAGAGATGGCTCAGAGGTTCAGAGCACTGGTTGCTCTTAAGGAGGATCCAGGTTCTATTCCCAGCACCCACATGGCAACAACCATCTGTAGCTTTAGTTCCAGAGGATCCAACGCCCTCTTCTGACTTCCACAGGCATTGCACAACATGGGTGTACTTTATACACATGCAGGCAATACACTCATACACATAAAATAAAAATAATAAATTAAAAAATATCCTGACCAAAAGTAGTTTAGGGGAGGAAAGGGTTCATTTGCCTATAATCCCAAATCCTAGTCCATTGCTGCTGAGAAATCAGAGAACTGAGACACTGGTCACATCACACCCACAGTCGTGGCCAGAGAGAACTGAATGCACCCATACCACCTGCCTGCCTGCTTCTGCGCAGCCAACTTTCTCCACTCTTATACAATTGAGAGCCCAGCTGATGAATCGGCATCACTCCCATCCAGGATGAACCCGCCCACATCAACAAACCATCAAGACCATCCTCCACAGACATGCCCACAGGCTGTGTCTAGATAATTCCTCATTTGTAACTAGGCCCCATGCACACAATTCCTGAATCGAGGCTTTCCTCTCAGGTGGTTCTAGGTTCTGTTAAGCTGACAGTTAAAGCTAACAGGGGGAGCAGGGTTCTAAACTGGTTCCATGTCTGTAAAACTATGGGGTCTTAGAAAGCTATTGAAATTCTCTAGGTCTCAGTGACCTCACCTCAAGACAAGAAGTAATAAAAGATCCAAAGGGTTAGTGTGAGAATTATGGTAGAAAATGCTACAAGCTACTTAGAAATTTATCCAGTATATAGTTAACTTCAAATCATGCTAGAATCTTTATTAGAATAGTGAATGCAAGTCATCTTCTTACAAGGAAACCTTGAAACACTCTAAATCATGAAGATGCAAGGCGTCTGCAGAGTCCAACTCTTCACAGTTAATAGCCCACTGCTAGCACCTACACCTAGGCCATACGCCACACCCACAGGTTAAGACGGGGTCTTTAAGGACCCACCAGTGCAGCATGCAGTGGGGGCTCCAGGTAGACTTGTGGTCTGAATGGGTGGAATGACTCAAATGAGTGAGCAAGCCCCAGAATGAGTGGACAGACGGGAAACACAAGGCTAAGGAAGGGCAGGGTATCTGCCCAGTGTTCTCACCCAGGTGGGAGTTTGCTGCTTGTCCTAGCCGGGAGGTATTGCTGGGATCTAGTGGTCTGTGCCTAATTCTGCACACAACAAAGACTGGTCCAATCGAAGTGCTTGAAGCACGGTGCTCAGGAAACCTCGGTCCAGTCCATTGATTTCAACACTTTGCTCTTTCATAGAATATCTCTATCTCTTACTTTATGTGAGTGTGTATGTGTGTGCATGTGTGTGTGTGTGTGTGTGTGTGTGTGTGTGTATGCAGTAGGGCATATAGGTATGTCCATTGGGTACCTAAAATGTGGCTTGACCAAGGACTACTTTGTGTGCTTAGCTTGATCTTACGGCAAGGGCCCCACTGTGGGAAAGATGCTCCCAGTGGGTTAACTTGAAATTCCCAGTGGGAGTCACATTTCAGAAAGCCTATGTAAGGGGACCATGATATTTGAATTTCAAGTTGTTCAGGGCCTTTGGGGTTGAGAAAGCAGGAAATTGCCATATTAAAAGAAAATTTGCCTGTGGAATATTTTCAGCACAGGATAGTTTAATAAAAAAAAGGATTTCAATTTTGTGAACAATCTCTTTAGCACTTTCAGTTTTCAATGAAGCCAGCAGAAAAATGACAATCGATTGTTTCTGGGCCTTTCTTGCCACACTATAGACAGGAAATGTGTTTGTGGGAAAAAATTTAATCTGTGGATTAGAACATTTAAATAAGTGGTGTGGAAATTCATTTGGGCAAAAAGTACGTTACAAAACCAAGGAGCGGGATGGAGAGATAGCCTAGCAGTTAAGAGCACCGACGCTCTTGCAGAGGACCCGGGTTCGATCCCCAGCACCCACATGGCGGCTAAGAACCGTCTGTAACTCCAATTCCAGGAGAACTCCAGTTCCAGGGGAATCCGAGACCCTCTTCTGACCTCCGCGGCATTGCACAACATGGGTGCACAGACCTGCATGCAGACAGTACATTCATACACATACAAAAATAAATAAATAAAAAATTAAAAAAAACAAAACCAAGGAGCTGCTCATGTGGTCCAGGAACTGAGTTTCCTAAAACACTGACTGTATTTCATTTCTTTGCAGGAAGGATGCACATGTATCTATGTGTGTCTATGTATATGTGTATATATCAGTCTGAGTGGGGGAAATATGTGTGCATGTGTGTGTTTGTGTGTGTATGTGTGTACATATGAGTCTGTGTGTATGTGTCAGAATATGTGTGAATGTATCTGCACTTGTATCTCTGAGTCTGTGTATACGTGTGTGTCTGAATGTGTGGTTTGTGTGTGTGCATATGTGTGTGTGTGTATGAGTCTGGGTATGTATGTGTGTGTCTGGATGTATGTGTGTGTGTGTGTATGAGTGTGGATGACTGTGTATGCGTTTATGTGTCTGAATATGTGTTTATATATTAATCTGATGTGTGTGTGTATGTCTATGTCTGGGAATATGTGACTGGATGCGTGTGTGTGTGTGTGTGTGTGTGTGTGTGTGTGTGTGCGTGCATATATGTATGAGTCTATGTGTGCGTGAGAGAATGTGTGTGTGTTTGTGGGTGCATGTGTGTATGAGTCTCAGTGTGTGTATACACGTGTGTCTGCATGTACCTGTGGCAAGGACATTTTCTCTTCCATCCCTGAAGTCCCAGCACTCCCCACCTTCCTTCAGCCTCTTTTCCAGTCACTTCACCTTCTGTATCCAGAGGCAACTGCTGCTTGGACTTTTATCACATAATGCGATCATCTCTCCTACCCTATGCTGTGACCTGCTATGTCCGCTCAATATCATACCTGTGTGACTCAGATACATTGTTGCATATTTCAGAAGTTCTTTCCTTTTTAAAGTGCTATTGTAGCATCTTGGGGATCATTATAGATAAAATAACTATAAATACTCCTCTACAGGGTTTTTAATGTGCCTTTCTTGCTCATGGGCAGACAGGTAGGTAGAAATTTCTGGCTGTGCCTCTGTAGCTGCTTCTCACACATGAATGCTGCAGCCGGGCTAATCTTCAGCAGCTCAGAGAATGACAGTGAGCACCCTTGAGACTCACCTCCCTCACCTGGGTAAGGCCTTCCCCTTCTTCAGTCCTGATGTGGGTGATACATGTCAGGGAAGCTTCCCTCACCTCCACAGAATCTACCTGGGTATTCCTGCTTCTGTAATATCCTATGTGATGACGTGTTAATTGTAGCCTCTAACATCACCATGTCTAACAGTCACTCGTCAGTCACTCAGCTGATGGTTAGTCTCTCATGTGCTGAATGTTCCATTAACATTTGTGGGACAGGTGGGTGGGCTGAAGGATGGCGAGAGGAAGAACCTTGGGGGATATATTTAGCGAGGCCTCTTGGTATGCTTAAGGCTCATCACAGCCAGTTGAAGACCCACACAGCAGGATATAGCAGGCAGGAGGGGTCAGAGCAACTCGGCACCAGAGCCCCTCAATCAAGTTCAATAGAGTCTTGTTTATCTGGGTTTTATTATAATATCTTATTATTTTTATTTTATGTGTGTGACTGTGTTGTATGCATGAGTGTAACTACACTCGTGTCGTTCAGAGATCAGAAAAGGGTGTGAAATTCTCTGGAACTGGAGTTATGGACTGTTGTTAGCTGCCATGTGGTGCTGGGAATCAAACCTGGGTCCTCTTAACTATGGAACCATCTCTCCAGCCCCCTTAGCTTTTTGTAAATACTGTGCATCCATGTAATATTTTCTGAGAAAATGACAGATTTTTGTTAAAAATAACTTCAATGCAAATCACAGATGGTTCCAGAGTCTGAGACCTCATCACAGCCCTGGGAAAGTCCCAGGCCCCTCAACAGTGATGCTTTCAAGAATCAGGGTCTTTGCCAGTGAGCATGTGGCATGTAGGTGGGTCACAGGGGAGAATTCCAAAATGCACACATGGCACAGTCAGGACTAATGAGAAGTAGATGTTTGGAGAGAAAATTCTCTGCTCTTCGCAATGCCCTGGCCTTCATTCATTGAGTAGTTTTGACCTTGAGAAGCTGGGATGTGTGAGCACTATTGTACAGCAGTGAACCAGCATGTAGCTTCAGTCTTAACATGAGAGGCAGAAAATAAACCAGTGAGAAAGTAACTCAACCTCATGTCAGTGGGTGTCAAGAGGAGAGAATCTGGAGTGGAGAAAGAGGGGCAGGCGAACATCCATGTAGCATGCGACGTAAGCTGAGGAAACAGTCACAGCCATAGAGGAGGGCAGGATGAAGAAGACACTGCAGCTCAGCTTGCTCCTGACCCTTCTGACACAGGGTTCCTTTACCGCTTCGGTAAGCTGTGCATGTTATATTTGCTGGTACCAGAGGCATCCTGAAGCTAAGGAGAAGTTAGTTTTCCTGGGCATGTTCCCTGGAAAGCCCTTTAAAGAAGATATCAACATTTGGCTAGAAATATATACTTGATGTGTATTTGAGGTAGAAGGGACCCTAGGGGTGAGAGCAATTGCTCAACAGTATAACAAACCAAAACACAAGCTGGATTTTCTTGGTGGGGGAGAGAAAGAGAGAGAGAGAGAAATAGGATGGAGTCTGTGTGGTAGAAGCCTGCCTTCCCTAGGCAACAAGAGCCACCATGGCAACTATACTCTCCAGCCATGCATAAAGTCTACAGAGTCCCCCCAGAGCATAGTGGCTTATAAGAGAACACAGTTAACCGAAGCAACTGTAAAGGAATACATTTTATTAATCTCGGTACCCACCCCAAGTCAATAGATGCAAAGAACAGAAGTCTTGCCCAGGCTTTGTACCTTCCTAGTGCTATGACAGTGTGGGTTTTGCCTTCATTCAAAGACCATAGTATATTGATTGATCTCCTACATACAGCCTTCTCTCTCGTCTTAACCCATCTTGCACTGTGCTGTTCGATCAATTACAACAATAAAGTTGTGCTGATGGTGAGAGACATGCCATGTACAGGGGGAATAAAGTTTAGTAAGGCAGAGTCATCTGGAAAGGATGACAAATTCCACTTGGCAGCTGTGGTCCTTTGGCAGACCAGGGAAAACTGGAGAAACTGTCACATGTGATCTACACCTAAGCACACGAGCACTGTGCTGGGTCTGATGGGAATGGCTTCACCTACACTATGGAATGTTGCTCTAAGCAGAGGCCAGCCAACTTTGCAATGGGCCAAATAGCATTTTTTATTTTGTTGACCAAGATTTAAACTTGAACTTAAACATATTACACAGCTATTTGCCCTAGCAAGAGAGGAAATAATGACTCAGAAAATGTTTGTCAATGAACAGCAAAATGACATTTGAGTGAATTTTTGTATGTAAGCCTACTAATGGAAGGAATTCTCTAGGGGATAGGGAACATTTTTCCTTAATTGAGTTTAATACTGGGAAGCATTCTTCTGTAGGAGCCACTCTCTATGTCATCAGAGGAGCAATGGCGGGTGCTAGGCTGAGGCAGGAGGAAACAGAGCCCTTTAGCATCTTATGTCCAAAAGTAAGAAACACACACACACACACACACACACACACACACACACAGTGACGGGAGTAAGCCAAAGGAACACAGCTGCCAACTAGAAGAGTTCTTGATGCCAATAATATAGGGTTGGGTTATATTCCAAAATAGTAATAACTATGAATCCATATTGGTATAAATAAATCATTAGGTAAGAGGCAAGAGATAAATCTCCCATAATTCCAAATAACTTATGTAGATATCCTCTTAATGAGGAGGAGATAATGCCCTTAATCTTAAATGTGGCCAATGCATACAGAGCACCATAGGCAGAGGAGAAAGTGGGGTAGCTTTATGATAGAGAGGTTGGGCAAGCACTGTGTCAACAGGGAATACACATAAGCCATGTTGGTGCCCTTGATAGGATATGATGAAATATCACTTTATCTCTGTGGTCATCCTCCCCCAAACCTGTGACCCCCCCGACCATGGGATCATAAGTCAAACATCAGGAAGTCTAGACACATGGATATTCTACACAGTGCTTGACCAATATTACTCAAAACTTGTAAGGACATCAAAAACAAAATTCTGAGAAGCCAACCTCAGCCAAGTGTTGCCTCAGAAGAGATAATGACTGAATAGAGATGGTATCCTGGATGGGTTCTTAGGGCAAATGAAGAAGGATGGTAAGTAAAATCATCAGAAAATCCATTTCATCATAGACTTTAGTTAATAATAATACATCAGCTGGGTTTACTGGCACTCTCCTTTAATCCCAGCACTAAAGAGACAGAGGCAGAGGCAGAGGCAGAGGAATCTCTGTGAGATGGAGGCCAGCCTAGATTACACGGCAAGCTCTAGGCCATCTGGGTCTACAGGAAAACCCTGTCACAAAACATAATAATAATAATAAGTCAATATTAGTTCATATATGGTGACAAGTAGACATTATTCATAAAAGATATTAGACTGGGTATGGAGAATATGGGAATTCAATAATAGCTTCACAATTTTTCTAAAACATCAACATTTATCTTAAGATAAAAGATCATTTAAAGTTAACACATATATGGGCTTAAGAGATATCTCTTAGTCAGTTAAGTGCATGCTTTGCAAAGACAAGGACTTGAACTTGAGTCCCCAGAATCCTTGTAAAAAAAAAAAAAACCCTGGTATGGGGGGCCAGAGAGACAGATCAACAGTTAAGAGCACTGACTGTTCTTAGAGAAGAGCTGGGTGCAAATCCCAGCATCCACACGGTGTCTAACAACCAGCTGTAACCCCACTTCCAAGTGATCCAAAGCCCTCTTCTGTTTTCTGTGGGCACTGCACTACACAAGTGTACTTACACACACACAGGCAGGGAATATCCTTGTACACATAAAAATAAAAATAAATAAATCAAAAACATTTTTAAGCCTGGCATGGTGGTGTAGGCTTGCAATTCTAGTGCTGGGAGGTAGAGACAGGTGGAGTTGATTGGCCAGACAGCCTAGCCACTTGCAGAGTTTCAGGTCAATAGGAGACTTGTCTCAAAAAAATCAAGGTGGATAGCACTTGAAGAATAGCACCTGAGTTTGTCCTCTGCCTCCACATGCATGTGCACACATACTTGCATTCACATGTGCACCTGCACACACACACACACACACACACACACACACACACACACGCCCACAATAAGTAAATGAATAAATAACAAACACTAAAACACAAATTCTTAGCAGGAAATCTGTAAGAAAAAACAAAATTTATACTGCTACTGTATTGCAGCTTATGAGCTACTACAAACTATCCACTTTTCTTCTTTTTCCTTGGTTTTTCCGGGAAACGAGAGGGTGATGTATGGTAGTCGTATCAGAGTTGATGGCTCCTGCCATGAAGAGCATCACCTTCTGGCCCTGTCTGTTGCTGTGTGATAAAATCCGTTTCTCCCACTGAAACTCCCAATGCAGCTCCAGTAGCTGCATCACACTCTTAGAGACTGAAGCCTCTTAGGAAGTCCCAGGAGATTTCTTTGAAGGTCTCCCTGAGCAGCTCTGTGTCTCACACGCAGTCCTAAAAGCAAAGGAAGCTGGGAGGGATGGCACCTGGCATCTTTCGGTTTCTGGCACATTTAGAGAGAGGTCAAGAAAATGGAAGAGGTGCAGGCAGTTTACAATGTCCATCAAATGGTTGTAAATGGCTACTTGGAATTTCATCTTATTTAGCATATGTTTCTCTGTTATAGTCTTTCATATCTGTCCCTCTTAATGAACTGTAAAATCTGTCATCATTAAAAACTGTGATTTCAGCAGGGCATGGGGGTGCACACCTTTAATCCCAGCACTCAGAAGGCAGAGGCAGGTGGCTCTCTGTGAGTTCAAGGCCAGCCTGGTCTACATAGTGAGTTCCAGGACAGCTGGAGCTACAGGAAGACCCTGTCTCAAAAAGACAAAAAATAAAAACCACTGTGATTCTGTGATTTCAATGTATATATGCCAAATTTTCTTTAAAGTTTGACTTGGAGCATCATTTTCAAAAAGGATAAAACCAGACTCCCAGTTCTTACAGTAAATGTTAGCCAGAACAAATAATTCAAACTCTCTCTCTCTCTCTCTCTCTCTCTCTCTCTCTCTCTCTCTCTCTCTGTATATGTGTGTGTGTGTGTGTTCTCACAAAATTTAACAGACATTGCTAAAGTAGAAAAGTTGACACAGAAAAGATTGGTGATCTGAGGACAGGAATTCCAAGTCTCATTGCCCTAAATGGAAAGAGACTGCATGTATATCAAAGAAACCAACACTCAGCTGTTGAGGTATAGACTACAGCAACTCCTGTTCTTTTATTTATTTATTATTTATTTATTTATTTATTTATTTATTTTTATTGTATGTGTATAAGTGTATATGTGAGTGCACCCATATCATGCAATGCCACAAAGGTCAGAAGAGGGTGTCAGATTCCCATGGAACTGAAGTTAAAGACAGTTTAACTGCCATGTAGGTGCTGGGAATTGAAACTGGGTCTTCTGCAAGAGTGGTCAATGCTCTTAATCGCTGAGCCATCTCTCCAGCCCAGAGATGCCTGTTCTTATGCATAGCTGTCCCGCCTTAAGAAAGCTCATGCTGTGGAACAGGGTTAATTCAGCTGCACGGTGTCAGGAGCCATTACCAGCCCTTGCAGTCCTGAGCAGAGCTCACTCTTGTTTATCAAAGCTTCTTTCACAGGTAGTGCAAAATGACCACCTAAACATGGTGGTAGAGGATCTGATCCTTAGAGAAAGGGCTCTCCCCTGTAGCAACACAAATGCAGTCAGGACACCTTGCGGACCAAAGGCACTCACCATCCAAGAGGCCATATTAACCTACTTTGTGATAATGGTCACATCTAAAAATAAGAACAACAATAGTATCCACAGACATACTGAATGATTTTTTGTGTTGTGGAGTTGGGCTGCACAGTTTACATGCAATCTGCTCTTTAATTCCTACAATGACTCTCCTATCATTATCCAAATCTCTTTCCCAAATTATGAAACTTGGGCCCAGCCATTATGAAGTAAATGATTAAAGCAAAGTTCTAATTGGTTCTGCTATAAATATGCTGCCCCAGAGCAGAGTTTACCTTCCCTCCACTCAAGTCATGAAAGTGTAGTTCTATATTTACCTGCTTCCCACGTGAAGGCCTCATTAAAAGTAAACCAAACTTGGGAGCTACAGTCCTCTCCCGTGGCTCTTGTTGCTCATCATCTGCCTCACAGAATAAGTGCCCAGATGGGATGAGTCGTCATCACGGAACTTGCAAGTGAATGAGCAGTTGTGTTTAAATGTGATCTGCATCTGTTCCCAGACTGTGAGAGACTCTACAGTAGCTAACTCAATTAAATTTCTTTACAAAGACAACTTGCCATTGATAAAAGACTGTGGAGTTTTTCAAACAAGTCTGCTAGACAGCATCATATTGTGGCTTTTAATGGCTCTGAGTTCCAAACGACCTGGAGGAGGGACGTCCCCCTGAGCTGACTACACGCCTGCGACTCTGTTTTTAAAGTTGGCTGGGCTATCAGACCCTGTTCTTAGCTCTGGTTTTAAGAAACCATCAGTAAATATACACATACAGGATGAAGCTGCAGATCCATCCCTTGGTCTGCAGCCTACTTGGGGGGTTGGGGGCAGGGGGGACAGAGAGGGGGTGCCTTCCTGACTGTAGCCAGTGCAGTAGTCAATCTGTTTCCATAGGTGCCTGCCCTTGACAAAATAAAAAAGGTGTCCCTCACTGTCCATTGGCTGTAGTTCTTATTGCTGGCCAACTAATGTCCCCAGCAAGTCACAAGGCCATTAAGTTGTTTCCATTTTGTTTGTTACCCTTTTACCTTCTCTCTCTCTCTCTCTCCTCTCTCTCTCTCTCTCTCTCTCTCTCTCTCTCTCTCTCTCTCCTCAGTTATAGTTTCTTGTCTTGGATTATTTTTTCTTTCTCTTTATTAAAATTTGCTTTTCATTGAGTGTGATATATCAAGTCACCAAGTCTATGTTAACCTCTCACAATGTATCAACGAGAGGTGTGGGTGTTTTTGTTTTGTTTTGTTTTGTTTTTTTGTTTTTGGTCAGGATTCTAGAAAGCCTGAAAGCAGCACAATCGGTAAGGACAAAAGTTCTCTAGGAAACAGAGGGGAAACTGTGTTGCGCTGACTACGTGGTGACACGGCATCGCCAGCTCTTCAGTTTTAAGTGATCTTTTAAAAATATAATAACCTGTGCTTCTGACTAGTTTGGAGGTAGATTTAAAAGTGGTTCTTCAGCATCAAAACTTCAGCATCAAAATAATTTTTAAAAATACTGAGAAAAAGATGAAAGACATGTATGGCAGAATGCATGAGCTCTGATTAGGAGGGGGTAAGGAAGGGGAATTGTTCTAAATTTGATTAAGAAATGTTCTATGAAATACACAAAACTTCAACTTTAAAAAAGTGGTTCTGAATGCAATTAGGTTATGCTATTTGGATGATAAAAGCAAAAGCATTGGGAATGGGGTGGGAGACGGCTTAGCATGTCAGAGAGCTTGCTGCTCAAGTAAGGACCTGAGTTCAGATCCTCACCACCCACAGCAAAACTCCGGACATGGTCACAGCTGCTTGTCACTGTAGTGTGACAGGGGAGGGAGACGGGAGGTTCCCTAGGGCTGGCCAGCCAATCTGGCCAAAAATGAGTGAGCTCCAGGTTCAAGAAGAGACTACTGCTCAGAGGGATAAAGCAAAAATTGATAGAACGGGTCCCCTGGTATCTTCCTCTGGCCTCCACAAGCACAGGCACATACCCAACACACACACACACACACACACACACACACACACACACACATGCACCACATGTGACATGTTATAAAAAGAAGTGAAGAGGATGGAAGTATCTGGGAGGAGGTGTGGAGACAGCTTCTACATGAAGAATAACCAACAACCAGCAGAGGGGCTATCACTGCATAGATATTGTCCTACAGCATTGGGAGCCGGCAGGAAATGGAGCTCTGTTAGGGCCAGCATTACTGGCCCTCTTCTGTCCTCCATCAAGATTTCTGTGTGTATACAACCAACAGGGTCCTTTGTGTGATACTCTCTGCTGTGTTTGGCTGTGTAATCGACAGAGTTAATATTTTGTTCTGACTTTACACGTAAGCACTTAGCATATTGTACCGCATTGTTTAATAATCAGAGTGTAGGTGTATTGCTGTGTTGTTTTGGATTAGCAACAGATGTTCTGAGGGTAGAGCGGGATGGAGCAGCATCTGAAATTGCTTTTTTCCTTGAGGCCCACCCTTATACCTGATTCCAAGATATAACTTGGTCTTACCAAACAATTGCATGTGAAGTTAAAAATGCACCCCCCCCCAAGTGACACTGGGACTTCACAAAGCAAAACAGAGTGTGCTATATTTCTAAACTGGCCTCAGGTCTCTAAAGACTAGGAGCTGTCTGCTAAGGCAACTTCATCTGAACTAGTAAGGAGAACGGTGGTATTTCCTGAGGCAACAGAACCTGCCACTATGCACAGACTCATCTCTGGACTTCATGAACCTCAGTTCACTTGTTCTGCATCTCACTGGCAAATTCAGATGAAAGAATTAGATAAGATTCCCATGTTCCTTTTCCCTCCTTCCTGTCCACTACTAGCACTGACCATCAGGAAGGGATGAGGTTCCCAGACCGTCAAGGACATCAGGAAGGGATGAGGCTCCCAGACGGTCAAGGACTGGCCCTGGCAGCCACAGAGATGCTACAGTTGTCCTGAAACAAAATATCAGTTGCAGGCTAACGTATAAAGAAAGAAGGCTTATTTAGCTGACAGTTGTACAGATTTAACATTCAATATCTGGTAGCCTTTGGTGAGTGAATGGGGGGGTGTCACATGGTGGGAGCGAATGTGGAAGGACAGACAAGATCACAGTACCACGAAGGAAGCTGGAAAGAGACTCACACTGACCTCAGCTCTCTTCAAAAGCAACAGTGCTGTGGAAAGGCAGTTCTCCAATGTGCTAAGGACCTCTGCTCAGGCCCCGCCTGTTAAAGGTCCCAGATTGCCTACCCCCCACACACACATACAGGAGGCCAAGCCTTTGATACAGGAAATGCCAAGAGATGAGACGGGAAAACCCATGTCCAAGAGGCAGCACGTATGTTCCTAAGACTTCCGAGACCCTCTTCTGACCTCCGCAGCATTGCATGACACAGGTGCACAGACCTGCATGCAGACAGTACATTGATACACATACAGAAATAAATTTTTAAAAAATTTTAAAAAATTAAAAAAATATCTAAACAGAGGGATTATTTGACAACCAATGTCAAATCCGAAAACTTTTATGAGTTTGAAAGAATGAGACAAATACATCCTTGACCTGGTAACATTTATTCAATATTCTTTGAAGTTAGCAAGAACCATAATAAGAAGCACATCAATCAAATACAGGCACAAAAATGTCTCAGATATAAATAAAGGTGCACTATGAGAAGTGCTACTGAAGGGACCGGAACACCCTCACATTGTACTACCTCAGAGACAAACAGTTCAAACGCAATTTATTTCACTCACAATTTTTTGAAAAAACAATATGACTTTTAAAAGAAAAATTATAGGTTGGAATAAATCATTATTCCCCTCAGTGGCCCCTTTCCTTGCTCGTGTTTGCAAGGCCAGGTTCAGCAACTGTCACAAAAACGACTAAAACAAACTTGAAAGACTATTTCTGCAGAGTTCAGTGAAACAGTGCAGAATAGAAGTTACTTAACCATGCACAGAATAAGGCAGAGGCTAATTTCATTCGGGTCAGGAATAATAAATTTAACTATTTTTCTTTTTCACAAAACAAACATTTCAGACTTCATTTTAAGTAACAGGTATACTGTATTATGCATCATACTCTACGTATTTTCCTAACTCTACTCAGAAAGCCAGCACTGACATGTCAAAAAGAAACTTCTCCTTGATTAGACTTATTCTGTAACAACCACAGAAGTTCATCTGGATTTCGTGGCGGGGTCTACCGTGGAAAGAGCACATATTTGTCAAAGCGTACAGTGTCAAGAGCTGAAGGTATGTTAAAACATGGTCTATGGATTTCACAAATTCTGTTCTTTTAAAATATTTTTTCAAACTAAAAGCTGCAGAAAATTAGTTCTTTGATATTCTACGGAAAACTCTTGAGCAGCTAACGTTTTAAATTTCTTAAGCTTTTTAATTTTCTTAAAAATATTTAAATGATCTTAGTATCTCATCTTTTTTGAAAAATAATCCCCAAAAAACGATTACAAATCTTTTGTTTTAATCAGTGTGACCAAGGGCTTGTCATCAGGGCTGTAATCCTCGTACGCTATAGGAGTCACATCATACATCGCAGGCCGGGACTTCTTTCCAAACCTGAGGAGAGAGAGAGAGAGAGAGAGAGAGAGAGAGAGAGAGAGAGAGAGAGAGAATAGAGAATTCTGGTTATGTAAGTATTGGATCCCAAGTCCTATTAGAGGCAAGGGGTTAGAATAAATGATATTCAGGCTGATAAGGAGCTCAGCAATGTGTCTGCTACATAAGCATGTAGACCCGAGCTCAGATCCCCAGCCCTCACATAAAAGCCAGATAGGTACACTGTGCCCATGTGCTGGAGGCAAGGAGAGGGAACAGGCAGATCCCTGGATCCTCTGGCCACCGAGCCTCACCAAGCCCCGAAGTTCTAGGTAAGCTCTATGTTCAGTGAAAGACCTTCTCTCAAAAATTAATGTGCGTGCCAGGCGTGGTGGTATACGCCTTTAATCCCAGCACTTGGGAGGCAGAGGCAGATAGATCTCTGTGAGTTCAAGGCCACCCTGGTCTACAGAGCAAGCTCCAGGCCAGCTGGAACTAAAGGGAGACCCTGTCTCAAAAAAAAAAAATACCCCTTAAAAAAAATTAATGTGCACAGTGATCACGAAAGTAGTCAGGTCAGACATTGAACTCCGGCCTCCACACATGCACACACATATGTATGCACACTCTCATACACACATATGTATATACTCAGACACCTAAATAAGTCACACACATAGAAATAATTTATATTCAAGAATCAAATAGAACTATAAAAAATAAAAATACTCTAAAACCATTTTCTTCAACAAGTACAGAAATTGGAGGCACCCTCGTATTAACATAAATCAGGATAAATAAGCATTAGTCCTTGGTGCAGGAAGCAAAAAATGGGTTTCACAAAATGTAGAGCTCAAATTAATGTTGAATCTTGCAGATTTAAATCTTGGCAAAGCAGTCAGGCAGGACAGCTCCACAATGGATTTAAGAAACCATGTATGGATTTGTATTTTTCTTCCAAGACCCACAAATATCTGGAAAGGCAGCTTTATTTGACATTTACTCTGTGCCTAGAATACAGAATGGAAGGTAGTGGGCCCCCATCTGGCACAGAGACAGCACCCCGCCCCAGAGATTTACTCTGAAGACAGCAGGAGATGACTTAAAACACTGAGGTGCTTGTCTACGAACACTGACTGCGGTCACCACCGAATCCCACCCTTCTGTTCTCTGGCAGCCCCCGTAAACCTTGTTCTTCTCTGAGCACCGACCTATTGTCCCAACAGATCTGTGTATATCAAAGTCTCCTCCACAGCAGAACTGGTGCCTAGGAGCCAGAAGACTCCAAGTTCCAGACTTTTTGCCAAACTAGTCTTAAGAGAGCAATTATTAAAATATAGCTAGTTCAACTGTGGGTGGCCTCTTCTCATTTACGGCCTTGCTTTCTCCAAATCCTTGGAGTGAAATATGATTTAAACAGTCCTCCATGTGAACTTACTGTCATTTCTCATATACAGTATTTTAAAAACTATTTTACTTCCAACAGGGCTCATTAAAAAGAAATCAGAAAACAAGAACATTAAATTTGGAAAAGGTTCTCAGGATAGACCCCAAGGAATGAAAGGGCCTTATTAACCATGGCTCCTTATTAACCATGGCTCCTGTCCCTTCTCTCCTGATTGTTTTTGATACCTTAGGAATGTCTGACTTCTCATATACAAAGACAAGATTTAGGACTGAGCAGGGAATGAGAAAAGACAGTATACTCAGATGATCTTTGATTTTGGAAAGAGGAAGATAGCTTGAGACAGTCTTATTCTGTGGCCTAGGCTGGCCTCAAACTCATGATAATCTTCCTGCCTCACCATCTCAGGTCCCGGCATTACAGGAATGAGCCCGTCTCAAACCATTATCAATCTTGCCTTCCAATTGACTCAAGACTAACTGCCCAAGGAGCACAAAAGCAGGGCCATGCCCAGTAAGCACCGGCAAAGCCTAGGGCCAAGCTTCAGTGTTCTGCCACCACCAACAACTGCTGCAGTGTCAAGAGACCTTTAGTGAAATCATTTCTGAGCTGTGAAACCTCATTGAAGTCCCACAAACTGTGATGGCACCGGTGTGGTTTGGATCTGAGCTTGTAGCCTGTTAAAGTGTCGGAACGAGGCCTGTATAATCTGAGAAAAGTTTATCAAATTCTCTTTCCCAAGTCTGAAAACATAAGAGGCTCCCTAAGGTAAAAAACAAAAATTGACTATTTATCTTAAAATAACTAGATACTGGGACGAGAGAGATGGCTCAGTGGTTAAGAGTACTTGCTACTCCTGGGGAGGAGCCAGGTTCAGTTCCCACTACCCACATGGCAGCTCAGAACCATCGGAAGCTCCAGTTCTAGAAGATCTGACACCCCCTTCTGGCCTCCATATCACACATCCACACGTGCAGGCAAAACACTCATTTAAAAATCTATGTTTTTAAAAAGCTAGCTGTGTTGTTCATAAGACTGATCATTTTAAAGAAAATCTAGAAACCCAGAGAAACACTCCCCCTACTCCATCCTGGTGGACCTGGCTGGTTTCCTGTGGGAACTCTGATTATGAATCATATTCATTGGCTTACTAATTAATTTGTTTGGCCAAAAGGAAAAATGCAAGAAGCTGAATAGATTCAATATATGATTAAAAACTCACTTCTGACATACTTTTATAGTTTGAAGAAGAATCTGCTTTCTCGAAATCTGGAATATTAAATGTCTTAATCTTATGCCACAGATCTGCTAGCAGTAGTTTAGAGGACTTTGAAGGTATCAAACTGACAAGGCAAGTTTGAGGGTGGGTATGACAAACTCACTGAGTGTGACAGCCCAAGGCTAGACCCCCTTCACTTGTACTTGTGCAAGGGTGGAGAGAGCCATGGGTTTGTTCCACAGATAATATCAGCCTTTCTCCTGCCCCTATGTAAGCAAACCACTTGTGGGGCAGAGGGCTTTGGGGACAAAAGGAAGGAGGGGGGTCCTTCTCTGTTCAGCTTATCATAGACATCAGGGTCACCAGATGCTGCCTTGGCCCTCGTGAATTGAATGTGTCAGGCGATCCACTTGGAATGCCTCTCCTGTGGTGGGCAGAGTGTAGTCTTTTCAACCCAGCATCACCTCCAGGCTAGCAGCCAGGAGACAGTCTTGTGAAATGGTTGGAAACTAGAGAGAAGGAATCATCAAAAGGACTGAGTTTTGCCAGGATCTTCCTAGAGCTGCTAGGAGAAAAGCAAGCCAATGATCAGAGGTCTGGCAGTAGCCACTGACAGCCAGGCCATGGTCAGACTGTAGCTGTAGAACCCTTTCAGGGGAGGAGCCCCCCCGAGTTCTAGATTCTTGGGAAGGCATGGCTTTCTTGTGGACTATGTGTTCTGTACTTATTGGAACATGCCAGAGCTTGCTGGGTAGGAATTATGCAGTATGTGTTTTGACGGAGATAGGCAACAAATAAGAATTGGGTTAGTGAAGTCTCTTCTCTCTTTCCTGTGGTCTATATGGGCAGTAGGCTCCAAAGTATCACATTCAAACTACCCTGGGCCTGAAATAGCTTTTCTACTTGGGACCCAAATAATTTTAAGTACAGATTCCTCTCAGGTAGAGGGAATTTTATTTCTGGGTCTCCCAACACATCAAAGTATAAATCTGTGGATCTTGGTCCTTCCTGTGAATTCAGGTCTTCTGGGAACAGACAAGAGAAGACTCTTGAGTCCCAAGGCAACCTGTCAATTTTCTGCCCCTTCTGCATTCTCTATTCCAGTCCAATGATTTATGATACTGGAAATAGTCCCCTAAGTTGGTTCATGTTGAGAGCCCTAGTCTGGAATCTCAGGCAAAGAAAGACATCTTATGAAACGCAAGCTGAGATCATCCATTCATGTCAGACCTCAGATTTTTAGTGAAGTTTTCTATTGCCAGGACCTGTTAGAGACACAGAAACAAAAGGAAAGACTCAAATAAACCATGAAGGCTGGGCTTTCAGGGGTGGGTCATCCTGCCTGAGCTGACCTAGAAAGAGAGCCTGGTGAGCAGCCCCATGGGGTGGGGCCTGGGTTGGCTAGTACCAAGTTATTCTTCTCCCTTCCAGTCACCAAGTTCCCCAGGGTACAGCTCCCGGAGAAGCACAGGAGCCAACACCCCAAGTTCCCTGAGTGTACCTCAACTGTCTCTTCTCCCTGGAGCCAATCTCTGCCTCCTGCTTCTACTGCAACAAGGTCAGCCATGTCTAAAACCTGAATTGGAGGATTTTCCTTGGGAGGAGGAAGACTCTGACCTCGTAGCTTCTGCTTTTACTCTACAGATCTTGGGCCTAGTTGTGTCTTGATTGATACCAGCATACAGCATCCTAGTGACGATCATACTGTCGACAGCTTGCCCAGGACTTAGTTCAAATCACCAAGCTCAGATGGCTGGAGAGACAGCATAGCTGTTAAGAGCACTAGCTGCTCTTGCAGAGGGCCAGAGTTTGGTTCCCAGCACCCACAGTAGGCAGCTCACAACCACCTTTAATTTTCACTCCAGGGGATACAAAGCCCTCTCTGGCCTCTGAAAGCACACACTAATGCAGGAGCACACACAAATACACACACCCGTGCAAACACACACACACACACATGCACACACATACACACACATATGCACATATATTTGTAAAAAGCATTTAAAATATCTTCCAATGTACAATGATGAAGAATCATATGTGGACTGTGGCAGATCAACATAAATTAAACAGATGAAAACATTAAATGTAAACAAAAGTAGTCACCAATTAAAAGGAGACTCACAAAGGGCACAGTGGGTGCTCTGTCTTCAGTTCTATGATCAGTGTCTTTTATTTTAAAGGTCCTCCCTTCCCAGCTGTAGAGTCCCATTGATAACACAACCCTGATACTGTGTTGTGAATGGGTGCTGCCCTCCCAGTGTGCCCCGGGGCTTACCTGGCGTGCCGGATAGAAGCAATGGCGTTGCTGAATTCGCTGTCGATGCTGCGACAGTTGTAGAACTCCTCATAGGCTGGCCGGGAGGAGCCCTGGTACTCGATGCGGCTGATGCGGCAGATGCCCACGATGAGGATGATGAGCATGAGCACAAAGGCCACGCAGAGGGCGCCGATGATGATGTAGAGCGAGTGTCGCGGCATGTTGGTGAGGCTCTCGGCCACGTGCCCGGACTTCCACTGCAGGTCTGAAGGAGACAGGCCGATGGCAGACAGTGAGCTGTGGCATTCATCATGGCAAAGTTTTTCCACCCTCGAACCACCACCTTTGGTTTAAGGGCCATCTAAACTGGGAAGGATTATAATCTGTGAATAATTCAGACCAAGGGAAATCATGAAGAAAACACAAGAATCCACCGGTTGTGTTTGAATATGAAGTATCTTCCTTGGGCCCACGTGTTTGCTTCGCTCCCAGCTGAGGGTTCTGTTTGGGAAGATTGCAAAACCCTTAAGAGGTGGAAGTGGGAAACTGGGGGTGGGCCTTCAGGTTTCCTATCCCAGCTGCACTTCCTGTTTGCTCTTGGCATCCGCACTGTTGATACAGTGCTGCTACCCCCGTGATGGATTGTGTCCCCTCACAGTGACATCCAAAATAAACCCCTCATTCTTTAAGTCACTACCTGTTCCAAATATTATTTTAAGATAATAAAAACCATGGGTGACATGAATACAGGAATGGAGGCTGTGAGTTGATACTAGACATTTTCTATGGATTTACTGGCAGAACATAAACCAGGTTCCCAGAATTCATGCTGGACAAATGGGCCTGTGAATGCACAAAGCTCTGTACAAGAAGAGTCACTTTAGTATTACAATATTTAAGTATTAAATGATCAACTATTACACATTCAAAAAAGGCTTAGAAAATAAGTACAAGACCTATCTTGTTCCTTCCTGTGAGTTAAGGTCTTCTGGGAACAGACAGGAGAGAGAAGACTCTTGAGTCCCAAGGCAACCTGTCAATTTTCTGCCCCTTCTGCATTCTGTACTCCAGTCCAATGATTTACAATACTAGAAATAGTCCCCTAAATTGCTTCATGTTGACAGCCCTAGTCTAGAATCTCAGGCAAAGAAAGGCATCCTATGAAACAGAAGCTGAGATTATCCATTCATGTCGGACTCAGAATCAATAAATATTGTTTTATCATTTTGCTTTAGATTTCTTTCATACAGTTTAAAAATATTTTATTAATAATTTTTAAAATATTTTATTAATAGTTTTTATCTTATGTGTATAAGTACATTGTGAGCATGTATACAAGAGCACTTGTGTTGTGCAATGTCCATGGAGGAAAGAAGAGGACATCAGATCCCCTGGAACTGGAGTTATGGGCAGTTGTTAGCCGCCATGTGGGCACTGGGAACTGAACCCAGGACCTCTGCAGGAGCGGTCAGTGCTCGTAAGCACTGAACCATCTCTCCAGCCCCCATACATTTTTTAAAGAAATATGTTGCAGATATAAAGTTTCCCCACTCTTGTGTTCTGTCCTCACTCCAACACCAGAACAGTTTATAAAAGTCAAAAAGAGGGAAACAGCCCATCTACTCAACTCTTAGTGAAATGGAAAGATATCTATTATACACTACAAAAAAGTAAACAAAAGAATGCTATCAAACACTATCTATTCAGTGGCACAATAATCCAGCAAAATATCTCCCCTGAGACATTGAAACGCATAGGGTAGTGTCACAACACAAGCAAGATTACACTGCTGCTTCCGTACAGTGGGGTAAGCTCTTTAGAAACATCTCATTTAATCATAACAATCAGAAGATGTCTGACCTCTCCCATCTTGGCCCTGGAAGAGAGGCAGCCTCGGAACCAAACCTGGAGTTAAGGTCTGCCAATGCACCAACAGCCTCTAGAAGGCAGGGTTACAGGGGATTTTAGTTTCTTCTTTATACTTTGAATCTTTTCCAAATTAAAAATGAGATCTAGGGGCTGGAGAGATGGCCTAGCGGTTAAGAGCGCCGACTGCTCTTACAGAGGACCCGGGCTTGATCCCCAGCACCCACATGGCGGCTGAGAACCGTCTGAAGCTCCAATTCCAGGAGAACTCCAGTTCCAGGGGAATCCGAGACCCTCTTCTGAACTCCGCGGCGTTGCACGACACGGGTGCACAGACTTGCATGCAGGCAGTACATTCATACACATACGAAAATAAATAAAATTAATAAAAAAATTTAAAAAAAAATAAAAAATAAAAAAAATAAAAATGAGATCTATTCTGCAATAAAAAAAAATGAACAACATAATGTTCGCATAAACACTCAACATGGCTTCCACCATAGCAGAAGTTAAGACTGTATAGGCCTTAGGAGCACACCCTACTTTCAGTCCCCAAAAAACTGTTGGATCTACCTCCCCGAGCTTCCGTTCCTTCATCTGCAACGTGAAATAACAGTGTTTACCCCGTTGGCTTATTGTAAGCATAAACTAGAACGCTGTTTTTTTAAGTGAAATGAGTAGACACACTTGGTGGGTGGGTGGTCCTTAAGGAGGAACAGCTGGATGCTGGAGGATGACAACAAGTACACTGTCCTATAAGACTGATGCTCTGCACTGAGGAGCAGAGAGCACCACTCAACGTCCTTCCATCAGGACTAGGAAATAGAATGGAAGGACTGGCTATATCATCTCTGTGTTTGATGTTGGTCAGTAAATCAAATCATGTCCTATTTGTAGATCTGGATACAGATGGAAATGTCTAGCTAATACAAACAGGATGTGAAGGGAAACTTCAAATTAGAAAGAGCTGGACATGACCACAAAGGAGCTGAACTAGCATGGAAAGAAGGGGGCATCTCCATTATGAGAATTATGCCATTATCCTACCAGGTCACCATTAGTCTCGGGGATTTTCTGGTGTCTGGAGACAGAATTCAGAGATCAGTGAACCCCAGGATACCATTCACTCCCCCATTTATGTGAGGGTGCGTGATCTCTGGATATCCACACGCTCATCTCAGCAGCATCTTCTGTGATCATGGAACCTGAAAACCAGGTATTCATGACTTTAAGAAGTTACAGCCTGGAAAAGAATACAGGTATAAACTGAACAAGGGGCCAGCCCAGAAGACCCCCATCTAGAAGCCTGATGGTAAAGCGGCCCCTGCTCCTGCTCTGGATGCTCCCAGCTAGCCTGAGAAGGCAGAATGAATCAAGTGGGTTCTGAGTGTGGAGCCAAATTATCTGATGGCCGAATACTTTACAGAGACCTGTGGGGCCTGGTTTGGCCATTCAGCAACCTGGCCACGAGTGCACTCCCTGCTCACACTCAGTCAGCACACCCAGAGGCAGAGAGAGCATCATAAATCAAGGCAAATAAAGAGTCTCCATGGACAGGAGGTGTTTTGTAAAAGCAGAACCAAGACTCAGTCCCCAAGTCAGCAGCCCTTTCTTTTGGCATCACCTCCTGCATGCTGAGAGAGACGACTTGGTTTTCTGGCTGAAACAGTAAGTGTGATTCACTTGATTTCCAAGTATTATAACATTCCCTAAAAACCTCAGCGGCAGGCTGGAGGCCAAAGCTCCACAGAGTGTGTTTAGCATCCATTTAGCATCAACACAAGAGCGGCCAGTGCCATTTCTACTCCAACTTGGTAGAGTTCTCAGATCTGATCCCTGGTGAGAATCATAAAGGTTTGGGGGAGGTTAACATTTTTTTTATTGAATTGTTGAGATTTTCATACAGTATAATTTGATGGTATTTAGATCTTCTCCTCTATCCCCACCTCCCCTATTGCTCCCACCCAATTTAATGTACTCTATTATATATATGGCATACATATAGGGCATATATATATATATATATATATATGTCTTATAGCATCTAATTTGTGTCTCCAAGTGCCCTTCGGTGTAGATCCATACAGTGGAGACTGGCCAACCTACCATGAGTCCCATGCTCTAAAGAGACTGTCTTTGTGCCTCCCAACAGCCATCTGCTGCCACAGTTTTCTCAAACGGACTTATGGGATTGGAGGTATATGCCCATTCACGTGACAACTGCTGTGAAAATAACACCCATGCTTCATTGTACTCAGCCCAGCACTATGTCCCAGACCTGATGAGCTGCTCACCATTTGTGCTTCTCTCCATATCTTCCACTTCTCAAATACCTGTACTCTAAGGTGTCTGGATGTTGGGGGGCAGGGGGAGAGAATCTATCACCATTTATTTAAAATGCCTGCTCTCGCTCTTCCTGGCACCCTCTTCTTTAAAACTAGATTCATCTTTACTGCCATCTGAAATGTTTCTGGCAGAAGTGAAGGTGGCTGCTTTGCAAGCTGATTGGATTAGTTGCCAGGCTGGATTGTGTAATCCAACACTCATTCTGAGAGGCAGCAAATGTATCCGCACCAGGTGGCTGCAAATGCCATCTCCTGTCCAGGCTCCATCGTCATAAGTCATCACTATCCCACATCCTGGGAGTCCCATCGCATGAATCATTTACTATGTTGGATACAGTCCACCACAGAGAAGAAATCTTGAACCAGAAGCAAGTGAAAGGGATCCTCTCCTGGGCACTGGCAGGTGCGCTACCAGGAAAGCATAAGCTGCTGAGGGAATGTGGCAAATGTTCCCCTTGTGAGTCTTAGGGATCATTTGCAATTTTCTTTACATTTGTCTGAAGTTTTGTTTTTCCAAAGGTCTTTGTCACTGAACATTTCAGTTGCCCCAACCAACTGCTGGGAGCTGGGTAGAGGAATGAAATGCTGAGAGGCTGTTCAAGGTGAAACATGCTGAAGACAGAACCAAATCCACCCAAATTAGACTTCAACAGATTTGCATAATTTATTCTAAAACAAAATGTATCTATTTTGTAATGTATCTTGGTGAACACAACTAGTTAATTTAATTTACTCGTCTATGCAATTTCAAAAGAGAGTGAAAGTGAGAGCATTTGTGATAATCTCTTAATAGCTAAACAATTCTTCAGGCCGTCTGCTTCCTAGAACGACTGCAAGGAGGGATTTCGAACTGTATGATGCTTTCCATAGCTAAAGTTAGCTCTCCAATCAAAGTATCAATGAGACCAAGAAAAATGAGCAACTACTGGTGGTCTTCAGAAGAGGGATGGAGGGGAAAAGGAGTGGGGGAATAAACAACTCCTTCACAGACACCCTTTCAAAGGATACCTATTAATTCAGCATCTACTATGTGCTGAGATAAGAGTGAAGGAAATCAGAGGGGAAGATGAGCTCTTGGATACTTGGGCTTTTTGATGGACACAGGCATTGGGCAAATGCTCACAGAATAAGTGAGGATGTACATCTATGGTTAAGTGAGTGAGGGACAAGCCAGGGGTAGACAGACTGTTCCATTTAACTGAATGCCAAGAGAGCTTGCATAAGTGGAGTCCCCAGACACAAACCAGAGATGAGGAAGAGCAGGGGGAGGACTATCCCAGGCAAAGAGCAACAGGAAAACAGGGCAGAGGACTGGAAAGAGACCTGTGTGACAGAGGACAGTGAGACAGACGTTTCCAATAAGGGAAAGGGACCTCCCTGAAGAAGAGGGAAGTCCACCCAAGTCCTGGAGGCAACAATGTGGCCTTTGTTATTGGGGGTAGACCTGGGCATGGCTGGATGGAGGCTCTGACCCCTTGCGTATACACTGAAGAGATGCTTCTGGATTCCAGTAAAGAAATGCGTTAAGGGAAGAGCAGAGAAGCTACATTTGTGCAGGGCAGAGCTGGGGGTGGCTCAGCCTGGGGTGGTAGGGTACAGTCAAAGAACAGAGAGTGAATGTGCAGGCCATGTTAGAAGTGGAATTAGATTGTGCCAATGAGAGGGAGACGAGCACCTCGCTCACTGCCTGACTGTGTGGTTGGCTGCTTGAGATGTCATGGCTGAGGGGGCCCCTCAGAGTGACCAGGGGCAGGTGGGAGGACCTGACGGCTGAGGGGTGTCCACCTCAGAGTGACCAGGGGCAAGTGAGAGGACCTGACAGCTGAGGGGGTCCACCTCAGAGTGACTAGGGGCAGGTGGGAGGACCTGACAGCTGAGGGGGTCCACCTCAGAGTGACCAGGGGCAGGTGGGAGGTCCTGACGGCTGAGGGGGTCCACCTCAGAGTGATCAGGGGCAGGTGGGAGGTCCTGACGGCTGAGGGGGTCCACCTCAGAGTGGCCAGGGGCAGGTGGGAGGTCCTGAGCTTTGTTTCATAATTAATGAATTGAGCTGCCTTTAAAGTACACCAGTGATGATGCCAGATGCACCTGGGCATTGAGGCCTCTATTTTAACTCATAGTGGCTGACCTGTAATGAGAGTTCAGTCTATGCTGGGCCAGCTTTAAGCATTTCAGGTGCTGGTTCATTTACTCCTCCTAGGATGCTGTGAGGTAGGCACTGTGGACATCTCCCCTTCATATAGGAAGCTCCCAGGACTCTACAGGGAATAACTTACCCATGCTTACACAAGCAGTACCTAGTAGCACCTGGATATAAACCAGGTGTTCTGGTTCGAACACATCTCACTTCAAAGTCAAGCTAGTGGCCGTGCTTAGATTAATGTGTGTTCCCTAGTCTGTGCCAAGAGAACAGTGGAGAAAAAATTCTCTTCAATAAATGGTATGGCCTCCTCTGGCAGTGGGTCAGTAGTGGGCAGAAATTCTTTTTGTCACACTTATGACTTAGTAAGCAGCAACCAAACACTATCTTATGAGAAAATCTGTTGTTAAAAATCTGAGCCACAGCTGGGCGTGGTGGCGCACGCCTTTAATCCTAGCACTTGGGAGGCAGAGGCAGGCGGATCTTTGTGACTTCAAGGCCAGCCTGGTCTACAGTGTGAGTTCCAGGACAGCTGGGGCTACAGAGAAAAAAAAAATCTGAGCCACCCTTGGGGCCCTGGGATCAGAGAACACCCATAGGTCAGGGAGTGTCTTTTTGGCCTGAATGGCTCCTGGGTGAGTGTAGGCCTGAGAGGCATTTCTGAAGAATGGGAGGACAGGATACTGACAAGCTGAGGGCCCAGGCAGCAGGAGGCTTGGCTCAGGCTGGGAAGTGCGTGGGACATGCCTATGTTAGCCATGGGTAGAGCTCGTTAGCTGAAAATGAACCTGGGTTCTGAGCCTGGCCATTGGGTGGACCAAACTTTAAAGCTGCATCTCACGGCTATTGAGTCCTAGAACTCTAAAGTTCAAGGGGTGTACACGGTACCCACAGCCCCATTCCACCAAAAGGGTGATTACCTTCAGGAAGTCTTCTACCTGTACCAATCTCAGAGCAGAGGATGTTTCCACACTCCCAACTAAATTGTTAGCCACTCAAGGGGGTATGTATGACCTGGGGGTTCCCAAGAGGCTGAGGGAATGTATCCAGTCCACAGAATAGAAAGCTAAATGTGGCCAGCAGAGAACCCTGGCACACAAGAGAAAAGACTGCCACTGTGAGGACAGACATCAGACACCCCATCCTGGCTCATCAGTTGAATAAGCCATAAGAAAGAAAAACAGCCACAGTTCAGTTGCCAGCCCTGCATACAACCGTGGGCCTCTACTTTTCTTTTTTTAATTTTTTTAAGTGTATGAGCATGTCTCTCTGCATGTAGGTTTGTGCACCCGTGTCGTGCAATACTGCGGAGGTCAGACATGGGTGTCGGATTCCCCTGGAACTGGAGTTAAAGACGGTTCTTAGCCGCCATGTGGGTGCTAGGAATAGAACCCGGGTCTCTGGAAGAGCAGTTGGCACTCTTAACTGCTGAGCCATCTCTCCAGCCCTGGGCCTCTACTTTTCAAGGACCAAAATAATTCTGTCTATGCATTTTTCTCACATGGGGCAATATTTTTTCTTTTGCTTAGTGTTTTTGGCCTCTCTCTCTCTCTCTCTCTCTCTCTCTCTCTCTCTCTCTCTCTCTCTCTCCCCCTTCCCCCTCCCTCCCTCCTTCCTCCTCTCTCTCCATTTAGTAGTATTTTCTTTACCTTAGTAGAAATTTTTGAATACTCTCATGTCTTTATCTTTATGCCCCTTCTTACATCCTTCTAATTTTGTTGTTGAAGTTTTTCAGTATAAAAAATAACAACAACTTGGGGCTGGAGAGATGGTTTAGCAGTTAAGAGTGCCAACTGCTTTTGCAGAAGACCCGGTTTCAATCCCCAGCACTCACATGGCGGCTGAGAACCGTCTTTAACTCCAGTTCCAGGGGAATCCAACTCCCTCTTCTGACCTCCGCGGCATTGCACGACACGGGTGCACAAACCTACATGCAGACAGTACACTCATATACATAGAAAAATAAATAAAATTAAAAAAAAAAAAACAACAAAAAAAAAACTCCAGGCTGGAGAGATGACCCAGCAGTTGAAGGCACTGACTAGTCTTGCAGAGGACCCAGATTTGAGTCCCAGAACCCACATGGCAGCTAACAACTGCCCAAGACTCCAGTTCCAGGGGATCCAACACCCTCTTCTGACCTCTGCAGGCATTACAGAACACACTTACATATGTGCAGGCAATATACACAAACACATAAAATAATAAAATATTTAAAATATATAAAGCAAAAAGACTGTATTCAAGGCTGGTAGGAAAACGGTAACCCACCTACAGAGGCAGAAACAACAGAATAACCTCAGATCTCTCATTGGCGACCCTCCAAGCCAGAAACACATAGGACAATGTCTATCAAATTCTGAAAGTAATACCTCCCAACCAGAATTGCTATATCCAATGAGGAACACACCAACATAGACCTGGAAAGAGTTGGCACCAATCACAATTTTGGTTTAGAGCATACCAGCTCAGAATAGTGTAAATTTGCACTTGAGAAGACATATAATATGGGGGAACATAAACACATTTCATATATAAAGAGGGCAGCAGTCAGCATCATGACAAGGACAGCACAAAGAAGCACAAAAGTCTTTTCTATACTAACTTGGCTTCTACTTTTGAAATAAAATGTTAAAGCTTTGATTGGTAGACTAATAGGCCTACATCACTGACAAACATAAACCCTATAGAACTGTTACAAATTTAAGGAACAAAATTAGTGGCCACAAACAGACTCATTTTTGCTGTACAAGTGCATTCTTAATCAGCAATGTCTTCACAAAAGATTGTTCAGAGACAAGAGAGGAAATTATCAGAATTGAAATGAAGCCTTGCTGAGCATGGTAACACTTGCCTGTAATATCAGCTCCCTAGAGGTTGAAGCAGGACTGCGAGTTGAGGGACAAGCTGGGCTTCATATTGAGACCTTCTCTCAAAGCAGACAACAAAAGTTTCCCCGGGAATCTCATGCTGAAGCACTAGCTCCTCACCAGCTAGATGAAGAGCTTGTCTCCAAGGAAAAGATGTCACACGTTTCTGACAACTTGTCAGACCGGCACACAGGCCAGACTGAACCTGGGGAGGAGCCACCAATTAACCAGGACTGTCCAGTTATCCATGTCCCTTGCTTTCTATTTAAACCTAAACTTCAGGGCAGTGCACTACAGAGTGGACTCCCTGTTTATTATCTCTTTTCATCATGGCTACACTGAATAAATCTCTTTCTTTTTACTACAAATCAAAAAAAAAATTGTTATATCCAGCTAAGCTATCTCTTAAAATTGGCAGACATCTATGAACATCTCAAGATAAGCCCAACTTAAGGCAGTTCACAATCACCAAGCCAACACCACAGAAAGTACTTAAAGGCACATTATATACAGAGAAGGAAGATAGTCCCAATCAGGAGCACACAGGAAAAAATAAATTTTATGAGAGGATTAACTAAACAAAGAAGAGCTACATAGGAATCTATCCTCTCCAACATGGTAAATCAGAAAAACTAAAAAAATAAAGAGGAAAGTGAAAAATAAATAATAATCACACCAACCAAAAAAACAACAAAATTACAACAATATCCCTTAATATTGCAAACAGCCTCAACTTAACAATGAAGAGATGTAGACTAGCTGAATAAATTAAAAAACCAGGTACAACTATCTGTTGTCTCCAAAATCCACACAGAGAAATCTTCCTGAAGTTATTTCTGGTGGACATTTTGTTACAGCGATGAGAAAAGGCTGCACTGCGTCTTTGCGTCAGTTACTTCTCTGTTGCTGTGATAAAATGCCATGACCAAGACAACATAAAATTTATTGAGCTGGATGTGGTAGCTCACCCCTTTAAATCCTAGCACTTAGGAGGCAGAGGCAGGCGGATCTCTGAGAGATCCAGCCCAGCCTGGTCTACATAGTGAGTTCCAAGCCAGCTGGGGTTACGAGCAGACCCTGTCTCAAAAAGACCGAAAAAAAAAAAAAGACGTTCAAGCACTTCCTTGGGGAAAACATGACATCTTTTGGTTAAAAAAAAAGAAAAAAAAGAAAGAAAGAAAGAAAGAAAGAAAGAAAGAAAGAAAGAAAGAAAGAAAGAAAGAAAGAAAGAAAGACGAAAGGAAGAAAGAAAGAAAATCCTCCAAATCAGGTGATATGTGTATGTATGTATATATTTATGTGTGTGTGTGTGTGTGTATATATATATATATTGAAGCAATACAAGTTGGAGAAAAAAATGGAATATCCCATGTTAAAGCATCACAGTATTTTTAATGTTTTTTTTTTGTATCACAAGTTTAATATATGTTACTTTGATGCTATGTGTACCCTAAAGTTCAACTTAAAATAAAATTTTAAAAAAAGAGAGAAGAAGAATTGATTGTCTCACAGTTCCAGAGGCTGAGACCATCGTGGCAGGGAGCACAGCAGGGGGCAGCTAGACCCGAAAGCTGAGTACTCACATCTTCAAGCGCACACAGGACACAGAGAGAGCAAGCTGGAAGAGGGCCGAGGCTATGAACCCTCGAAGCTCACCCCCAGTGACATGCTTCCTTCAGCAAGGCCACACCTCATAAAGTCTCTATGACCACCCCCCTACAACCAGTCCCACCAACTAGCCTAGTGTTAAAATACTTGGAGCCTCCTGGGGTCAGTTTTCATTCAAACCTTCACAATCATCTGATAGATTTCTTCTGCTTTATTAAATGCTATGTGAAAGGAGGAGAAGTGAGCAAGATGTTCATCTGCACATCTTTTCTGGCCTTCCTCTGAGCCTCCCGGTTCCTGTGCAAGGCCTCGCAATGCAGTCTAACTTACCCTTAGATCTCAAATTCATGAAGGCAGGGTGCTTCATTCATCTGTACATCACAGGCACTACATTCAGTGCTTAACGATAAAGAGGCCTCAATTATTGATTGAAAGTACAAAGCTAAGACACTCTACTCAGCTACTTCTCAACTGCAGAATAGGGTTAATTCAATAGTTAAAACAGATTCAACCATTCAATGTGTGGAACTGGCCAAGCATCAAAGATGTTGGCTATAACTCCAAGTATAAAAATACTACAGCTCTTGGGGCTGGAGAGATGGCCTAGTGGTTAAGAGCGCCGACTGCTCTTGCAGAGGACCTGGGTTCGATCCCCAGCACCCACATGGCGGCTGAGAACCGTCTGCAACTCCAGTTCAGGAGAACTCCACTTCCAGGGGAATCCGACACCCTCTTCTGACCTCCGCGGCATTGCACGACACGGGTGCACAAACCTACATGCAGCCAGTACATTCATACACATAAAAAAATAAATAAATAAAAAATTTTTTAAATATTATAGCTCTAACACATATCACTATGTAAATAGTTAAAGGAATTTTGAGTTTTCACCTTTTCTATAAAAGCATGTTTTCTCTTCATTAAAATACTACAATTGGGGAGATGGCTCAGTGCTTAAAAGCATGTCATGCTCTTGCAGAAGGCTCACAAACACCTATAACTCCAGCAATGCCCTTTCCCTACTCTGAAGGATTCTACACTCACATGGACATACCCATACATAGACACATAATTTTACATGTTTTTTAAATAATATGAGTAATTTTTTAAATCCCCCCAAAACATGATTAGGTTAAGCTGGCAAAAACAAGTGGAGGGGAGGGAGTTAACACTTCACCAGGATACCTCACCAATTTCTAGATCATAGAGCTATTTGTGATGTCCTATTAGGATGGTCTCAGGCCAACGTTCTTGGTAATTTTGATCAATATGTGTATGGTCTGTTAGATTTCTCCTTGTGTAGTGACTAGGTATTAATTCCAAGGGGATGAGCTCTGGGAAACAATGGTATTAGGGCAAACACTAGGGGCAGCAGGAGAGGGTGGAACAGATAAAATGATTTTTTTGTCTTTTTGAGACATGGTTTCCCTATAGCCACAAGTAGATCTCACAGAGATCCGCCTGCCTCTGCGCCGCCCTTGCTGGGATTAGAGGCATGTGCTTTCAGATAAAATTATATTAATTTGCATTTAAGTCCTATTGAGTTTTCAGGATCTCTAGTGATAGCTAACGAGAACATTGATTCATTTCCACCTGGTGAGCCCTTCTTGTTGGGGATTCAGTTCTCAGTATATGCATATTTTCTGTACTTACAAGTATCTCATATATACCTCAAGTGGAGCTTTTATAATTTTGTGAGGGGGAAAGGAATACAAAGTCTTGACCCTACAATTTCTGCTTCTTGATAAACTATATTATTCTGAGAATGAATGTAACCCTAGAGCTGGAAGCATGAACACTACTCAAATCATCAGTCTCTCATTTTATGAAGAAACGGGGTTCCAGTGAGGTGAACTGGGTCTCCCTGTCTATGGCTGGTGGTAAAAGGCACAGATCTGGAACAACCTCCCCAGCCCAGCACAGCATGTGTTTTATCTCTGTTCTCAGATTATGTTGCTGTTAGCCAGGTACATTCAAATTCTCTTCATAATTACAACTGCTGTAACAAGTACAATGATCCCCCAGATCCCTAACCCATGCCTCTATCTAGGGGAGGTTTGTTGTCATTTATTTTGTTTTGTTTGAGACAAAGTCTCACACTAGCTCAGGCTGGCCTGGAACTCAGGATGTAGCCCATGCTAGCCTTAAATTCTCAGAAATCTCTTGAATCAGCCTCTCAAGTGCTGGAATTACACATCAACCACTATTCCCAGCATTCCCATGATGTCATTTTTAATAACAAATAGGGATACTGTTGATGGTAGGATGGTAGGCATGATAATCGTCACTCAAAAATCTCCACATTCTATCCCCAGAATTTCACCTTATTTGGCAAAGTGGAATTTTCAGATTGATCAAATTAAGGACCTTGAGCTAGAGAGAATACTGTAGATGGTCTGGGTGGTCCCAAAGTCACCACACATGAAGAAGACCAGGCTTCTGGGGGTCAATTTGCTTGCCCAGGACACATAGCAAGAATATTACAGAGCCAGTATTGGAAGCTAACCTTGATCTATTATTATTTCATGTCAGTATATCTTTTGTATATGTTGTCAATACCGGAAGGAAGTCAAATTTATATTATTTTTTCTATACCAGCATTGAATTTTCTTCAAATAATTTTGAGAACATTCTGCATGTTTCTGAATTTTCGCATCCATATTTTCCTATTAACTTTCACAAATACTATTTCTTTATTTTTTATTTTATTTTTATTGATGCTTTGTGCATTTCATACATTATTTTCCAATTCAGTTCAGGCACATTTCCCTTTCCCTTCCCCCCCACCCCCACCCCATCCCAGATCATGCATTCTGCCATAACTGTCCTGCATCTTTCTCTCAGTTTTTTTTCATTTTTTAGCTATAAGTGATAATCCATGAGTACAAGCATCCTTCATGCAAAACCAATCTGCAGGCTGTTGTGCCCAAACCCCCACAGCCCACCATCCAGTGGGGGGGGTGACGGGTTGTTTGTTCAATCAAGTTGATCAAATGAGTGTCCAGACTACATTGCTGTAGTTACACACAAATACTATTTTTAAATTTACAGTAAGATATCTTTTCCTCAATGCACAAAATTTTTTACTTCACAGAATTTGCAACTTAAGGAACAGAAAATTGCTCAAGTCATAGAAAAGTAAACTGAGGTTCAGCAGTCATCCCACAAAAGCCACGATGAGGGAGGAAGTGGGGTCTGTGTGTCTGGCTGATCTGCAATATCACCAAACTGCTCTTCAGTACATCAGAATCTTCCCTACCTCCATTTTGCTCTTTAATGGGGTGTTTTTCTTACCATTCTCCAGCAAGGAAGCTGCTCCCAGGACCACTCTGTACAGGAACATGTGGGAAGTGAAAGGGGGTGGCTTACACATAATTTGCTTGTTTCTTCTCATCCTCTGAACCAAGAACAGAGTGGGAGGCTAACGGCCAGATAATATGTTTGTTATTGGTCAGGCTGATGTTAGAAAATGTGCTTCACATGTGTGGATAGGAGAATTTCCTAATACCCCTCGCCCACCTCACTCACTCACTAGGAATCAAACAATCCCAACCAGCCATGGGCACTGCAGGACCACCAGTCAACCCGGTCAGATAACACACCAGAGCTGTGTAGGCACAGTAGTTGGGTCAGCTCAGGACAGACAGATAAGAAAGACGGATAGACAAGGCTATGTATACTTGATATAATGATTTGAATCCACCCTAACTCACATAGCTAATGATGCATTCTTAGGGCAGGAGTTTGCACATGTATGAGTACACATGTGTGCTTAAGCATGGAGGCCAGGGGTCAACCTCAGGGCTGTTCCTCAAGAGTTATCCACATTGTTTGTAGAGACAGGGTCTCTCACTGGGACTGGGTCTCACAGATCCCACTAGGCTGGCTGGCCAGCAAGCTCCAGGCATCCACCTCTCTCCTCCTTCCCAGCATTTGGGATTAAAAGCATATACCACAACTGTATCTTTCAACGTGTATGCTGAGGATCAAAACTGGCTCTTCCTCCTCGTGCCACAAACCTTTTTCTGACTGAGCCATAGCACAAGCCCAAGTAACTCTTATCATTAAAGAGCAGAGTCCAGGGTAAGAAGGTACAGAGAGGCGAGCTTCGGAGCCCCACTCCCACGCAGAGAACCACCCGCTTCCCCAGCCTGCGTAGTTAAATGTCTTCAGCTAAGAGAAACGAAGCTTTCCTCCCTCCTTTAAATAAGGAAATGCCCTACCATGTTCAGCATTTATCAGCTTCCAAAGAGATGAAAACACATTTCCATGTCAGTCATTTTCACCTCCATCCTGAGAGATGCAGTGCACTAGTATGTCAAACCTTGACCCTGTTATTCTCAGACTCCCAGTCCAATACTTGGCTTGAAATCTCCCCAAGTGTTTTCCAGATTTTCAGTTCATCCTCACGGGACTTTTTCCTCTAAGCAATGGAGGAACCTATTTTGTTCAAAGACTTGAAAACACAATGTAAATTCAAAGTCCGGGCTGCTGTTTAAAACTCCCAGTGCTGTTTGATAGGATTCTAACTGCAGCAGCAGTAGACTCTGGAGGACAACTGAAGACTCATCCCAGAGGAAAGTGGGTACAGTCCCAAGGAGTCAGGGAGGCAGGAAGCAGGGGACAAAAGAACTACTCAGACTCAGGGGACAGGGGCAACTCAGTGGTCCCTTTGGGCCTCAGGGCCTTGTAAGTGATGAGCTTTCTGGTCACAGTTGGCCTCTTCTTCTTGCTGAAAGAAAATGCCATACTAAATATCCCACAGCTGAAATACTTACGGATCTCACAGTTAGCTCCCACCCAGCCATGAGGGCAGTGGCAGGTGTAACCATTGGGCTGGTCCAAGCAGGTTCCCGCATGATGGCAAGGGTTACTGTCGCATTCATTGATGTCAATATCACATTCTTCCCCTAGGGAGATAAAGACACGTGGCAGTGAAATGGTCCTGCCTGTATCTTCCAACACGTGTCTGGCAAAACCTAAGTCCAAGGCTGGGATCATAATCTCCAGCCAGGATGCCATTTGTATAAAGTTCAGAACTCTCAGAAAATTCCAGACAAGGGTTTTTTTTTTTTTTTCCCTTGGCTAGAACTGAAAGAGAAGAATCTCTCCTTGAGCCCATGAAGGGATTAACTGAAACCAATTCCCACATTTAAATAAACCATCTGAGGTTGATCTGAAAGGTGAATTGAGCTTCTTGGATTTATTAAAGTCTATTTCATTTTCAGTCAGTGGCTGAATGTCATATATTTTTCTGAAAACCCCAGGAAGCTGAACATTCAGTGTATGACGATTTTATAGTTAAATGTTTGAGTGTGCTAGACTGGCCATTGGCTCTTCAATGGACATAGGAGTGCTCACAGCTCGAATCCACTGTGAAATCTGATTCTAATACCTCCATATGCTTGGACATGAAGACAGGGAGGGATGTTAATTTCAGGGAAAGCATTAGACCGACCTAAGGAGTGACAGTTATAAAGCATGACATTATTCTAAACCTGACACAACAGTCCCTAGGAAAGAGTCGGCCAAAGGATGTCACATCCAGTGAAGTCTGTCCTTCCCCCACAAGAAGACAGTGACCTCAAGTTCCTGACTCTTGTGAGACCCAACCTCCTGGGCATGCCTGCCTCACAGATCCTGCTGTACGGATACAAGCCAGATCACACAGCTGGCCAGTGTCACTTTCTCCAAACACCCACTTCTAGGAAATGGCTTGTTAGCAATCGTGTGAACAAAGACACCCTCCAATGATTTGACAGCTATCACAATGAGCCAATACAAAATGAATATGCTTCTTAAATCTGAGGGTCTCTCATCAAGGTTGAAGGGTGTACTTCACACTGAGGCAATCTCTCTTAAAAGTGAAAAAAAAAAAGAGAATTTTTCAAAATAAGCCCTTGTTTGCTAAGATAAATGCAGAAAGAGATGAAAAAGCAAGACTATTATCATCGTTATAGTCAACTAAGAGCAAAACCAAATATTTGTTTGTGTCTTCAGAAGACAGTATTTCAGCAGATTCAGGTAATTACTTTCAGACTTATTTTAAGATAATTGCTTCCTGGCTGCTATTGGCTTACCTCATATTTATAAAGTCGCCATATGCTAGTCACAGATCACTTCAGAGGAAGAATCTCACACTGAAACATGCCATCCCATCTCACACGCTTTATGTACCTGGCTTCTGATTATTTCATTTTTCAAGTACAATCTGTTGAACAAAAACGTTGACTACCTCTAGGTCATCCTAGGTTGATTATAATTCAGTTGTGTTGCAGCAATTTTGTTGCTTGCAATAAATATAGCAATTTACATCAATAGGACGGACATGAAATTGATGGACTCAAACTGACCTATTTAAAATGTGGTCTTTGTGCACCAGAGGGATGCGCACTCTGAGTGGAGGGGGATGGGCCACGCCATTTCAAATGGCATTACTTGGAGGACTGGTCGAAAAGACATAGAAACAGGAATGTGCTGAAAAAATGCTGAAAGAAAAAAATCTAAGACTTTGACAGATTAATACATCAGTAGCTCTTTCGAACCATTTAGGAAGGCAGGCTTCATTGACTTAGTTACTAAACAATAGCCTTCCTTAGCTGGTAATACGGACACTGAGACTTTTGAAATGAGTTGTCCTGATACCTGGACAGCAACAGCAACAGAAATGGCCTGGATTGTCCCTTCACTGTCTGGGGGACCAGAAGTCCCACTCTGAGTGTCAGTGCCATGCCCTTCTCATTTCCTGTCCCACCAGCATGTCCTTAGAAGTCTACTGGGAATTAAATGTCAATGATATCAATTCCCTCTCCAACACTAGACAGTCTTGATGCAGTATCTGAAGGCTGACAGGTCCCTGGAGCCAGCTCTCAGTCCCAGCAGGGGCACTGCAGTGGCCCATTTTATAGAATAACATTCCTACTTGGTTTCTACTTGGCTCTCTATCTGAAGCTATCACTGTGTCAAACACTGCTGGTAGGAACATGGGAGGACTCTGGAGGTGGAGTGCTCCATGGATGCTAGGGGTCCAAACTCAGATCGCATGGCAGGCATTTTAGTAACTGAGCTATCTCTCTAGCCTTAAGTGTGATGCTTTCTAAAAACCAATAGAGACAGTAGATACACTTGGGTACTACTTGTGAAACATTCCAATCATATTAATTCTGAATGTTTTCCTTGAATAAATGAGGAAATTTTAATAACAAAAAACATGCAGTCATTACTGTTAGTAAATCCGTGAGTTAGCAGAGTCTACACGAAAAGGTCTGGGTAACAATCCTGACAACTGTGTTCAACATGTCCTGGACCATGGCTTCAGCTGTAGCATCTTCACACTACATAAGCAAGTCTCGAAAAAATTCTATGGAACTTTTTCTACCATGTTGAAATAAATGCAGTCTTTCCTGTCCTTCCCTATAAACAACTAGATCACTGACTAAATATATGAAAAATAAAATACTTTTAAGGACTGGGTAATGGGCAACAAGACTGGGCACCATGGCTTCAAGAAGGGAAACAAGGCAGCCAAGTACCAGAGTCACCCTAGACTTCTGCCTGAAGCCAGTACTGAACACAATGGCTTCACTAAATTGAACAGATAAAAACTGGTGTTTGCATAAGCCAAGGTCATGTGTAAGGAATGCTATTAGAGACGACAGCCTGTCAGATAAAGCGCATGACATGCAGTGTCTTCCAGACCGATGCTGTCTCCCTGGAGTTGGCTGAATAGTGTCTGTAAATGGAAACCAGGAGCCTAGCAAACGAGATGAGAGACAGACAGTGTCTTGTAGGAATCCAGGAGGAATTCAAGTTCCCACTGCTCCTACAACATCTGAAAAAAAACATAAAAGGTCCTAACTTAGCAGCAGGCCATAACTATCACAAGAGTAGAGGGTAGAAGTGAACCAAGAAACAATCAACCAAACTGATCCATGACCTACCTACCACAAAGAAAGATCAGCACTTTCAAAAATAGACAGTCCAGGGGCTGGAGAGATGGCCTAGCGGTTAAGAGCACCGACCACTCTTACAGAGGACTTGGGTTCGATCCCCAGCACCCACATGGCGGCCGAGAACTGTCTGAAACTCCAATTCCAGGAGAACTCCAGTTCCAGGGGAATCTGACATGCTCTTCTGACCTCCGTGGCATTGCACGACACAGTGCACACACTTGCATGCAGACAGTACATTCATACACATACAGAAATAAATAAAAAAAATTAAAAAAAATAAAAAATAGACAGTCTAATCACTCACCGTCTTAACATACAGTGACCAGCATCCAGACAATTTTGAAGGAAAAGGGGTGGAGTGGATAAAGTGATGAAAGTCCTTCTGCCCACACTCACAAGTCATGTGGCTACAACGGATCTCAGCTCTCAAGGCTGAGCTGTACTGGCCAAGGAACAGACAATGAATCAATGAAAATCAATGAAGATCAGAGAACTCAAAAGAGAGTCATGCAAGCATGGCCAAGTGATTTCTGTTCAAGGTTCAAAAGTAATTCAATAGAGGAAAGACAGCCTTTTCAAGTACTGACGCAAATTTTCAACAGAAAAAAAAATAAAAGATAAAGAAACTCAAGTGGGAAGAGCCCATGAAAGAATATAGTCTGTGACAAGACAGGGTAACCCTTAACAGAATGGTCTCACTAGAAGGAAGGGCTGCAGCACGGGGAGTGCTATGCGGCCAAGGACGACCTTGAACCTGTGACCCTCCTGCCTGTCTCCTTAGTGCTGAGGATCATAGGCTTGCGCCACCACATTCTGCTTAATCTTAGTTAAGCTAAATGAAAATGACCTATGAACAAGCACTATATTCTAGCTGAAAAATGGTATTTCCCACAGACGTGACTTAACAATTTTGACACTGCTATAGTGCATGCTGGAATTAAAGTAGATGGATGATGTTGGATATAGTGGAGACTAAGTGTGTTGCTACTGGTGTGGGAGTTTACAAATAAAAGAAGGTAAGAATAATCCTTGTGGTAATGGATTAGAGTTGGAGAAATCACTATGAATTCCTCTCAAGCTTAAAATGGGTACGGGTAACTACATAGTGAGATTTTATATAAATAAATATACGTATATATTGGTATGCAATCATATACTTCCTTGTCTGTCATTTGAGAGAACCTAAATGTAGCAACATCCCAATAGTAGCAAACATTCTTAGTGCCTGGATATTTATTCCTAATATTCTCCAATAAGGAGTGAATCATCCTTAGAGAAATTGGTGACTCCAGAACTGGAACAAGAAATATACAAGATGAGACTCAAGCATCTTTAAGTGCCTGAAAGTATACACAAATTAAAACACACACAAAAAAATATTGTTGACCTCTGCCCCCCCCCCAATAATGGGGATTTGTCAAAGAGACACATGAACCAACTGAAGGATTTCCCAGTGTCCAAAGCAGAAACATTGTGAGCAATGTGTATTATAATGTAACACAAAGTACATAAGAAATACCCATGAGTCCATATTAATATAATATAAATGAATCATTGAGTAAACTATTAAATAGGGGAGATTAAACAAGTCTCTCATTAAGAAGAATTCCATATAGTTCTTTTGATACTCCACCCACATTAAAGGAAGCATAACTCACACTCATTAAGGGCATTTCACCAAGTGACTTCTGGAAAGGGAGGAAGAGAGCAGCTTGATAGTTGAAAAGCCAGATTAGCTGGAACCAGCCCAGGTGCCCCTCAACTGACAAGTGGATAGAGAAAATGTGGTACATGTATACAATGGAGTTCTATGCAGCGGTAAAGAGGGACAACATCATGAACTTTGCAGGTAAATGGATGGAGCTGGAAGACATTATGTTAAGTGAAGTAACACAGTCCCAGAAAAACAAACGACAAATGGTGTCCCTCATATGTGGATGCTAGTACCAATAACCCAGATATAAACATTTCTCATGGAGAGGGATGCATAGTAAAAGAACAACAACAGAAAGACTGCATCAGAAAATGGACCGAAATGGTGAATTGGGAAGGGGGGAGGGGTGGGTGAGGGACACTGGTGTATATTCGATTAATGCATATTTAATTGACGTGAGTTCAACAAGTGCCCAGTTTTGCCTAGACACTGTCTACAGGATACATGGTGTTTTAGTACTTAGTAAAAGTAAATATGTGTATATTAAACAACATTGGTTTACAGACTCTGATAAAAACGGTAATGCATCCGAGTTAAATGGAGATATAATTCACTGTTGTGTAACAACTATTTATAGTGGGTCCTGATGAAACTTACTTTCTAGGTGCCACAAAGGTTTTGATATGAGAGACTTTCTTGCCTCCCCCCCAGAACAAGGAGAAATATGACGATGATGGGGTTGCTCTCCAACTGTAAATTGGAGACAACTATTATAGAGGTAATCTCTTATAAAACTGGTAAAACTGCCTTCTTTAATTGACTAATAGACATAGAACTGTGAAAAGGATTACTCTCTGTTCAGAACCAAATATAACACTAAAGTCCTTAAACTATGCGCTTAAGCAAAATATATCAATACAGGAGCTCTGACATCAGTAATGGATTATTCCACCAGGGAGATGTTGGCCAGGGGATCTAAGGTCCCACAAAAGGTAAATGCTCCTTGCCTCTAAACTGGGATACCTGCAAGAAGAGAGGCGATAAGGCCCTGCTGCTGAAGACCTGATGTTAACATGGAAAAGATGCATTGAGACCACACATGCAAGTGTACAGATGGCCTCTGGAATACCAGAGAGTGTTACCAAGGGCCACTAAACCAATAAAGCAAATACGGGTCTCCTTGAGTCAAGCAAGACTCCACTGTCAGCACCAGCTACACCTCACCTGCCTGGAAATAATGTGCAGCAGAGGCAGCCATATGCCTGTATATCCCAAATCTAATTGGCTATTGGCTCTCTCCTTGGAGGAATGACCCATGGCTGATGCCACAAGCTTACATTCTCTACAGGTTAGGAGATATCATAAGCCACAGTAAGACCCCATCATATTTAACAGGAAAAAATGTAGTTCGTGGATCAACATCTCATCTAAACATATATGTCTATAACAAAGTAACCTACCATAACTATTAATGCTGCTTAAATACCTATATATCTAATTGCTTGTGCTTCATTAGTAGGATCGAAAGGTTATTCCTGGACAGACTGTCAGCCCATGAAAGGAAACAGCCAGAATTGACCAGAATCCAAGACAACAGCTCCAGAGAGAGTGGACTGTTCTGCTTCTCATCCACTTGTGCCCCTTTTCTAAGCCCAGGGAATAATCTGCGGAAGAGGGGGCGTGGTAGAATGTAAGGGCTGTGATTGGGGTAAAGGGTGAAACTACAGCAATGTAGTCTGGACCCTCATTTGATTAACCTGATTGAACATACAACCCCTCACCCCCCGCTGGAAGGTGGGGCTGTGGGTGTTTGGGCACAATAGCCTGCAAATTGGTTATACATGAAGGATGCTTGTACTCATGGATTATCACTTATAGCTAAAAAATGGAAAAAAAAAACTGAGAGAGATATGCAGGACAGTCATGGCAGAATGCATGATCTCGGTTGGGGTGGGGGTGGGGGTGAAGGGAAGGGGAGATATGCCTGAACTGAATTGGAAAATGATGTATGAAATGCACAAAGCATCAATAAAAAAAAATGTTGTGAAAAAAAAAAAAAGAAAAGAAAAGAAATATACCCAGAGTGCAGAATGGCCCAACTGTGTGTCAGAGCTAGGAGTGGATGTCAGGGCCAAATGTAGGTGGCCCCTGTGCAGTCCATCTAGAATAGGGTGTCCAGAGCCTTGGCCGGCCCTGCCCACTTCCTAACTGGATAACTCCACTCAAGGGCCTGCTCCCCTCTGCCACTTGGCTTTTCACCCTTGCTGTGGAGAAGTCTCACAGACCTAAGGCTTAGGGATTTCAGCAGAAAAGAGAGGTGCCAAGAAAGGGAAGCAAGCACTGGGGCAGTTATAAGCCGGGAGAGTGAGCATGGTAAAGATTGGCCCTCTTTACTGAAAAATAGGCTGGGGAAAAAGGACTCACCCAGGTTCCGTTCCCAGCACCCATGTGCTAACAGGGGATCCAACACTCTCTTCTGGTCTCTGGAAGTATTGTCAGACACTTGATGTGCTTACATATAGGCAAAACACTCACAACACATATAATAATTTTTTTAAAAAAGATTGGGTGTATAGTGGTTTCCATCCCAGCCAGTTCCACATATCAAGTATCAATATACCTCAACTTCAACTATATTGTGTCCCTAACTAGGAATAACTACTATGAAGAACTGCTTATAAAGTGTGGCAAATAAAAATGCATCTATGTATATAAAAAAAAAAGCCAGATTAACGCCATCCCATCAGCTGACCAAGGTCAACACCAAGAATCCCAAGCCACACAGATAGCATGTAGCCTTAATACGATGTGATAAGATGAGAAAATGGACAGAAGACAGGAGGAGACTCTTCACCATGGAGGATACGCACATGTCCAAAAAAGAAAGACATGGGAAAATGTCCAGCATCCTTTTTTTTTTCATTAGCAAAATTCACACTAAAGCCACAGTGAGCTATCACTATGCACCTGTCAGAATGGCAAAGACTCAGAGCAAAGAGGGGATTCAAAGACCACAACTGAAAGATGAACAGGATTACACCAGGTGCTGTCTGATGGAAAGAGCTGAGTGGAAGGCATAAGACTCTGTCAGTTGGAGATTACAGAGAGCATATTTTCACCAGACACAATCCTCTGCATATTACATCCAAATATCTCCCTGTCGGCCTCAGAATGAAGCATCTCCACTCAAGAGAGAAAGCCAGCATCCAGAGGGAAATGGGTCGCTGGGTCGAATATTTAAGATGGCAATGGTTTGCCTAGCTCACTCTACCCCATCAAGGAGAGAGCTCCCAAAAGCCCATTAGTTGGCCACTCATAAGCTTTACTAAACACTGAAAGAGTTTCTGGCTCCAAGGTAGCATTCTCGTGGAGAAGTGGGCTCATCCCACTTACATGGAAGGAGTTCACTTGCCATCAGCCTCCCCCACACAGAGTGAGCTCTCAGGATACAAAATGCTTTTGTCAAGGGAGAAATGGTCCCATGATCAAATATATTTAGAAAATAAACAAAGGCAGGTAAGATTCTTCACTGTAAGACCTCAGAGCCTTGAACATGTGAGCACCCTTTATGACTCTCCATGAGCCATGTACCATGATCCTAACTCACCTGGCCACAGAACACTTTTTCAATGGAGCAGCTCTTCAGACCAGTGTTCTGTAAAACATATTAGCAGCCCAACTCCCCCAGTGACTTCAACAGATACTGGGGACTCTTTAACATGAGGAAAACTCAATAGGACTGAATAGATTTGTCACTTCCAAAACCCAAGTTGAGGGAAATTGAACTTACCACTCCCAGTGAGTCAGATAGATGTGAGTATCATGAAGAGATGCTCAGGCATTGGGGCTGGGCACACAGTTCAGTCAGTAAACTGTTTGCTATACAAATGTGTGATTCAAAGTTTAGATCCCCAGACACCATGTAAATAGGAACTGGGCATGGCAGGCTGCCTTATGACCCCAGGACTTGGGAGGTAAAGACAGAGGCTCCCCACAGCGAGCTGCGAAGCTAGACTGGATAAATCAGCAAGCTCTAGATTTAAAATGAGAAACCTTCCCTGAATGTGTAAGATAGAAAGGAAGGCACCCCACATCAGCCTCTGGTCTCCATGCATACACACACATGGGAGAATACATGCCTCACATACACCAGCAAAGAAAGTAAAGAAAAGAAAATAAGTATCTTTTGTCTAGGGCTGGGCTGGCTGGCTGAGTGTGTGTGTGTGTGTGTGTGTACAGTGGAGTGGAAGGGGACTATAAAGGGCACGGAGGCAAATAACATGGCTGACAAGAGTCCAACATAGGAATGTAGGCTGTTCAGCATACCTGCATACAGAGGGAACTGGCATAAGGCTGGGAAAGTTGGAGGAGTCCAGAACAATCAGGCCTTGAGGACCAGGCCAAATGGAAATGCTAACTGGTGATTTTAGGTAGAAAGTGATCAGATTATCATTGTGGTGTAGAAAACGGATGGAGATATGGGGTAGTGCATGAGAAGAGACCTGTTTGGAGGGTTTGCCCTAGTGTAAGACCAGAAGCACAGGCAGCCTAGTGAGGATTCTGCAGTGAGAGAGTCTTAGAGCACCCTAGGGCTCCTTGGTAGTTGGTTTTTAGGTAGAGGCCTACGTGACTCCTTGGTAGTTGAATGCAGGTAAACAGAAAGGAGAAGGGATCAAAACTATTCCCCAGTTTCAAACCAGAACAACTCATAGTGGTCACAATACCATTTGAAGAGCTGGCAATTACTTAAGGAAGAAAGGAAAGGAGAATCTATGACTCAGTAGTGTGCTGGAGACCTCCAAGAGGGTACACTGAGTCAGCAGTTGAGGATTTGCCAAATATTCTGGAGTAAAGATTCCATCTTTTCTCCCAGAAGACACCAAAGTAAATTTCAAATGGATTAAAGATTTACAAGCACAAAACTAAGCCCTGCAGCATACAGGAGAATATTAATAAAGCCTTGATAGCTCAAGCCTTTTGAGAAACAAGAAAAAACAAAAGGAAATCAATCAGGCTTTAATTATGTGAAACTGAAATATCATATATATGGATATATAATACTTAATAGACACTTGAAAGGAAAAAGACAGAGGTATTCAAATGACAATAAATATATTTTAAATTTTAAATATATTTTAAGTGTATTTTTATATTTTCAACTTCTTAGGCATCAGATCTACAAATTAAAGCAACAGTAAAACAATACTACTGTCTACCAGAATGACAACTCTAGAATATGTATGTCAAGCAAGACAAGGAAACAGATGTCATGTCACTAGGTGTGAAAGTTAGCACACATTTGTTTTTATTTTTTTCCTTTTTCCTTGGAGAATATAATATGTAAGTAAGAATCTGTTCTCCTAGATCCCTGGGATTCAATTCCAAGGAAATTATACCAAAAAAATAGTGAGACAAGTATAAAAAATGTATATATAAAAACATTCCTTCCAGTGTTGTTTATAATACAAAAATAAGTTCTTAACTGTCAGAGCTCAAATTGAAAATGAACTAAAAATAAATTATAACATTTCATAAAATGGGCCACAAGGCAATTAATAAAACGATTTTAAGAGAAACAAAGGCCTGGGCTTAAAAAGATGGCCCAGCAGCTAAGAGTGCTTACTGCTTTGCAGAGGCCCCTAGCTGGGTTCTCAGCACTTATGCTGGGCAATACACAATGCCTGTAACTCCAGCTCCAGGGAGTCCAGCACCCCCTCTGGTCTCGATGGGTACTTGTACTTCCATGCACATACCCACACGCATAATTTGGAAAATTTAAGAAAAAAAGGTATAATTCTTGATATGGAAACATTATCTCTTTCTCTCTCTCTCTCTCTCTCTCTCTCTCTCTCTCTCTCTGTCTCTCTCTTTCTCTCTCCCCAGGTTAAAAATATGATACAAAGGAGCTAGAGAGATGGCTTAGTGGTTAAAAGCTCTTACACAGGACCCTGTTCAGCTCCCAGCGCCCACATGGCAGCTGACAACCATCCATAACTCCAGTTCTAAGGGATTTGATGCCTTCTTCGGGCCTCTGTGGGCACTGGACACATATGATGCATTTACACGCCAGGAAAACACATATACACGTAAAAATAAATCAAAAAAATTTAAGTAGGATGCAAAATAATATGGGTAGCATGATTCCATTATACCACACAAGGAAAATCCTTGGATATCAAAATGTATAAAATACTAATAATATCTTTTCCTAGCAGATGAAAGTTAACTGGTGAGTTCTTCTGATAGCTTTCTTTTACTACTGATAAGGTGAAAATGTCTATAAAAACCAACACGGTGTCCCCAATATGTTTTTTGGCTTCCACTGATATATATTATATGTCTCTGTGTGTTATGAACCATCAGCTAAACAAAAGCATCTGCAAAGCACTGTTTGGGGAACCCCACTTTCTCAGTCCCAGGAAAACCCTGAAGAAAACCATAAAGGTGCGACACAGATTAATGGAAGGAAGATCAGAAAGAGAACCACTTTCACGCTTGTGGCTGTGGGACCTTCCCCAGTGGCCAAGACCAGGCTTCCCTGGGATGGACTGGACGTAGACCCTGAGAAATGCTCTAGGGTCAGAGGCGGCCACAGTGGCCCAGCAGCAGGCACAGCAAGGCACTGCCCACCAAAGGACGGTTCCTGTTTCTCTAGGGAGCACTTGCCTTCTTTTCTATCAGCAGCTTCCCCCACCCACATAGCAGACCCTCCACCTTGTTGATTTAACAAAATGCTGAAAATACAGGCCTTGTTTTATTTTGCTTTTTTGTATGTACATATGTGTGTCTTTTATGTGTGTTCGTGTACACATGGGTGGACATGTGTATGCCGATGTGCCTGCTCATGAATGCTCATGCATGTGGAAGCAGAGGACAACCTCGAGTGAGTGTAGGCGAGGTTGGCTGGCTGGTGAGCTCCAGGGACATGTCTTCTCCACCTCCCAGGGCTGGGATTACAAGCACAGCACCACACTTAGCATACCCACTTGGGTTCTAGGGAATCAATCTTAGGTCTTCACGCTTGCATAGCAAGCACTTTACCTACTAAACTATGGCCCCAGCCCCAACCTTCTCTTACTCTTATTCTTGGACTTGTTTGGTTTTGGAGTTCTTTTGAAAATCTGATGCAAACATGAGAACCTCCCCTCACCACACACATCCAGGTAACATTTCACTTTGACTTCCAGAGATTTGCAAGCTGACTAAGCTCACTGGGAGCAGGGACTAGAAGACAGATCACTTTACCTGGATCCCCCAGCCTAGAAGCAACTTCTTGACAGTGTTCAGAGGTCACTGAGACTACCCAGTGGACGCAGCCTGTATACCCCAACTCTCCCAGCCCACTCCTGTCTGCCCATTCTAGTCTGGCCCTGCGCCCTAAACCCTCCCCTCCCACCACAACCAAATGTCTATAGTTTTCAAAATTCTGTTGCTTTGTTTGATACCATTCTTAAAAATAAATGTGGTAGCTAAATGGAGTTTGCCCAGAAAATACATTTGATCCTTCCTGTCCCCTTTGGACTTCCATTAACACTAACACTTTCAAGTGTTCACATTGATGGCTCATGGCTCATGCTTCAAAGCTTCAGCCTGAAAATGGATACAATGACAGTCTCAGCAAAGCCAAGGACAAATGCTTCAGATGACCCTGGTTTAATGACAACACGGATACTGCTTTAAAATAGATCTCATCCAACCAAAGCCCCCGATACTTTGCAATGGTAAGGGTACCTTATAGGCACTTATGAGGAAAGGCTTGGGGCTGTCTAACCTCTGCAACTACAGGGATTTTAGAGTGAATTTGACAGCTCACTCACCTGTGAACCCTGGTGCACAGACACATGTGCCATTCAGACCCTCGCTGTCGCAAGTGCCTCCGTTCAGACAGCTGACATTAGCACAGGGATCCTTGTAGAGCTCACAGTGTGTTCCTGCAGAGAAGCAGACAAGAAAAGGTGATTCATGAGAACTCTCTAGCTCCTGTAGCCTTCAAAGGCCAAGTGTCTGAACAGCACAGAACAATGTGGGGGCAGGTTCACAGTGTGCATGTCTTCATACATGTGTACATACACACAGGCACACATGGATGCATGTGTGCTCACTCCTGACTTTAGACTGTTGTAAAAAATGTACCTCGGACTGGAGAGATGGCTCACTGGTTAAGAGCACTGACTGCTCTTGCAGAGGACCCAGATTCGATTCCCAGCACCCATATGGCAGCTAAGAACTGTCTTTAGTGCTGGGCATGGCAGTGTACATCTTTAATTCCAGCACTCAGGAGGCAGAGGCAGGTGGATCTCTGTGAGCTCAAGGCTAGCCTGGTCTACATAGTGAGCTCCAGGCCAGCTGGGACTAAAGGGAGACCCAGTCTCAAAAAGATTTTTTTTAAGTTCCTTATGAGATAGAGATCCCTGCCCATGAGCTCTACTGAAAAAAAAACAAATGTTTTTATCTGCATTTTTTTCTGACTCTATATCCCAAATATAAAAACCTGAAAGATAAAATTTCTCAGTGGCTGCCCCCACGGCTATGTGGAAAATACTAACTGGGTAGCAGGTTATCAACAAAAAGAAAGAAAATAAAGACAAATCAGGAAGTGTGGCGTACTGGGAGGAATACAAAGGAAGTCGAAAGGGAAAATGGAGGATGTATATGATCTTATTTCACTGTGCAAATGCATAGAATTCTCAGATAACAAAGTTATTATCAATAGCAAATGCTTTGTGAATCTCCAAAAGAAACAGAAAATGGCTACACAGCCTGAGAAAATATCAACATCACTGATGAGCAACAAAGGTGAAGACTAGAGGTTAGATATTTGCCTGAGTCCCAGCTCTACATCTGAAAGAGCAGGAGAGGGGTATCTCTCTGTGCTTAGAATTCACACTCAAAAGTAAATCCGCTCATGCTGAGGTTCCCAGGCACCATGACAGCTCATGTCCCCGGCATTCTTTCCATGCCTTGTGTCTGATCTAATCTCACCACAGCCTGAGAGACAGAGGTCCTCAGACTCAGAGGTCCTCACAGACAGGAAGCTAATGAAAGAGGCTGCCATCATAAACCAATAAAGAGGAGGAGCCGGGTTCAAATCCATGGGTGAGCTCTCTATTCAAAGCCTTTTCTTGTACTGTAGTTTAGCTCAGACCTCAAAGTTTATAGAGTTCAGCACCTATTGGACAAAGGAGGTGTTTAAAAGTCTACAGGAGCAGTGAGACAGCTCAGAGAGGGAAGATGCTGTCGCCATGCCTGGGGGTCTGAGTTTGATCCCTGGGAGACACGTAGTGGAAGGAAAGAACCATCTCCCAAAAGCCGTCCTCTGACCTCCACATGTGTGCCATGGCACACAGGTGCACACACACAAGATACACACACATGCACACACACAAGAAACACATACAAGATGCACACACACATAAGATACACACATGCACACACACAAGATACACACACATGCACCACTAAATGGACTCAGTGCATTGTGTGCATACATTTATAAATGTATGTGTATGTATATATACATATAACAATTAAAGAAGAAAAGAAATTGAAAGTGAGGAACACATAGGAGTTCAAGAGGGAGAGGAAGGGGTAGAAGTGGGGTGAATACAGGACTCATGTATGATATTCTAAAAAAGCAACAGAGCAGTGTATGTTTGCACTTGTGCTTTGATTTCATAGTGATAAGGTTCTACTTCATTGACCCCATCTTCTTAGAATGACTGTATATCATTTTATAATCAAAAAATTAAAAACACAAAGCCACTTCAGAGCTGGGCTTTCTGCTGGTATTATACCAGAGTGGAAGATGGATGAACAGCTTCCTCTGTTCTCCCTCCCCCCTCTCCCCCCTGCCCCCCATCAGTCTCCCTCTCCCTCTGCTCACTTCATACCCTCTGGAGAGGAAGGTAAATTGCATTCTGATCTTGTTGAGGATGTAAACAATGCTAAGCCCAACCTTCCCAACAGCCTCAAGACAAATAAGCATGAACCAAACAACCGGGGTGATGGTGACTTAAATGGCTCTGCACTTGCTCACGATGCTCCTGCTGCAGATGAGGCCACACCCGGTGACTCACCCTGCAAGCACAGACATCTTCCTGGCCTTCTCTTCCTTTTCTGTGCCTTAAGAAGTGAGCTCAAGAAGGGGGGCAGGAGTAAGGACTGAAAAAGGAACTTCTTGCCCCCAACCACACACAGGCCATGCTTGAGCCCCACCTTGAAAGATGTCTTTTCATTTCTTATTCTCCTCCACCATCACATCTAGGCCATGCACAGCATCCTGCCTGGGATTTTTCTTAAGAGCCCGTCAGGTCTCTGCCTTCTTAGGTCTCACTGGCTCATACCTGCAGGATATATCCCCTCATAGCATGACCTAATTCCCTCTCTGTCTCCACAGCCTTGAGGGAAGCCTGGGCTTTGGGGTCCACCTGCTTGCCTCCCCCACTGTTCCCTGGGAGTCTGACATTCTTACCTAACACCGTCTTGGACACCCTGTTTCTCCAGTCAAACATGGCTTCCTTCTTCTCTTCTTCAGCTGGACTTCACCTGGCATAACTGAACTGCTCTGTTAAGTCCCAAGACAGAGGCCCCTTTCCTCCAAAGCTGAACCTTGACTTTCCCTAAGCAGAGCGGGTTTAGCCCATTGTGTGCTAACAGCATGCTGAGATTTCCACTGCTACAGAATTCCCCATGTCGGCATAACTTATTCATTCTCCTGCCTGATGCCCCCACAGATCTCTAAACACCTTTAGTGCAGAGGGTACATAGTAATGCACAGAAGAAATTATGGCTGCAACTCCAGCATGCTGTCTTTTCGAAAAGGATGACAGCCAGCCAGTGTACTTTGGCTGACATGAACGTGAGCTTGCCAGAGGAGCGAGAAGCAGTTCCAAATCCCAAATGGGCCTCCAAAACACCCTATTTTGTCAGGGAAAACAAGGTCCACACTTCAAACCCAGTCTGGGGCTGACACATGCATCACCCATTGGCAAGGGACATGACATGTACAATTACGAAACTTATGTTTAGTCTCAAGCAAAAATAAACTGCCATTCAGTCAAAATGAACACAAATTCATACTTCTCATATTAGGGGATAGACAAGCTATATTTTTGAAAAGATTTCTATTGGAACAGGGTTCTTTCCAAAAGTTGGTTTTAGAATTAAAAGGAATTAGACTGCAAAAAGAAGTGCACCAATTATACATCTTTGTTGTCACACATTAATCACAATATTTAAGAACTGAAAATCATTTATCTTCCAGAAAAGTAACCTAGGTAAATAAAATTAGCTGAAAATATTCAGGGCAAGTGTTTGCTTGGCTGTGTTGATGGTGGTAGTAGTTATGTTTTGCAGTACCTGGGACTGAACCTAGGACCTTGGGCATTCTAGGCTAGCGCTCTACCACTGAGCTGTATAATTCATCTTTCATGTGGTTTTTGTACTTAAATTTTGCTTTGAAATGTCATCTTATTTTACTCAAACCCAACTTCTCCATGAATATTTTTCTAGTATTTCAATTCTAACATTTTCTGGGACATTTCGGATACTAACAATTGACATCTCAACCATAAAGAGCCTTATTATCCAGGATATGCCTGCAAATGTCTGCTCTCCTGGGGAAGTAACAGAGGGAGATGGAAGATCTTTGATTTCATTCACATAGGTATCAATCACACAGCTGGGGAAGGACCAGACACACAAAACACCCAGAATATCTTATTTATGAATTAATAGAGGCTAACAAAAGAAATAGTTTTATCCATTGAAGAAAGAATTATCATCCCTTCAACCAGAAAGGTACAGTGTGATCAAACCTCTAACCTAGTGATCTAATTTCTGAGACAATATCTGCCAAAAAAAAAAAAAAAAAAAAACCAACCCTCAATTCAAAAAGTATGAAAAGGATATGAACAAAAACATTCACTGTGGAATTATTTATTTTCATCCTGTGTCAGATAAAGTCAGTAAGAATAAGCAGGTGAGCTGAGTAACTAGAGAGCTGGTAAATATTCCCTTGTAGGAACATTATATAGCCATTTAAATTAAATCAGTAAGACTTTCTAGTAGTAAAAGAAAAAAATCAGGTATGGTGGCACACGCCTTTAATCCCAACACTCAGGAGGCAGAGGCAGAGAGATTTCTGTGAGATTCAGGCTAGCCTGGTCTATACAATGAGTTCCAGGCCATCTGTGGGCTATAGGGACCCTGTCTCAAAAAAAAGAAAGAAAGAAAAAGAAAGATTGTCTAGTAATATCATGTTGAATGTGAACACAATACAAAATTGTAAGAATATTCCACTATTATTGCAAAAACATCAATATTTAAAAGTAGCAGGAACTAGAGTGATGGGTCTATGGATAAGAGCACTTGCTGCTTTCCCAAGGACAAAAGTTTGCTTCCCAGCCTGCTTGTCAGGTGGCTCGCAACAGCCTGTAACTCCAGCTCCAGGAATCTGACACCCTCCTCTGGCCTCTACAGGTGTATCCACGTATGCAAAACCAGTGCACACTCACACACATACATAAAAATACAAAACTGTAGAGGTCATGGAGTTTGGAGCCACAGTTCCAGAGAGGCCAGGCAATGTACGGCAGGGTTGGAGCTCAATAAGGAGGCCCTGGGGAGCCACTGTGTGACACTGTGAAGGTCCAGCCTAAGTTGCTACTGTCATGAATTGTGTTTTAACAACATAAAAGGTAACTAATACACTATCTTCAGATTTGGGATGTCTTTAACATGCTTGGGTGATTCCCAATCATTCCTATCCCAACCCCCTCCCCCCTCCACCTCACAGATTTGTTTAAAATAAAATGGAATTTGGATATTTGCATACAAGAGAAGTCATTTATTAAAAAGAAAATGGAACCTGGGGCTGAAGAGATGGCTCTGCAATTAGGACCCAAGTTCAGTTCCCAACACCCACATGGCAGCTAACAACTGTCCTTAACTCAGGTTGCTGGGAATCTGGAACCCTCTTCTGACCTCTATGAGCATTGCACAAAGCAATACACTCATACACATAAAATAAAAATAATAAAATATTTTAAAATAATAAGAATAATATCACAACTTTACTTTGGTTTTGTAAACATTTTCTCTGGTGACCCTCTGTAATCAGCCCCCATGTAATTCTCTCTTCTTGAGTATGAGCGTAGATAGATGGACTTAAAGTTTCTAACCAGCTAACTTAGACCCCATCCTAAGTGGGCCTGCCCTGATCAGGAGAGGCCATTAAGAGAGTCTAGGCCTTCTTCACTGGAGTCGGGAACTTAGAGCAGCAGGATTTTTCTTGCTGTGCTGGCTTTCAAGAAGCAAGCTGTCATGAAATCAATGGCCACAAGGATTTGTATCTGCCCACCCAGGGGATCCTTACATGCTACTGCTCTGTATTCAAGCCTTGGCTTTGAGCTCACCCAATACTGCACCATGGCCTAAAGGACCGGAACAGGATACCTATTAAGCCCTACCTGGACCTACAAAGGGGCTCATTTCAAGCCACTAGTGTATAGTAAGTTTTGAACTGATATAAACAGTAGGGATGTCATTATTGCAACTTAATCACTTAGTAAGGACGATGTGAGCTAAAAGTTAAAGAGAGACCAGTAAGGCATGTATCAGGCTATATCTGTTTAATGATTTTGCCACTTATAAACATGAACCCACCCTATAAGGTTTTACCATAAGGCAAGAATTTGGGCATTCTCCATACTAATTTTCTTCCTGAAAGTCTGAATATCTCTGTAAGTGTCACTCGTCTTGCTTTCTACAGAGAAATGCTGATCAGCTGTGACACCTGTCCAGGCTCAGCAGAAACCTGCGGCAAGATGAGGTCAAGCTAATTAGATGGCTTGATTCGTTCTTCTTCTTTTCTTCTTTCCAAAATCAAGTGGATTCCCTAATTCTCCATGCTGTGATGGGCCTCAAGCTGAAAGTCATGAGGACGAAGCCAGCATGGATGCCCTCATGACTCTGAGTGAGTTGACGCCATTCCATTGTCAGGACATCCCGTCTCAAAAGAAACGCCAGATCCGCTGGGATATAAACAGGGCTACAAAAGCATTTCAACAGTCTAAAGCCAGCCCCGGGGTTGTGGCTTAGAGAACTGACTTCAGCAGCTAATAAGCAGTTCTCCTAATGCAGCACCATCTGGGGGCGTCCAGGCTTAGATGAAATCACAGTGTGCAGGCACCATGGCCAGAGGCCAAGCAGAGGCAGGAGAAGGGCTTTGGGAACCATGCTGGCTGGCTCCTATGGGATCACCTGGCCATCCGCCTGTGAGGCTGCAGGCGGGCTTCAATGAGATAATGCACGCGAGTGCTGAGAACGTGATCTGCACACTGAAAGGCCCCATCAATGCCAGCTGTTTTTCAAGAGTGACATTAACACGCATCCAATCGAATGAACTAACATTTCCCTCCCAACTGGCTTATTTAAATGAGAATTCCCTTCCTTGCCAATGTGTAGAATTGCACCTCCTCCTCAAGGACATCGTGCCTTTGCCCAGCAAGCTGTAGAGAGCAGCACACTTCCTGGTCTGCGGCCTCTGACCTGGTCTGAACATTCCTGTTGCTTTCCTCCCACTTTTTATTCATTCAAGAGAAACACAGGCAAGAAAGAGGGAAAGGTAGAAGAGAGGCTTCTCAGCTTATCAGGAGGAAGCTGGAGATTTGCAAACTGGTCTCACTGGATCCAGCCACCATTCCAGCTTCAATGTTTGATTGTGATTCTTTTTTTTCTTTTTTTTTTTTTTTTTACCAATCTGCCTTTTTCATAAAAACTCAAGTTTTATACCTGACGTCAAATTTCTCAGCCCTTCCTATTTATTTATTTCTGTTTATTTTCCTTTTGGAT
>VZQC01014331.1:132406-179456 GCA_009823505.1 Rhizomys pruinosus | reverse complement strand
ACAGCCTGGTACTGGCACAAAAACAGACCAGTTGACCAATGGAATAAAACTGAAGATCCAAACCTGAGCTCATACAATTTCAGCCACCTCATATTTGACAAGGGGGCCAAGAAGACACAATGGAAGAAAGACAGCATCTTCAGCAAGTGGTGCTGGCAAAACTGGATCACCACTTGTAGAAGAATGAAATTAAACCCCTACCTCTCACCTTGTACAAAGGTCAACTCCAGATGGACCAAAGACCTCAACGTGAAACCCCAAACTCTGGAGGTGATAGAAGAGAAGCTTGGCAGCAGACTACAAGACATAGGTGTAGGAAAAGACTTCCTAAATCAGACAGCAGCTGCACAAGAAATAAGATCGACAATTGACAAATGGGACCTCATTAAACTCAAAAGCTTCTGTACATCAAAGGAAGCAATAAAGGAAGTGAGGAGAAGACCCACAGAGTGGGAGGAAACCTTCACAGCAGATACATCTGACAAAGCATTAATTTCCAGAGTATACAAGCTACTCAAAAAACAAAGAAGAAAGAAAACAAATGAATCATTCAAAAGATGGAGCAAAGATCTGAATAGAGACTTCACAGAGGAGGAGTTAGAGATGGCCGAGAAACATCTTAAGAAGTGTTCAACATCTCTGATAATTAAGGAAATGCAAATTAAAACCACTCTGAGATATCACCTTACTCCAATAAGACTGGCTAGGATCAGGAACATGAATGATACCAAGTGCTGGAGAGGTTGTGGGGAAAGGGGAACACTCATCCATTGCTGGTGGGAATGTAAACTTGTACAGCCACTATGGAAAGCAGTGTGGAGAACCCTTAGAAGACTCAAAATGAGCCTTCCATTTGACCCAGTCATACCACTCCTGGGTATATACCCACAAGACACAACTTACTGCAAAGATACATGCACAGCTATGTTTATTGCAGCTCTGTTCACAATAGCAAAAAGCTGGAACCAGCCCAGGTGCCCTTCAACTGACGAGTGGATAGAGAAAATGTGGTACATGTATACAATGGAATACTATGCAGCAGTAAAGAGGGACAACATCATGAAATTTGCAGGTAAATGGATGGAGCTGGAAGACATTATGTTAAGTGAAGTAACACAGTCCCAGAAAAACAAACGACAAATGGTGTCCCTCATATGTGGATGCTAGTACCAACAACCCAGATATAAATATTTCTCATGGAGAGGGATGCATAGTAAAAGAACAACAGAAAGACTGCATCAGAAAATGGACTGATTGTGATTCTAAACAAATTCTTGCTCCAGTCGGAGACTTCTATAGGAAGGTTTAGAACAACTCCAGGAAGTTAGAGCCACTCCCAGCACAAGACAGGCCAAGCAGCAACTCACCTTTGTATTCCGCCAGGCACACACACTCGTAGCCATTAACGAGGTCTCGGCAGGTGGCAGCATTCAGGCAAGGGGCTGACAGGCACTCGTCATATTCCTCCTCGCAGTAGAGGCCATGGTAACCTGAAGGACAGAGAGAAAGGCCTGCTGTCAGATGCAGCCCATAAAACCCTACCCTGGGCGGACCTTCAAGGAAGGTGGCTCGGTATTCAGTGGAAGGTGTGGCACCAGGCAGAAGGGATTTAAGGAGCTGGGTCCCAGGGGCTGAGGGCACATGGAAATGTGAACTGTGGAGAGATACAATTCTTAGCACATTTTGTTCATTTCGCTTAGTCAGTGACTCACCACATCGTTATTTACCCAAGAGTCCCACCCTTGAAGAAACTGGTCACTTGAGACTGTTAGCTCTGGCCTTCAGAGAATTTGAGAGTGACAGATTTTTTGGCACATGATGTCAATTGACATAATCTGACACCTTTTAAGGATAATCTTCACACTGTTCCTCCTTATTAATAAGAAAAATGCATATAACTAAAGAAAATTTTATTAAAGAAGAAAAGTACCAATGTGATCCCTTTGTCTCAAATCCAAAGAGAAAATTTGCTCAAAACAGCTGAACTGAAGTTCCTGTTGAAATGTGGATTTGTTTTGTTGTTTGTCTGTTTATATGGAAACATAATAATGTACATTATAATATTTCAAATTGTAGTCAAATGTTTATTGCTGGAGTATAATAGGAATTAAGAAAAAAAAACACTTTTACAAAGACAGCTTTTATGCTCCTATGTGCAAAACAGGTGTTTATTCTAAAAAAGAAGACATTCTTTGAGATTCACTCATGAGCAATGGGCTGTTTTCAACTTTGAAAACCATGTGTTATTGCCAATTTGCAGTGCACCCAGGCCTTTTTTGTTTGGCCCTGTCCAAACAACAAGAAAAATGTGAATGTTTTCAAAAATCACTCTGCCTGTGTTCATTCTGAATTCAGATAAGCAGAAAAAAATAAACTTTTGTATAAGTGGGACTGGAACTGATGGTTATAACACACACACACACACACACACACACACAGAGACACAGACAGACACACACATAGACACACACACACACAGACATACACACAGACACAGACACATACACAGACACACACACACACACATACACACACACACACACACACACACACCTTTCTAACATGCAGAGACCCTCAGACTCAGAACATGTTAATGTGTTAAACTAAACGCTTTCTTTCCTGTGCTATCAGAAGTAGGGTAAGCTCATATTTGCATTATTAACAGAGCACTTTGCAAGTGTGTTGCCAGTGCAGTTATTTTTGAGCTGTGTTCCAGATTTAGGTGGTGATAATGGCCCCTCTGAGGCGGCCTTGACCTACCTAAGACAAATATACCACAGTCTCCCCTCTTCTACTTTATCCCACTTTTTGTGATTTCAGGAAAGCATTCCTATTGCTCCTTAGCAGATCTTCTCGATCTTCTAGAAAAGAGATTCTCAACAGTTATAGGGTCCCCCGAAGGCATTTGGCAATGGTTGGAAACGTTTCATTATCAGAACTGGGGCTGTGGGGAGAGGCCAATGCAGGCTGAAGAAAGCAGAGATGCTGCTCGGCATCTGCCAGGCGCAGAAGTCTCGAGAACAAAAGATTCCTCAACAAAAAAGCAGCAAGACACTGCCTACGAGCAAACTTCATCCCAGCCAATTTCTACAAATAAAGTTTTATTGAGACACTGCCACGTCCATGTTTTATTGTCTGTGTTTGCTTCCACACTGTCATGGAAGAAACCCGAAAGCCTACACACATGACAGCAACCAAGAGCCCCTTAAGAGAAATCTGGTCGAAAGAATAAGAATATCTGGCCCAGGTGGAGCCTTAACTTTCCAGTTTTGCCAGAGAGCCACCCCTAGGAAAGAGGGTTTGACATCTTTCGTCCAGCCTTCCGAGATGCTCTTCCTCTCTGGACCAGGGCTCACAGTTTCCAGGGGACTGCAAGCCCTGGATCGTTCCAGCCAGCTGGTTAAGAACTAGGGTCCAAGCCCTGGTAGAGAGGGGAAGGGAGATTGGAAGTGATGCCCAGTGAAAGAAAGAGAGAAAGATGGAAGAAGGGACGGACTCAAAGAGGAGCCCGGGAGCAATTCCACAAGGGAATAACTCAGTTTTATTAGTGTAATCCAGGGTATATATACAGGTCCTTGTGGGGGTTGGGGAATACAGGATTTCACACCATATACTCCAGATCACTACAGGAATGTGACAATGCTTTGCCCAAAGCATCAAAGACAGTTGGCGCCAGGCAGGTTTCAAAGGCAAGCAGTTCAGCAGGACTCCAGCCTGAGGGTTGCCAGCTGACTTCCTAAGGGCTTCTGCCAAACAGAATCCCTACGAGGGTTCCTGGTAAGTCCTGCAAGCAGGCAGGTGGAATGCCTAGGGCATTAGTGAGATGATGGGCTTTTCCTGCCCAGAATCCCCACCCCCAGTGCAGTGCTTATGAACCAGGACACAGACATGTAGCTTTCCAAAAGCCTGCCTGCTTTCCTGAAAACCCTACTTTTCTTCTTTCAACCTCTTTTCTAACCCTGTTTTCCCTAACACTGTGGGCTGTCCCAACATTTTGGGTTTCTTTACTTTTTCTCCAAAGCTCCCATCTTCCTACCATGTGGCTGGTAGTCCACCACATGTCTGGCCTCAGTGGTTGTAAACCTGCACGGCTTTAAGGATTTTTCCTTCTCCCCTCCATTCTCCTCCTAGGGAAGCTGCAGAGATTAACATCTTTCCTCACCTGAGGATTTTTTTTCTTGAATTCCAATAAAGTTGTCCTAAAGCTGAGTCCATTCTTCAATTTTTTTTTTATGAATTAGACTAAGAACCCAGAAAGGGGACCCCTTTTTTTTTTCCTGTATCACAAATACTAAATAGTTATTGTTGGACTCTTTATAGAAACAGTCACCTTATGCTTTGTGATGTCATAGCCTAGAACAATGGGTTTTCCTCTAAGAGTTTCATTGTTTCAGATCTCACATTCAGCCTGGTCTGAAGGTAGTGAGTTATCTGGATAGTCATTTACAAATCTTACATTTGATTCTTTAATCCATTTTCACTTGATGTGTGTGTGTGTGTGTGTGTGATGTCAAATACTAATAGTTGATAGATATATGAAGAATAACATCACTAATCATTGGGGAAGTGAAAATCAAAACCCATAATGAGACATCACCTCATGCCTACTAGAAGGCCCACCACAGATAGAAAAACAACAGAAAATGACAGGGGTTGTCGAATCTGTGGAAAAAACTGGAACCTGGATCAGTTCCCCTCCTATTACTCCGATAAAATTCTCTGACAAATACAATTCAAGAAAGGGTTCATTTGGCTCACAGTTCCAGGTTACAGACCATCACTGTGAGGAAGTAAAAGTGGGAGGAGCTTGAAGAACTTAGGGACACTGACAGGCGAGAGCAGAGGGAGATGGTAGAATGAGGCACGCCAGTGCTCAGCTGCCCAGCTTGCTTTCTCTTCTATAGTCTAGGATCCCCTGTGCAGGGAAAGCGGCCTCCCAGAGTGGGCTGGTCTTCCTGCTTCAATAATGCAATCAAGACAATCTCCCACACACACCCCCACAGGCCAGCCTGATCCAGACTGTATCAAACTGACCATTCAACCTGACAATCACAGAACTCCTGTGCAATATTGATGGGAACCTAGAATGGTACAGTTGCAATGGAAAATACAGAGCTCTTAAAGGGTCACAAATCAAAGTACTAGGGGCTGGAGAGATGGCTCAGTCAGTAATCTGCTTGCCTTGAAAGCACAAAGACCTGAATTTATTCCCTGGAACTCATTACAATATAAATACCCAGGCAGGGCATGGTGGCACATGCCTTTAATTTCATCACTTGGGGTGCCAAATGGAACTCTATGAGTTTGAGGCCAACTTGGTCTACTTAGTGAGTTCCAAGGTAGCTACATAGTGAGACCCTGCCTCAAAAAAAGAAAAAAAAAAAAGGAAAAAACCATTATGTTGGTGGCACACATTTGTAATCCCAGTGCAGAGAGAGAGCAGGGACAGATGGAGCTCTCTAACTGCCTGGCCACCCAGCCTACTTGGCAAGCCGCAGCCTATGGAGAAACCCTGCCTCCAAAAGAAAGACAGACAGTACTGAGGAACAAAACCTGAGGCTGTCCTCCACGTGCATGCACATGCATGTACACGTGTACCTGCACACACGGCACACACACACACACACACACACACACACACAGCATTAAGTGTCTGGGCTTCCTTTCTTAAGTATAAGAGCATTTCGAGATAGAGCTCAACTGGGAGAGAGCCTGCCTTGCACGCATGAGGCCCTGGGTTTGACCAACACAAACAGAAGGAAGCTTTCCATGTCGATGTGAAGCACCATCATGGGTTGCATTTTTCAACTGTACACTTTCTCAGAAGATCTTTTACTGCCTGAGACCATAATATATCTCTACACACACTCTTGACTTCTGAATTGAAGTATTACATATGTTAACAAAAATCAAAACAAGTTTTATAAAATGATCCATAATTATTTTGTATTTTGAAAGCAATACCATTATCTTTTCCACCAGAGACGTGAAGGACAAATGAGGAAGTTATTTTACAGAAGTAATTAAACTGATGATGTTTTTCTTCCTGGGGGGAGGGGACATAAAGGCTTCATATTCTAAAATTGTTTCCTCAGAGACAGTAACATTTAAATGTCTTAACTGAAATGTCAAGGCACCCTTTACACTTGTTGCTAAGGATCCCTAAATTGGAGAGTTCAAATTAAAAGGCATTCTTCTGAAGGAGAAGAGCTCTGTGAAATGAAGTAGCCACCCCTGCTGATAATTAATTCAGGCAAACAAATTAGCTCAGGGCAGTAATCCCAGGGTTGGAAAAATTAGGCTAGTCCAAGGAATTTTTTTTCTTTCTTAAATCTTTTTATTTATGGCTTATTTTTAACTTCCAAGACTGATTTTTATCTCTAAAAGTTCAATGAGGTGCTTTACATTTTCTGTAGGGCACAGGCGAAGGTACACTGGGGCTGTAGAAGAGCAATAGAAAAATGATGGAAACCATCTTGGTCCCTGGGATGGGAAAGGCCTAACATGAAGGCCTGGGTGCCCAGGACCAAGTGTGGAGTCAGGACCAGAGCTGGCCATCAAGGGAGGTGGGAAGTCCGTTCTAGAGGATCAGGCCTCCCAAGACTAGAATCTGTAAGTGACAAAACCTCCCCATTCCCAATATACATCCACAGAGGCAAAGCTACTGCCACGCACAATCCAGAGCCTTGGGGGTCAGGGGTTTGGGGAGCACAGCCACTCTGAGAAGGCTGAGGGGGAGTCCTCCATCCTCCAATCTGCTCCATCATCAGCCCTTCACCAGAGGAATGTCGAACCATGGCTCATGGCTGGGGACCACAGCTCCTGCTCACAGGAGGAGACCACATACAAAAGGGGCTAAAGGGGCAGTTAAGTGGATGAAAGCTCTTGCTACGTAAGCGTGAGGACCTGAGTTCTGATCCATGTGAAAAACAAATAAAAGCCCTTGTTGCAACATGCTCCTATAACCCGGTACTGAGGTGTTGGGGAGGAGGCAGACACAGGAGGATCACTGGGGTTTGCTGGCCCCTGGGCTAGCTCTAGACTCAATGAGTAACCCTGACTCAGGAGAATAGGTCAGAGGATGCTAAATCATGCAGGTGTGCACGTGTGTATGTGTGCGTGCATATATGCATGTGCGGGTGTGCATGTAAAGGCCACAGGTAGACATCAGTGTGTCTTCCTCTGTTGCTCCCACCTTAGTTATTTGAGACAGGGTCTTGGAGCCCACCATTCTGACTGGACTCGCCTGCCAGTGAGCTCCAAATATCCACCTGTCTCACTTCTCCCACCATCAGCACTGAGGCCACAGGCACCTGCTTCTCTGCTCAGCTTATTACATGAATGCTGGGGAATCAAGCTTATGCTGGCACAGCGAGCAAGCACAATCAAGCCCTCTCCCGAGCCCTGCAGTGTGTGTGAAGTAGACTGCACTCAGCTGACCTTCATCATGACACATGGAAAAGTCTGAAATCACACTTTCACTCCTCCAGCTTGAAGGCTGAGGTGCGGTGCTCGTGACCACACGCACCGCTCCTTAGAAGGAAAAGTTACCAAACCATAGCAGTTCCATCCGAACTCATGTTCCTTTTTTCTCATTTTTTTTTTTGAGGCAGGTTCTCCCTGTAGTCCCAGCTGTCCTGGAACTCACTATGTAGACCAGGCTGGCCTTGAACTCACAGAGATCCACCTACCTCTGCCTCCCAAGTGCTAGGATTAAAGATGTGCACCACCACGCCCAGCTTAAAGATGGTTCTTAGCCACCATGTGGGTGCTGGAAATCAAACCCAGGTCCTCTGCAAGAGCAGTCAGTGCTTTTAACCACTGAGCCATCTCTCCAGCCCCTGAACTCATGTTCCTTTAACACACAGGACGGTGTACCCCTAGGTGTTATAGGAGTTCACAGTGTCCCAGGCTCGAGAAACTAGAGCAGAGTCTCTACCACAAGGCTCTCCCAGTAGAGCAGCAAGCAAGTGGCATTTCCTTTCGTGTCGCTCTTTCTGTGTTTCTGAACCTTTACCAAAACTCACAAGGAGGGGCCTGGAGACGACTCAGTGGATAAGAGTACTGGCAGAGTATTGGCAGCTCTTGCAGAGGACCCGGGTTCAATTCTCAGCACCCATGTGCTGGCTAACAATCATCCTCTTCTGACTTCCAAGGGCATTGCACAACACAGGTGTACTTCCTTATAAGCAAGCAATATACTCATACACATAAAATAAAAATAATAATAAAATATTTTTTAAAACCCAAAAGGAGGGTTGGGCTGAAGCTCAGTTAACAAAGTGCCTGCCTGTCATGCACAGAGTCCTGGATTCCATCCCCAATACCACATAAACCAGGTGCGGTGATACTCACTTAGACTGCCAGAACTGTGGTAGCAGAGGCAGAAGGATGAGAAATTCAAAGTCACCCTTGGCTACATAGTGAGTTCAAGGCCAGCCTGTGCTACATGAAAGCCTATCTCAAAACCACAACAAAACAAGAGATAGACATGACTAGTCCCAATTTATAGAGAGGGAATTAAGAATCACAGAGGTAAAGAGATTGGTCAAGGCCATAAAGTCAATCCTTTGGGTTCTTCCAACTTCCCCTTGTTATCCCCAAAAGACATTGTCTGCTGTGTTAGTCTGTTAGGGCTGCCATATCCACACACCACAGATGGGATGGATTAAACAATAGAAACAATTCCCACGGTGCTCAGAATGGAAGTCCAGGACCAAAGGGACAGCAGGTTTGATTTGCGTCAAGGACTCTTTCCTGGGCTGGCGGACACCGCTTTTTCTTGCTGTGTCGTCATGCGGCCTTTCCTCTGCACATGAACTCTGCTGGGACATTTGCCCACCATTGAAAGATCCCAGCACTGCTGTATTACAGCCCTGACCCTCAGGACCTTGCTGCAGTTTAATTACTTCTTTGTATGTGGGGGGTTTGTATGGGCGTATTCATGTGTGTGCATCTGTGTGAGTACATGTGCTCATGTGTGCGTTTGTGTGGTTTTTCAGAGGACTTATTCCTCAGATGCCCTTCCCCGGGTGCTGCCCGTCCTGTTTTATGGTGGCAGAGTCTTTCACTCACCTGAAACTCACTGAGTAAGTAAGTCTGGCTGGAGACCAAGTCCAGGGACTGCCGTCTCTCCCTCCCCAGCACTTGGGTCACAGTGTGCACCATCATGTGGGTTCTGAGGATCCAACTCAGGTCCCCAGGCTTTCGTGGCAAGCACTTACGAATGAGCTATCTTCTGAGCTCCTCTAATTAACTCTTTAAAGACCCTATTTCCAAAGAGAGCCATGCTAGGGTTCAACAAATGAAGTTGGGGAGGGATATAATTCAGTCTATAAGATGTGATTTAGAAAAAAAAAAAAGTAAAAGCCGGGCATGGTGGCGCACACCTTTAATCCTAGCACTTGGGAGGCAGAGGCAGGCGGATCTCTGTGAGTTCAAGGCCAGCCTGGTCTACAAAGTGAGTTCCAGGACACCTGGAACTACAGGGAGACCCTGTCTTAAAAAAACAAAAAAAACAAAACAAAAAAAATGTGATTTCAGCTTTCTCAACTGTGATGCTACAGTATGTTCCCTTACCTCAAGTTATACTTTCTACAGTTTCATTGTAAATTATGACCTAAAAACTTTAAATGGAAAATTTCATTAATAAATAATTCATAAATTATATTTCACAGGCACATCTCATTAGCATGATAAAATCCTGCACATCTCTGCCCATCCTGCCTGGGACATGAATCATCCCAGTACCCATCCTGAGCCCTATGTACATATCAGGAAAACCATCATATAGTTTCCTTTCTGTACCTGTAGGTTCCACATCCAGGGAATCAGAGAACCACAGTTAAAAACTATTTGGAAGAAAAGTTGTATTTGACTGAACAGGTACAGGATTCTTTTCTTGCTATTTTCCCTAATACAGCAAAACAACTACTTATGTAGCATTTACATAGGGCTGGGAAATATTAAAAAATATAGACATGGCTTAAATATACAAGAGGAAGTATATAGATTACATGCAAATACTATATCATATAATACAGGGAACCTGGGCTTCTACAGATATGGGGTGTGATGTATGTGTGTTCTGGGACCAGGTTCCCTCAGGACACCAAAGGATTACCATAGAGATTGGTACTATCCATGGTCTCAGCCATCCTCAGGGGGTGGGTCCTAGAATGCAATACAAAAAAAAAAAAAAAACCCCCAATACAAGGAGTGGGGGACAATGTATTGACATTTTGAATCATCTCACACTTCATGGTTGAGTACTTCCCTGTAAACTGTCGGGGGTTAGGCAGCATCCCTCTTTTCTATGAGGTGAGAGAAATTAGAAGGGATCTCAGTACATGCAGTTTTCAAATTGCAGCTAACAGTGAGCACAGATTTACCAGAGAAAAAAGGGTTCTCGGCAGTACTGAAAGGACATTTGCTCTTGAAATTGGCTGTAGTACTAGCCCTGGGTGACTGTCTCCAACAGTGTCGTCTCACAGGGGTGGGTACTGGGTTCATCTGGGACTGGGCTTATACCAACCAATGGGAAGGCCTTCCTCCTGGAAGGCCATCGTGATTTTGAGGTACTGAGAACTCGACTGCAGTTCTGCCACTATGCTAAATATGGTGACAAATCTCGACTCTGTGCTTGGCTGTACTGAGAGATGCTTCAGGGTCAAAAGAAGAACACACATGGGTGTGGGAGTGTCTGTGAGCACATTATCAGAGAAGACTGACAAGCGTTAGCGCAAGTGAGGGGGAAAGACTGGTGGTGAATGTGACTGGCAGCCTCCCATAGGCTGGGGGCCGTGGCAGGATCCAGAGGAAGAGGAGGAAGCTGGTCCGTCATGTATGCAAGCTCTGCTCCTCCCAGGAAGGGGCTGTGCTGCTGCCTCCATTGCTACTGGTCCTGGTCCGCAGACTCCAGCTTCTCCCAGCGCACTCACCCCCGCCCGCCCGTGACTCCAGGGAGTTTCCAGGCCTTTGTCCTCTGTCTAGGAAATGCATTGCTGGTCCCCTAGCTCTGACGCTTCCAAGTGTTTGAACTGAAGCCCCTAGGTTCTGCTACTGTGTCTCCCTCAGGCAGACAGCCATGTTGGACTATCCATCCTCCAACTGTGCAAGGCAATCTAACAAATCCCCTTTGATGAACACTATAAAACACAGGAATCTTCTGGCATGGCGGCACCCCAGTAAGCCAGGCAGTAGCGCTGTTTTCCAGAAAGCGCTATATAGCCTCTTCAGGCAAGGAGACTCTGGTCCCCCCATGAGTGACAGCCCAGCAGCTCAGCGGCGGCATGGTGGGCCTGGGGCTCTGCCCAGGGGTGGGGACTGCTCCCACATAGCTGCTGCTCTGTTCTAGGTGACAAGCATCTACTGGGAAGCAAGGCCTCCCACGGCCAGTTCTTCACGTCCTCCCGCACGGTCTCCACACACGAAAACACAAATGGAAGCCTACACCGGCTGCAGCCCACACTGTTTACTCCGAGCTCTCTCCTTGCCTAGCCCATCACGTTGTCACCCTCCGAAAATACCAAACTGTAAGACTCTGGTTATAGCCAGATGGCTTCTACACATTGTATGACAAATTCCAGCAAATCATCCATTGCCTCTGGAGAGCGAGTTGTGTGCTTCCTCCTATCTCAAAGGAAGAATCCCAGCAGGACCTTCAAAACCCAGCCGCTCTATGCCCAGGACAGCAGGGCAAGGTGCTCACACCCAGACATCCAAACTCAGGGCAAGAGAGGTTTTAAACTATGTGGGTGGTTTTTTTTTTTTTTAAACTTGTTTTTACTTTGCAGTCAGCTCATGTAAGTGGGATGTGAGCAGAGGTGCCTTTTTGAGTTTGGCAACTCGAAAGATGCTTTTCCTTCTTTTCAGTATGAAAACATCATTGGATAAGAACATCCATGACTCTAATTCAAGTCTAGACCAGTTTCCAGGAGATCAAATACTCCACCTCACCCATAGTAGTCAGAGATGTAGGCATGAAGAACTTAATCCTACTATATTAATATGATTGGCTGGAAGCTTGCAAATTCCTGTGAAAGTCACTGATGACATGGAGCCTGTGGCACTGTGAGCTGTCAGGTAATGCCTTTGTTTTACTGGGCAGGACATTACTGCATCACATGGGCAGTTGAGACACATCACTGGAAAAACACATGGCACCAACTCAGCTTCACAGTGCCTGGCTGCCTAGCCCGGCTCCCTGGCCTCCACAGTGCCTGGCTGCCTAGCCCGGCTCCCTGGCCTCCACAGTGCCTGGCTGCCTAGCCCGGCTCCCTGGCCTACACAGTGCCTGGCTGCCTAGCCTGGCTCCCTGGCCTCCACAGTGCCTGGCTGCCTAGCCCGGCTATCTAATCAGCAGCTCAACGTACTAAATGTGCTGCTCATCTTTGGCTTTTTGCCCCTTTTCCTCCCAAAGCCTTGTCTCCTGAGAAGGAACTCAAGGCTGGATGTGGCTTCCTGCTGAGCAGTAGAGTTCTGACTCACTGCTCAGTATCTGATCCAAAGTTCTGTACTTTCTCTTTAATGATGGTCTTCTGCACTCGTGTCCTTAGGACACAGATTGGAGAACAGAGAAAATACTTGACCAAATGAGTGACTTAGATTTGCTAGGAAAGTTAAATCCTGAGGCACAGACTTTTGCATCTATTAATATAGACAAGTTATTTTCTTTATAAAGATTTACTTTGGACAAATATGCATTAAAATGCCTGGAAAAGGGCTGGAGAGATGGCCTAGCGGTTAAGAGCGCCGACCGCTCTTACAGAGGACCCGGGTTTGATCCCCAGCACCCACATGGCGGCCGAGAGCCGTCTGAAACTCCAATTCCAGGAGAACTCCAGTTCCAGGGGAATCCGAGACCCTCTTCTGACCTCCACAGCATTGCACGACATGGGTGCACAAACCTGCATGCAGACAGTACATTGATACACATACCGAAATAAATAAAATAAAATAAAAAATCTTTAAAAAAAAATGCCTGGAAAAGTATTTTCCAAAACTGACAGTGTAAATCTCATATTCTATCATTTTTTTCACAATGGATATGTTATTCATATAATATGAAAAGATTCTATCATACATACTTTCTGGATATCGTATGTGTTGTGACCCAACTCCAAACCATGCCTCACATTATAAGGGAAATGATAACCAGGCCCTTAGGCAGTCCTTGACCAGACACTAAAGAACTAAGGGATGTGAGAAGAGGCCTGAAGGTATATGGATTTTTTTAGTGGATGGGAACATTTATAATAAGCCTATAAAGATAAATATATGCTTTATTAAGAGACAGTGAATGGGGCAGAAAGATTGTAAGAGCCACAGGTTGGGGAGAACTACTGAGAAACAGTGTTTTCTGAACATGACAGCTATGGCTGCTGAAGAAGACCTGTGTTAAACCAAGCCAGTCACACTCCAGCATGGTCAGAAGAAGGCTCAGGAGGTCCCATCTCTAGCTGAGGAACAGTTGGTAGATGACAGATGCTGGGAGAGGGAGAGTCCTTCTTCGGGATGCGGCCCCTTGCAGGTGTCCAGGCTCAACTGGATGGCCCTACCCCTGTGTACACATGGAAAGCACTAATTCAATTCAGTGAGTTTTTCAAAACAGGACATTTAGTTAGGAGCATTGGAAGGGGGCAGGGACAAACTGGAAGGGGATGTGGGCGTGGATATGATCAAACTGCATTGTATGCATGTATGAAGCTCTCAGAGAATAAAAACATACTTTAAAAAGACACATGAAGAATCACCACCATGAGATGGCTTGTTAGAAAAGAAAATGCCTTTTAAAACAAGAATTTTACCTTTCATTCTGTTGAAAAGAAAATCTTCATTCCAATCAAATACATTCAAGATGTATTAAGTGTCTTGATCATGTCATAAGTGGATAAAAGTGTTAATAACAGTAAAAAACCACTCCTATGATGCTATCAGAGTGTGTGAACAGTGTCTCCTCCCAAACCTTGTTAAGAACAACTGAGAGACGGATCAGAGATGGTGCACTTGGTGACGTGATGGCACGGCTCTGCCCATGAAAGGCATCAAAATGAAGGGGACTCAGCACAAACCTCCCTCTCCTGAAGCACCTGCATATCCAGAGGGTTTGATCTTCAACTTGACCATAATTAGGGGAAGATTTCTAGCCATATGTTGGTGCACACCTTTCTGAAAAGCCTTCTCATAGGATTACCTTCAGCACTAGATGACACCCTAGTCAAAAGAAAAAAAAATTCAAAATTTTTTACTCTTATGACATTTTCATGTTGCCTTTGGCCACTAGAGGGTAGATTCTACCTACATTCTACATTGGCTACATGACGGGAGACGTTACTTAAAAATTTAGCTACAGAGGTGCCACAGAAAGACGTCTCGAATGGAAGGAAACATGGCAGGAGGAGATGCAACTCAACCACAAAATTACATCTAAAAAAGGAAATATGATTCCCTTTAATAACAAAAGTAGACATTCAAATATCCAGTTATCATAATTCCCTCACAAAGCTCACTAATATATCCTCGGGATATAGGGCACCTGCTGTTAAAGTTACTCATTGGGGAGCAAACCATGTGTCCCATGGACTGTCGAAAAATCATGTTTAAATGGAAATGCCTATAATAACAGTACTAAAACAGAAGAATTAAAGAATGAACATCATGACAAGACAGCGCAGTACAGGGTGATCTGAAAAATGACTCTGCTGTGGGCTGGCTTACAGATTGCACAAAGGAGACGATGTAACCTGAGAAAGATAAGGCTGACTTCAGCCCTCTGCCCCAGAGGTTTCTTGTACCAACTAAGACACTAGACCAACACAGGAAACAGGGTAGGGGTTTGGGGGAGTTGGGTGTGTCCAAGATCAAGATTCTGTTGCAGACCCCAAGAGAGAAAATGAAACCTAGGTGATGATTTCATGTAAATATGTATACTGATAAAAAACAAATTTTAAAAGGTTAAGGTACAAGAACTCTGTTAAGTGTCTACTTACTTTTAACCTATTTCTGTCAGGTTGTGAGCTCCAGAAGCCCATTGGAATGCAGAGACACGTACGATCCGTGTTGCCCAAGAACCCGCTCTACCAGGCTAGCGTTTGGCCATGCTAAAGCAGGCCACCACCTATTACTCAGGAATCTTCCACCTCACCTTTCAAAACCTAGATCCCATATTCCTGCAAACTGTGCTACCCACCCCACCCACTGAATCCCACTCCCACCTTCTCCCTTAAATTCCCAAGCCAGACACCATTCTGTGCTTGGCTCTATCTTTCCCCTGAGCCTAGCCCCGGCTACCCTGAATTAAACTTTGCTCCAAAGAGCTTAGACCTTGTGGCCTTTCATTTCTGGGGGAGCATGCCATAACCTTATAATTTCATAATTTATTAAATATCATTTTAACTTACCATCTCTCCTATTGACTGTGCATCCCTAATCCTAAAATCTGAAAACTGAAATGCTCTAAATATTTGAAATATTCTGAATCAGCATGATAGGCACATGTAGACACATGTAGACACATGATAGCCACATGTAGACACATTGTTTCACACTTGACCTCAGGTGATGGATTACAGTCAAACGATAGGAAATGTTGAAAATATTACATAAAATTATCTTATTGTCTCTTTATTATGTCTATTATTGAAGGTTGAACTGTTGTAATAGTTAGCTTTAACTGTCAACCTGGAATAGTGTAGAATAGCTGGGAAGAGAGCTTCAGTGAGGGATTGTCTACATTAGTTTGGCCTATCTGTGGGGAATTGTTCCAGATCATTTTGATGCATAGGATCTATGTTGTAGACCATGATTTACTGTTTCTTTCTGTATACCTATTTTCCCTGTCAATCCATTTAGAGACATTCAAAGACACAATGCAAGTTTAGAAACCTCTAATGTTCTTATTAGGCATTGCCATCTAAAATAAGTACGTGAAATCCTTAAAAAAAAAAATTAATTCCAGAGAAACTTCTCACACTTGTGCACAAACATTTTCATTAACATGCCCCTCCCAATTTGGTTACTTTGGTTACCATCCTGAACATCACAAGCTGCAACAGGCTGAAGGTGATTTTCAGAGTCATGACTTCATGTACAGAACATCATGGAAATGTTTAGCCAGCAGAGTGGGGCCTGGGGATAACTGGATTAGAAAGCAATTTTCAGGATGTAAATAAACTGGCATTGCAATTTAATAATTTGAGTCATCTTGAATACTGTTCTGATCACCTACATAGAATTAAAGATGCATAAGAAGGCATTTGCTTATTTAAGAAATCATAAAGCAGAAGTTCAAAAGTCATTATTTGTTAACTGAATACTCTGGGGGAATATGCACATTGGTCATTTAAACTGGAAAATGATGCTTGTTGGAGAAAGCAAGAGGCAAGGTGCAATCTATGCAGAATGATGGGGGGTTGCTTCCCAGACATCACTTATCATTGCCCGACGAGCTGGCAGGCTCCTTGGGGCCTCCTCTCTTCTTTTTAAGTAGGCAAAGATGATAGGAGTTTTGTTTTTCCTCTTCTTCCTCAAATTTTCTCTAACACATACAGAGATAATATTGTGGGGAAGTGTGGGGGTGTGTGTATGTGTGCATGCACACACACACACACACATACACACACACACACACTCATGTATCAAGAAAAACAGCTTGTACCACTGGTAAGAATGTTCTCCCACTCTGAGGGCTTCTTCACTTCCTTGGTTGTTTCCTTTGCTGTAAAGAAGCTTTTAGGTTAATGAGATCCCACTTGTCAATTGTTGATCTTAATTCCTGGGCAACTGATGTTCAATCCAGAAAGTCATTTTCTAGACCTGTATCTGGTAGGGTACTCCCTATGTTTTCTTCTAACACTTTCAGGGTTTCAGGTTTCACCTTGGGGTTCTTAATGCATTTGGAGTTGACTTTTGTGCAGGGTGATAGATAAGGGTCTAATTTCATTCTTGTATAGGTGGAGGTCTAGTTTTGCCAGCACCATATGTTGAAGACACTGTCTTTCCTCCAGTGCGTGTTCTTAGCACTATTGTCAAATATTTGGTAGCTGAAATTGCATGCACTCATATTTGGGACTTCCATTGTGTTCCATTGATCTACAGGTCTGTTTTGTACCAAGTAATATCCAGAATATGCAAAGAACTCAAAAAACAATTGACCCAATTAAAAGATGGGCTATGGATCTGTACAGAGTTCTCAAAAGAAGAAATAAAATGGCTAAGAAACACCTGAGAGATTGTTCAATATCTTTAGTTGGGAAATGCAAACCAACCTCACTTTAAGATTTCATCTCCCCAAGTCAGACTGGCTAAGGTCAAGAGAACAAATGACACCAAATGCTGGTGAGGATGTGGAGAAAGGGGAGTGCTTATTCACTTGTGGTGCGAATGAAAACTGGTGCAACCATTGGAAAGCAATGTGGAGAACTCTTAAAAAACTAAAAATAAATCTACCATATGATCCAGTTATACCACTCCTTACATACACCCAAAGGACTCATCCTACTACAAAGACACTTGTACATCTATGTTTTCTGAAGAAATGGGAACAACCCAAGTGTCCCTCAACTGACAAATGGTTAATGGAAATGTGGTACATTTATACAATGGAGTTCTACTCAGCAGTAAAGAAAGATGAAATCATGACATTTTCAGGTAAATGGATGGAACTAGAAACCGTCATACTAAGTGAAGTAGCACAGACTCAGAAAACAAAGGATGTGTGTTCTCCCATATGTAAGTATATATCCTGATATAACTGCAGGAACAAGAAAAATGGAAAGAAACCACAGAGATAAATGGAAAGAAGAAGCCTGAGAGAGGGGGATAGTAGGAGACAGGAGTTATGAAGGGTGGGATAGGGAAAATGGGGGTATTTAACTGAGAAGAGAGAAGGGTTATACAAGGAACCATGGTGGCTCACCCACACCAGGCTCAGGGACCACTGCAGAAGACCCAGTAAGAGCCAGGGTGGTAGATGACCACAAGGAAACAGTTTTGCAGGCAGGAGGTAATGTAAAGCATGGTGACAGCACGCACAAGACCCACGCAAACTCAAACCAGACAAAAACCCAACATAGAGCTGGGGAAGTGAGTAAGAAGTCCCAAATTCAACTGAAGAAACATTGGAAGCTAATTGGATGAGGGAGAGCTGGTCTTCTGTAAGGGAGTGACACCAGACAGGCTGACCAGGCTCTAGTGAATGAACTCACACTGAGGGACATCTGGGAACACAAACTTGACTTGATAGTCCTTAATATTACTTCACAGAATGCATAAAATCCCCTACAGACTACGGAGGTAGATAGGGAGAGTGTCTAAATACTAAGATGTACTGTATGAAATGCCAAAAATTGAATAAAAATATATATTAAAAAAAGAAAAGAACTACAGTTTATGTGTTTGGCCCTGGGACTTGCTTAGGTCAGTGGAACATTAACCAAAAGAGGAAAAGCAGCTGTTATAAAGAGTATCTAGGGCTAAAGAGACAGGCTCAGCAGGTAAAGGCACTGTCATCAAACCTGATGACCTGAGTTCTATCTCCAGGACCCACCAGTGGAATGAGAGAACTGACTCCCACACATTGTCCTCTAATGTCCACGTGTGCCATGATAGCATGTCTCACCCCACCCCCAAACCCCACACATAAAATGAACACATGTAATTTTAATGTTTTAAATAAGATAAAAACTGAATATATATTAGGCCCAGTCCTCCCTCCCCGGTGGCTCTAGGAACCCAGCTGTCAGGTGAAGAAGCCAGGACTGAACTACTAGACAATGAGAGAAGTGTGGTCCTGTGGCCCCACCACCAGCTAACACCCAGCAACATGAACAAGGTCACCTAGAACCTGCCAGCCTCCAGCAGAATTGCCGACTGACCACAGAATCATATGTGGGCACACCCACTGCCTTATGGAACAGAAAAAGAGACCTTTTGGCTAAGCCTTTCCCAAATGGACACCCCATGGAATTACAAATAGTAAATATTTGCTTTCAGACACAAAGTTTTTCAGTGGTTTGTTATACACCGAAACTAACTGACAAAAATGTTTTATTTCCAGGAACAATACCCAATTTAAAAGAATATGACCACCCGGATAAACTCTTAGGTGCCACAGAACTGGTAGGACAGGTATTTTAGGTAGTAATAGGTGATTATAAGAGCTTTTCCAAAACTGCAGCTCCAAGTATCACAGAGTCCTTAATCCAAACCTCTTTCAGTGGGCTTAGCCAACCTAAAATCAACATCTTAAAAATGAATTAGACCTCAGACCTTTGCTTTCTGGGTTTTCTTTTCTTAATCTGTGCCATCAAAAGCCATCTAGAAGAATAAAAATGAAATGCAACATGCCATTAATTCTACAGTCCGAGCAGCTACAAAGGTCTGTTATTCAATCCCTGTAAAGCAAAATGGAATTTTAAATAGGAGACTGTAGTGTTAACAGGACATACTGAATAAGATGGACGAGGACACAGTGCCCTGTAATCACTATCTGCTTCAAGCTGACAGTGTGCTATGATTCAAAAAAAGAAAGAAAGAAAGAAAGAAAGAAAGAAAGAAAGAAAGAAAGAAAGATAGATAGATAGAAAGAAGGCATACATCAATCTTCTGCAGGCGAAACTGAGGGCTGTGAATCTTTATTAAAATGGAAGCAATTTGCAAAAGCACTCTGTGAATGCATCAGCTTCCACGGTGTGCTTCCAAATGGAAAGCAAGGGCCATGATGGAAAGCCATGGAAGAACTATGGGGTGTTGTCCCTGGGTCTTTGTACAAATCAAAAATAAAGAATTTTAAAGAACAGTGAAGGCTAAAAGGCCAGAAAAAAATAGGACATGCAGATGAATCTCTCCATTGTGTCTCCAGTAAGGACTCAGGATCCAGGCTACAGTTGGCCACAGTCTACCTCAGACATCAACATTGTTACCAGGGCATTGTTACCAGGTCTCCAGTGCCGAAGTTCTGAGGCCCAGTGGTTCCTCTGCTTATTGATAATGATGGGAATGAATTCTACAGAGCTGTTCCTGTGGGAAGGACAGCTATAGGTGCAGGACATCGAAGCTGCCTCAGAAAACCAAAAGTAGCAAAAACAGTAAGAGACAACATGTCAGGGGCTGTGATATTTCCAGAACCAAGTGAAAAGAAGTCACATCAAAAAAAAAAATCCACGTATACAATAATAATGCAGGAGGCTTTCAGAGAGTTAGACTCAAGAAAACTCATTAGTAGGCATTAAGGATGCCAGAAGTGAGACACACCGATCAAGAAAAACTGCTGGAGCCGAAGGGCAGCTCTGTCACATGGCTGTGTGTGCATTCTCCTTTGAGTAACAGGAGAAACAGCTCCTTTAATTAGGCTCGCACAGCAGACAGATCAAATGCAGTCATAGCTTCCATCCCAGGTAGCCCTGAGCATCAAGCTCAAAGTAGCAACCTCTAGAACTTCAGAGTGAAACGAAGACAGGATGGAAAAGGGAGTCCATCTGCTCACAGGAGTTCTGTTCTCAAACAGTAGACTTCTGTACCTCTGTGCCGGGAAGTGGCAACTTGCACTGTCTGAGAGTCACTCACTGAAGGAGAGCCATGGTCACCTTCAAGTCTACTGTCCATGTGTTCAAAATCAGCACGGAGACAGGAGAGTCTGACTCTGTCCTTGTGACTGTTCACCCAAAGTGAGAGCCCAAGGTCACATCCCACGTGGCTGGAAGTTCATAACTAGGGTTCCAGGAAGTCTAGCCTTTGGTCAAGAGCAGGTGGCCTGTGATGTTGGGCAAATTCAGGACAAAATTGGGGCTCTGTCACCTCCACTTCCTGCTGCCTAGATTCTTGAGGTCTCAGTTTCCTTCTCATTAAAGAAAAGGCTGGGCATCCCTTCATGTTTAAAGTCCTAGAGGGAATTGGACTGGAGGAATCATTCCTCAATGTAATCAAAGCCATATACAGGAAATCCACAGCCAATATCATCCTAAATGGGGAAATGACAGAAGCATCCCCCTTAAAGGTAGGAACTCGGCAAGGCCGCACCCCCCCCCATCACCACTCCATTTCAATATAGTGCTTGAAACCCTTGCTAGGGCAATAAGGCAAGAAAAGGAAATTAAGGAATTCTAATCGGAAAAGAGGAAGTCAAGCTATCCCTTTTTGCTGATGATATGATTGTCTACCTAAGGGATGCTAAGAACTCTACCAGAAAACTCCTAGAAATGATTAAGTACTTCAGTAAAGTGGCAGGATACAAAATAAATCTAGAAAAATCAGTAGCCTTTCTTTACACCAACAACAAGCAACTGAAGAAGGACTACAAGGAGACCTTCCCACTCACAATAGCCTCAAAAACAATAAAATACCTAGGAACAAACCTAACCAAAGACACCAAGGATCTCTACAACAAAAATTTTAAACCCCTGAAAAAGGAAATTGAGGAAGACATCAGAAGATGGACAAACCTCCCATGCTCATGGATTGGGAAAATAAATATAGTAAAAATGTCCATCCTACCCAAACTAGTGTACAGATTTAATGCAATCCCAATCAAAATCCCCAAGAGTTTCTTCACAGGCTTGGAAAAAAAAATCCTCGCATTTCATTTGGAAAAACAAAAGACCAAATAGCCAAAGCAACCTGAGCAAAAAGAGCAAAGAGGGGGTAATCTCTAAACAGAACAACAAACTGTACTAACAGGGCTATAGTCATAAAAACAGCTTGTACTGGCACAAAAACATGCCAGTTGACAGGTGGAATAAAACTGGAAGATCCAAACCTGAGCAACATACATTTTCAGCCACCTCAATTGACAAGGCGGCCAAGAAGACACAGTGGAGGAAAGACAGCCTCTTCAGTAAGTGTAATTGGCAAAACTGGATCACCCTTGTAGAAGAATGAAATAACCTACCTCTTGCCCTGTCAAAGTGCAATTCCAGATGGATCAAATACCTCAACTTGAAACCCCAAACCTCTGGAGGTGATAGATGAAAAACTTGGCAAGCAGACTATAAGACATAGGCATAGGAAAAGACTTCCTTAATTCAGCTGCGCAAGAATTAAGAATTCGACAATTGACAAACGGAAGAACCTCATTAAACTCAAAAGCTTCTGTACATCAAAAGAAAACAATAAAGGAAGTGAAGAGAAAACCCAGAGGGAAGGAAATCCTTCACGGCAGATACATCTGACAAAGCATTAATTTTCCATAGTATACAAGCTACTCAAAAAACAAAGAAGAAAGAACAAATGATCACTCAAAAGATGGAGCAAAGAACTGAAATAGAGACTTCGCAGAGGAGGAATTAGAGATGGCTGCGAAACATCTTAAACTGTCACAGCGTCTCTAATAATTAGGGAGATGCAAATTAAGACCACTCTATAGATATCATCTCACTCTGATTAAGACTGGGCAGGATCAAGAAAACAAACGAAATCAAGTGCCTGGAGAGGTTGTGGGGAAGGGGAACACTCATCCATTGCTCGGTGGCAATGTAAAATTGTACAGCCACTATGGAAGTCAGTGTGGAGACAGCTTGGAAACTCAAAATGAGCTTGCCCATTTGACCAGTCCATACACTCCTGAGTATATAACCCATAAGACTCATCCTACTGTAGGTCTCGAGTGAGTCCAGGACAGCTGGGGCTATAGTGGAACCCTGTCTCGAAAAGAACCAAAAAAAAATAAAAAATAAAAAATAAAAATACATGCACAGCTATATTTATGCAGCTCTGTTCACAATAGCAAAGAAATGGAAACAACTTAAATTTCCTTCAACTGATGAATAAATAGATAATGAGAATGTTGTACATCTACACAATGGAGTTCTATGTAGCCATAAAGAAAGACAAACGATCGGCGGCTGGAGAGATGGCCTAGAAGCTAAGAGCAATAAACCTGAACCGGCTCTTACAGAGGACCTGGTTCGATCCCCGGCAGCACCCACTATGGGTGGCTGAGAACCGTCTGTAGCTCCATTCCAGGAGAACTCCAGTTCAGGGGAATCCGAGACCTTTTCTGAACTCTGCGGCGTTGCACAAACACGGGTGCACAGACTTGCATGGCAACAGTACAATTTCATACACATTAAAGAAATAAATACAAATTAAAAAGAAATAAAAATAAAATAAAAAAATTTTTAAGTTAAAAAAAAAAAAAAAGAAAAACAACACCATGAACTTTGCAGTAAATGGATAGATCTAGAAGAGATATTATATTAACTGAAGTAACACAGTCCCAGAAAACAATGACGAATGGTATCCCTAATATGTGCATGCTAGCACCAAATAACCCAGTTATTAAAATTTCTTGTGAAGAGGGATGGCATATTAAAAGAACAACAGAAAGACTGCATCAGAAAATGACTGAAGTGGTGAATCAGGAGGGGTGGGAGAGGCAGGAGAGGGACATGGGTCCATATTCGATTAATGTATATTTAATTGACATGATTCAACAAGTATCCAATTTTGCCCAGACTCTGTCTACAAGGTACACAGTGTTTTGAACTTAGTAAAAGTAAATAATGTGTATATTAAACAACACAGGTTTAAAGGTTTGATAAAAAACGGTAATACATCTAAGTTTACTGGAAATATAAATTGTTGTTGTCCATATCTGTTTTACTTAAAATCTGTTATAACAATACTTTGGGATTGGCACATACCAAATGTTCTCTATAATTTTCTGCTGTACACTAGTATTATCCTATAGCATTCTCCTTTACCTGTAGGATGATTTTAACTTAAGGAATTACAGTTTGCTTCCCAAGTAATGGCATAAAGTCATCCAAAACAGCTTGGTGAATTTGATGAAATCTGCACCTTGAATTCCTGCCTATAGGTAGTGTACTACAACTGCCTTCCTTAGAAGACTCATGGGTCAAAATAAAAACCTAAAATAAAAGGGGGATACAGATATAATAAAGACCTTTTGTCAAAAACTTTGCACATTTACATCTTAAAACTGACTATGGGAAAGAGTCTGGTATGGTCCCAGGTCAAAAGTCACCATGCACTTAATGGCTGAGAAGAAAAGATAAACAGCTTTGCTTTGTGTAGGATGTACCAAAGTGCCAGCAAAAGGTTGGCCCATATCAACATTGAAAGGAAGAAAAGCCTCAGACTGCCTTACAGATCACAACCCCTCTGTGGATGCCAACTTGGTAACAACATTATTTATATGAGTCATAAATGAAAACTTACCTTCTAGGTGCCCAGGAAGTTTTAATACGAGAGAACTTCTTACTCCCCTCCATAGAACAGGAGAAATATGATGATATGAGGTCGTTCTCCAACTGAAAACTGGAGACAACTGTATAGAGGTATTTTCTTGTAAAATCGGTAAAACCGCCTTCTTTATTTGACTAATAGACCTAGGAATTGTGAAAAGGATTACTCTCTATTCAGAACCAAATATAATACTGAAGTATCCTTAAGCTGTGCATTTAAGCATAATATATTTAATACTGAGAGCTCTGATATCAGCATGGATTATATACAAGGAGATGTTGGCCAGGTGGATCCAAGCCCCCCCCAAAAAAGGTAAAGGCCTTCTTGCCTGTAAACTGGGATAACCTCTAGAAGAGAGGCAGTAAGGCCCTGTTGTTGAAGACCCTGGGGGAAAAGTAAGCATGGGAAGTTTGTATTGAGACTGCACTTGTAATTGTACAGTTGGTCTCTGAATACCAGAGAGTGTTACCAAAGGCCACTAAACCCAATAAAGCAAATATAGGTCTCCCTTAGTCAAGCAAGAACTCCTTCGTCAGCACCAGCTACAACCTCACCTGCCTGGAAATAACTAATGCAGCAGTGGCAGCATATGTCTTTATCCAAATTCTAATTGCTAGTAGTCTCTCCTTGAATAACCCACAGCTGATGCACAAGCTTACATCCTCTGAGTGGTTAGAATGATATAGCCACAGTAAGACCCTGTCATACTTTACAGAAAAACGGTTAAATCTAGGATTAACATACCATCCAAACATCTGTGTCTATACCAAAGTAACCTACCATAACAATTAGTACTGTTTAAATACCTATATATCTAATTGCTTGTGCTTCATTAGTAGGATTGAAAGGTTATTCCTGGACAAACTGTCACCCCCTGAAAGGAAATAGCCAGAATTGACCAGAGTCCAAAACAACAGCTCCAGAGAAAGTAGACTGTTTTGCTTCTTGTCCACCTGTGACCCTTTTCTAAGCCTAGGGAACAACCTGCAGAAGAGGGGGCGTGGTAGAATGTAAGGGCTGCGATTGGGATGAATGGTGAAACTACAGCAATATAGACTGGACACTTATTTGATCAACTTGATTGAACATACAAGCCCCCCCAGCTGGATGGTGAGACCCTTGGGCTGTGTGGGTTTGGGCAAAACTGCTTGCAAACTGGTTTTACATGAAGGATGCTTGTACTCATAAATTATTACTTATTGTTAAAAAATGAAAAAAAAATAAAGAAGGGAAAAAAAAAAAAAGAAAAGGCTGGGAATACTATAACTGGAGAACACGAGGGAATGTGTGTCCAGTGACGGGCAGAGGCCAGGTAGAGTGGGCTCTCAGAGACAGAAGCAACTGGAAGCAGCAGCCTGGATAAAGTCCCACCTCCGGGTCAGCAGAGCAGATCAATGTGGCTGGGAATCTCCATTTCCTGTGCTAATTTGAGGAAGCTACTGAGACAATCGCCACTTAGGAATTTCTGTTAAATTCTTCAGTTTTCATTCACTGTTACCCTTGATGAATGAAGGCTACAGTTTGACCCTGTTTCCTATTTATTCTGGGGCAACAGACTCAGGGTTCTAACTGCCTACGTCCAAATACTGGCTTCATTCCTGTCTGGCAGAGAGCCCTGGGCAGAGAAGTGACAACCACAGGTCCCACATTGTAAAGACTGTGGGTGAATCAAGGCACACTTCTAGTTACAGAGCTTTGTCCAGCACCCGGCCCTTAGCTACTCATGTCAAGGCACTGAGTGGCCCTTTAGTTCCTGGACAAGTTGGATGTGTACAAATTACCCCAGGCTGGCCACCAGGCCTTGAAGTAGATCCTATCTCTAAAGTAGTTCTCACCTTAAACCTCACAAGAAGATAACATGAGCACAGATTTAGGAATTCCCTCAATGATCCTTCCCAGAAAAGCAGTATCTAACATTCATAATGCTTCAATATCTTTGTATAGAATTTAGAGTAGATGATCACACACAGCATCTCATTTGAGCTCCATAACTCATTTAACCCCATTTTACAGAAGAAAATTCTAATAGAAGCCAACAGCACAGCAGTTCAGAGGGAAAGTTGAGACTTTGATTCAGTTCTTCTCAACTATAAGTACATTACTAATGACTGCTGTCTGAAACAGGAGTTTCCAAGTTCTTGGCAGCTTGTTCAAGGAATTGAGGAAGAGCATGCAGATAAAAAAAAATAGCAAGGAATTTATTCAGATGAAAAGCACATAGGAGAGACCAAATATAATGCAGGAGAGCAGTAGACCCTGAGTGAGATCTGCTCAAGAGCGTCCTGATAGGTTATGAACTCTGGCTGGGTAATTTTCAGAGTATTCAACTCTAGAGTGGACGTTGTCAGAAGCAGGGCCAATTCTATGCTCAATAAATACACACACACACACACACACACACACACACACACACACACACACGAGACAGTGGCAGGCTATGGCAAAGCTAAATCTATAACTGGTAAGGAAATAGCTGTCAACTGAGTTGACAGTAAAAACTGAGAGAGACTATTCCATATCTTCTGGGTTACACAGTTATCTTGGGGTTGTTGCGTGTTGTTTTGTTTTGTTTTGTTTCATTACTGGAGATTGAACCTAGATCTTCATATACTCTAGGCAATTGATCTACCACTGAGCCATATCCCTAGCCCTTCTTTTACTTTTTATTTTGTGACAGGAGCTCTGTAACTTGCCCAGGCTATCCTTAAATCCCTCTATATTTATAGCACAAGAAGGTCTTGAACTTGTGACCTTCCTATCTCAGCCTCCTGTGTAGCTGTGATTATAAGCCTGCACCACCAGGCCTGGGGTGATAATTACATTTTCATATCTTTGACAAAAGTATGAAACGGTCTTATTTTGTCTTACTTTTCGACGATCTCTGAGTGATCATGTCCAATACTGTCATGCTTGAAAATGGTGTCTGTCCTTACGTGCAGCAGGAGGCACCAAGCCCCCACTGCGTGAACTGGACCAGCTCCTAACAACCTCCTAATTACCTGGAGGTGACAGACACACTCCAGATGTCACTGGCTGCTCTTTTCTTTCCAAGTTCTTAGTGTCATCAACTTGTCCATGAAGATATTTAATGATTTTCAGGCAGAGCAGAGACTATAAAGAGATAAGTTTTCCATAAAACTGTATCTGGGTAACGAGACTTCCTTTTTGGAACCAGATGGTGAGGACAGGCATCATATTTTGAAGTATAAAACAGGAAGCGTGTGTTAACAGGATTGGGAACTGGAGATAATATATTCTATACAATCTACACCTCTCAAGAACAAGGAAGTGGGCAGATGAGAACATGTTAATTAAATACAAGAACTGTCGCCCTGGCGAAGCAGATAAAGTCCCCTGGTTAATAAAAGATGGAAGTTGTCCACTGCGTTTATCTAAGAATACACCCAGATGCTCATCAGTGAACCAAACATCTTCCTATCTTTATAAATATGCAAAATTCTTTGATGCTGTTCAATTACTATGAAAATCCTAACCATTAAGTCTTATCTTTAATTCTGTTTCCAGGAGGTACTATCAGGGTTCTGATATTGCTAAACCTGAATATAAACCTGAATATAATGATAGGAAGCAATACCATCTGTAGCTCACAGGCCACCCTGTCCAGAAGTACAGCCTACAGGTAAAGTAAATGTAGAAAATAGAAAAAAAAATAGTAACTGGAATTCCTATAAAGATGATTTATCTTAGAAAAGAAAAACAGCTACCAACCCTTTGGTGGAGAAGAATCAGCTGGGGAAGAACTGACCAACTGCCCAGAGTCTAGCCTAGGAGCATAACTGAAGCTGAATCGATGGGCCTCAGAGACAGTATCCATAAAAATTAAAATGAATGCCTATATTTCCACTCAAAATACTCTAATCCTTAGACCTGCACTTCTTTAGGATATCCATGTAAGGCACGTGCTGTAGAGGCAAGGCTGACAATCCAGCAAACAAGTAGAGCCTGAGTCAAGTGTGGGAGCAGCCCAGATTGGCCATCTCAGGTAAACCGTGTTCTTTCTCATCAGCTACTCTTCTAGCACCGGTAATCTACAGCACTCTCATAGTCTACATAAACGATGCCACCATTGTTACACCACTAATTACACTGCTGCAGCAACACAGTGTGCCCTTGGCCCGTTCACATCTAATGTCTGCAGCAACTCCAAGACTCAATTCTGCAGTCTCTGGGAGATTTCAATTTGCAGTATTTTTAAGAACTGGTGCCCCATCAATTAAAACTGTCACTGGAAGATGATATTTCAGCAGTTTCTCAGCAGTGACATTTTATTATTTAGTATTAAAACCCAATCAGAAATCCTGGAGATGACAGCCAGAACTGAGGCTGGGAAACATTGCACCTGACACATCTGATTTGCAGTAATCAAAATGGCATTTTTTTTCCAGATAGAAACTAATTGCCAATCTGCTGCCCGTTGTGAAATGGGATCTGTTTGCTCTCTGTAAAGATGATCCAGCCCACAGCTCCACAGTTAGACATCCAATTTCACCCATTCTTACAAAAGTCTTCTATGATGCAAATGATGGGTAGAGCAATTACATGCTCCAAAAGATTAAGATAAGAAATTCACATCCATAGACTTGTCATGTTCACCTCTTAAAATGTAAATTCTTGCCAGATGTTTAAATGCCTTTTTATTTCACATAAAGTCACCTAACTATCCGAGAGAGAGGGTTCTTTCTGGAAGCAACTATGTGTCCCAAGTTTGATGAGCAAGCCCTGACAGGAACCCCAGAGCCCCATGGAAGCTCCCTCACAAATGAAGGTATCATGGAATAGAAGGTGCATTTGGGGGCATTTTCTTTATTGGGGGGTCTTTTCGAGACAGGGTCTCCCTATACCCCCAACTGGCCTGGAACTTGCTCTGTAGACCAGGCTGGCCTCGAACTCACAAAGATCCGCCTGCCTCTGCCTCCCAAGTGCTAGGATTAAAGGCATGCGCCACCACCCCCAGCTGGGGTTCATTCCTTTTTATAACCTAACAGTGACCTGCTTGGCCTCCATCCAACCCCGCGCTAGCACACCAGGCTAGTGGTCTGATGGACCCCTCTAGCCCGCTAGCACACGGCACTCTCAGTGTGCTCAGCCTATAGGCACACTGCTCCAGCCTATAGGCACAAAGTAACAGATCCCAGGAATCTGTCTGATGGTAATGGACAATCCACTTTATTGTAGGCAATACATCCCTTATATAGCCAAAATGATGTATGTCATATCCCACAGCCAATCCCAGACCCTTGCAAGACACCCCTTGTATACATCACTTGCTACTGCTCTGCCCAGCATCATGTGTTGGGTCACAAGCTGCTGTCTCATGGGGCGTGGTCCAGGGAGTCACATGACCCTCACCTGTGCCCATGGGGGATGCTGGCTGAAAAGCTAACCTATTCATACCTAGCTCAAACTGGATTTCCCTACACACAGACAGTTACCAAGCTAAATGCTCCAGTTGGGCCTGGCCTTAGCACAGAGCAGACAGAGGGGAAAGTAGAACATAGAGGGAGAAGTCTCAGTCCCCTGTGCCTCAAAGGAGTCTGCTGAGAATCCTATGGATGGAAAGGAGGGATCCCTCAGTATCATACAGACAGAGGAGCTTCACTGAATGCCCCAAGTACAGCCCTCCTGTTTTCTACCAAGGAAGAAACAGAGGCCCAGAGATGTCCTGTAAATTTCTCATGTTTATATAAATGAGAATCACATAGATGTCCCCTTTCCTCCACTGCCAGCTGCCTCTCCCAGAGCAGAAGGAGAAACACTGAGAAGGATGTTTCTACTCAGGATTATGTAAAATGGGGGTGGGGGGGTGTAACCTTCAAATGACCACATTCAACTAATTTTTTTAAGTAAACCAGTTAAACATGTCAAAAAAGCTAATACAGTTAAGAAAGGAGACCAAAAAAAAAAAGGAACAGAGACTGAGGCTGAGTTCTGGCCTTGTGTCCTGTGAGTCTTTTCTGTGGGGTTTCACATAAGGAAGCAAAGCTCTCAGGAGGTAGGAGCAGAAGAAGGAAGCCACTTCCTGACAGGAAGACTGCAGTCCCTGCTGCCCTGCCCGCTGAGGGGAATTACCTCCAGTACATGGCAACTTTTTTGTTACCATTCCTGACAGGAAGACTGCAGTTCCTGCTGCCCGCTGAGGGGAATTACCTCCAGTACATGGCAACTTTTTTGTTACCATTCATTGTTACTTTCTTATTCATGTGTGTGTGAAAACCAGAAAGGGGGTGTCAGAACCCCTGGAGCTGAAGTTACGGCTGCTGGGAGCTCCCCCGTGTGGGTGCTGTGACCCAACTCTGATCTTCTCTAAGAGCCACAAGTGCTCTTAGCCATCGAGCTATCTCTCCAGCCCTTTTAAAATTTATTTTCACTGTTTTGCTTTCTGTGTGATGACATCTGAGAGAGCTTGGGGCCATCCAGTCCTTGTCATACCATGTGTGAGACTTTGTTCTGTCCCAGCACAGAGGCACCTTGTTCAGTCTGCACAGCCAAGCTGGCCTGGGAATGTGCGTTCCCTATGGGGACAGTCCTGCTCTGCCTCCCTCCTCAGGGGGTGGCTCTGCACACGTGTGCTTAGATCCGCAGAAGTGAAAACCAGGCCCTGCAGGGGAGGCAGCTACTCCCACCTCTACCAAGGCTGTGACAGGAGAACTTGGTGCAGACCCAGAAAAGACACAGACATCAAACACAGAATTTAAGATACTTCACTGCAAGGTTTACAAGGAACACCCAAACATTACTATGATAGTTCATCTTATATATTCCACTAACCTACATGTTGCAAGGAAGGTGTTTTTCCCCAGGTATGATTAGTGCTTCCATCAGCAGTATCCGAGTACAAGGGGTCACTTCCCCTGATGAGGGTAGGACTCATGTGAGCTCCTGCAGGCCTTCTTGCAGGAGGATTTGAATTTCAAAGCGTAGCACAGTGCTGAGCTTCCAGGCTGCCAGCTTCCCCTACAGATTTTGGACTTGCCAGTCCCCACAATTGCATGAGCCAGTTACTTAAAATAAATCTCTGTGTGTGTCTCCTGTTTCCCTGGAGAACCCCACCACTGTTACCAAGCAGATTAAACAGCACCTCCTCTGTGTTTCAGAGCAGAGAGGAAGGAAGAACTTGGCAGAATATCAACTCCTTAGAAAATTGGAGAATTAAGAGTCTATGTGCAGAAAGCTTTCCAGCGCTCTTTGAAAGCTTCCCTGTGCCTCCCACTAACTCCTTTAATTGATTTGTGGGTGCGGGACGTGGCCTTGGGGAGTTCTGGACCAGGCACTGCGGCTTTAGGGCCAGAGCCATCAGGGCTGGAATCTAGTAGGCTCAGGCCCTCTATGAGACTGGGACCACAGGTACTAACTGACCCTCAGAGGTGTTCCATATAAATGTGACCCAGAAAGAAATAAAGATATCACACATCACCCAAAAACCTAGAAAGAGCACCAATCACTCAGTGGTGGTTCAGAGGTACACACATACACACACACACACACACACACACACACACACACACACACACATTTCACACCTTGGAATAGAGTCACACACCATGATAATACATCACATCACTTAAGGATGGGGATGAATCCTAAGGGGTGCGTCGTTAAGTGATTCCATCATTATGCAAACATCACAATGCATTCTTGACCACCTAAGATGGCTAGGCTATCCAAAGGCTATTTAACCATATGCACCATCATTGTATGTCATCTGTTATGGACAATAAACATCTCTATGAGGTACGTGACTGCATTGTCATGTAAAGATGATGAAAGTGATATAGTGGGTGTTTTTCAGAACTTAGAGGAAGGAAGCTCATTTTGTGAAGAGAGATGAAGGCACACAGGGCAGATGCCCCAAGACTAGGGCGGAGCAGGAGTCGGTGAAATCAGGTGTTGGCTAGCCTAGCGGTGAGAGATACATGTGCTGGGAAGTAATCTAAAGACACCCTACACAAGGACAGAGACTTGGGCAGAATAGAAATGAGAGAAAAAGGAAGGGCTGGCTGTGTGTGATGGATAGTTTTAGTGTCAACTTGACACACCTGGGTTGAGGGAGCCTCAATTGGGGAATTGCCTCCATTGGACTGGCCTATGGCCATGTCTGTGGAGTATTTTCTTGATTGTCGAGTGATGTGTAATGTCCCAGACCACTGTGGGGGGAGCCACCCCCAGGCAGGTCATTGTGTATTGTATAATCAAGCAGGCTGAGCATGGGCCAGGGGAGCAAGCCAGAAAGCAGCGTTCTTCCATGACCTGTGCTTCAGTCCCTGCCTCCAGGTTCCTGCCCTGAGTTCCTACCTCGAGCTCCCTGAGTGATGACCTGTGACCTGGGAGATGTAAGCCAAATAAACCCTTTCTTCCCCAGGTTGGTATTGGTCAGAGTATTTTGTCACAGCAATTGAAGGCAAGCTAGAACACTGTGCATTCTTTTTAGAGCACACCAGTAGAGCAGGAAGACCCACACTGGGGTGAGTCATTACTCTGACTTTTGAGTTTCAAAACTTCTATAATTAAAAAGCCAGTATCATAAATGCAAAAGACTTTTGGAAAATAAATGAGGGAGCTACTGAATGCTTACAGAGGAAGTCAGAGATACAGCACTGTGTGCACAGAGTGAGGATTTTAATAGACATCTCAGTCATGAATGGACTGCATTGTGCTTTTCATGGACATTAAAAGGGGAAAACCCATGTGTTCATTTAAGCACACAATAGCAAAAGATGTGCCACACTGTAAAAGCTTTGGCATATAGCATTTTCTAATTTTTCTAATGAATATGAATTGCCTGTGTAAAAATAAAGAGTAAATCTAAAGATAAAGTGTGTCATCAATGAAAGACACGAGTATTTCTGTCACCTCCTGTACATAGACATTTCCTCAGCTGCAAAAGAAAGACTAACAGTCTTTTGAGGAAAGACTTACAGTCTACAAGGAGAACCAACCTGGATCACAGAGGCATTTGTAGCTGGTACCCACGCTGCGGCACATGCCGTGAGCACACGGGCTCAGGGCACAGAAGTCAACGAGCTCTACACAGGTGGGCCCTGTGAAGCCGGGGCTGCAACTGCAGGTGTAGTGTAGTCCATCAGCGTAGCAGGTGCCATTGTTCTGGCACGGGGACGATGTGCAGGGGTCCACCTTTTCCTCACAAGCAGGGCCAAAGTATCCTGAAAGAAAACACAGAGGGTTTTGAAATTGTAAAGCAGGGTTGGGAATGTAATTCCATTGGCAGAGTGTTTTTCTCACATGCACTAAGCCCTGGGTTTAATCGCCAGCACAGCATAAAGCTGGTGTGGTGGTGCATGACGGTCACCTCACTGGGGACTCAGTAGAGACTCAAGAGAGACAGATAGAGGCAAGAGGATTTGAAATTCAAGGTCATCCTCAAATGAATATCAAGTTTAGGGACAACGTGGAGTATGTGAGACCCTGTCTAAATAAGTAATTAACTAGTTAATTAATTAAAATTTATAGCATGTTTGTATATGATAACTAATTCAGATATATCACAACCTCAGGAAGTAAAGCCAGGATAATTGCTTCTCTTAGCTTTGGTAACCATGCATTACCAAAGTCTTCTTTATAATTTTAAAACCTGTATTTCTTGATGAAATATAAAGTAGATGACTATTCAGATGTATTCAGTATGTGAATATGTACACATGACATGTGAGTATGTTATATGTATATGTATATGTATATGTATGCTCCAAAAAGATGCTAAAAATGCCGGGTATAGTGGCACACTTCTTTGATCCCAGCACTCAGGAAGCAAAAGCAATGAGGAAGCAAAAGCAGGGAGATTCCTGTGAGACCAAGGCCAGCCTGCTCTGCATAGTGAGTTCCAGGACAGCTGTAACTACAGGGAGACCCTGTCTCAAAAAAAAAAAAGAAACAGAAACAACACCTCCCCTGTCCTTACTCTGTTGTCTGCTGTTCATTTTTTTTTTAATATATACAATGCCTTTAAGTGTGTCGTTTCTAAATTATAATTTATTCTTCCAAAGTATACAATTCAGTGTTTTTCATAAATGTATTCAGTTGTGCAACCACAAGCACAGTCCATTTTGAAATATTTCCTTCAACCCAACAGACCTAATATATGTATATGAAAATATTTTCATATACATATATTTTTGAAGGTTGATTATGTTAGTAGATAAGCAAGCCTTGAGGTGAATGTCATTTGGGGCTGAAAAGCCACCAACACATGACACAGAATGAATGGGTCACCCAAGCGTGATGCCTGGAGACAGAGCCAGACACAGAAGAACATGCTGTGCATCCTGCCACTTATTAGAAGTGTTCAGAAGAAGAAAATGTGCAACATAGGAAGTAGATTCTGTGACTGGGGGGCTGCGGCAGGGAGAGACTGGGGGCATGGTCCTCTGGGTGGTCCTCTGGGTGGTCCTCTGGGGTTGAAGGAAATGGTCTAATGTAAACTGTGCTGACAGCTGCAAAACCATGCGGCTTTATTAAAAACACTGAATTGTACATTTTGGGAGAACGAATTATAATCTAGAAATTATACACTTAAATAGATTTTATGACATAATATTATGCAAAGCTCTCATATTTAAATTTTAGATGTGGTTTTGGGTGGGTGATGTGTGACTCAGCATTTCTCAAGCTTAAATTCTATGTAATACAGGTGTTCATCTGCACATCTGTGCAGCCATAGGGGTGCATGGATTTAACAGTGATAAACCTAAATTTCTTTCAATGTTTCAAGATTTTTAAGAGTAATTTGAAAGCCAGTCATGGTGGTGGTGCACGCCTTTAACCCCAGTACTCTGGAGGCAGAGGCAGGTGGATCTATGAGATTGAGGACAGCCTGGTCTAGATAGTGAGTTTCAGGCCAGCTGATCTACAGGGAGAGCCTGTCTCAAAACATAACAGTGAAAGAAAAAAAGGAGTAATTTGAAAAATTAAGCAAAGACTATTTAAATTTAGAGATAAAAGTTAAATATTTTTGCTCATGTACACGTCTGTCAATATTTCAGTTACTTTTCCTACTCATGTCTGAGTTTATATTCACAAAGATTTTTTTAGAAATATTGATAATTTTTACAATTCTTGTTAAGGATATAGTGAATATGTAAAACCAACAAAAATAGTCTCCAGATTTAATTATCTGAAGCACCACTCACAAATTGGTATAATCAACTTGGAATTATTCTGAGTAGAAGGAGAAAAAAAATTCCAATGATAGTCAACATTTTATAAACCTCTTGGTAGCTTTTAAATTTTAGAAATCAAACTAAAAGTGTATCATGCAATCAGTTTTGATAATACTCGAATTCTCCAAAGAGTCCTTTAGCAGCCTAAGGTATTATATTTTTCTATCATTTCATGTATTCCATTTTACTCTGATTAAAAAGAAGATACTTAAACAGTTGCCAACACATGACAGTGCTATAAATTATCCTTACTTAAGTTATTTGAAAAAAATTAAAACAATTTGAAATGTCACAATTTTATACATTCATTGTTCGTATTTGTGCCTAGTAAATGTATTGAGACCATTTTAAACATTAAAAGCTCAATTTTCTCCATGTTTATGACACTAATAAATATAATTCAATGTTTCTTTAATCTGAAGCTACAGGTTTGGGAAATGAACTGACCAAATCAACCCACAAGTTGCATTCAGCTGAATAGAGGCTCAAGGTTTTTATCTTGTAACTTAAGAAAATGGAGAGATGGAAGGAAGCTTTCCATCACAATGCTGTAAGAACTGAAAAATGAATTTAGTAGTGTTGTAACACTGAAATTAACATAAAAACTCACTATCATTTTTATGAGCAATAACTTTTAAAGAAGTCATGAAATCAATTCCATTCAAAACAGCTACAAGAAAAGGAAAAATGCCTTAAAATAAAGGCATATTTGATTTAAATTAAAAAATAGGGGCTAGAGAGATGGCTCAGTGGTTAAGAGCACTGGCTGCTTTTGCAGAAGACTCGGGTTGACTCTCACCACCCACGTGGCAGCCAACAACCATCCAGAACTCCAGTTCCAGGGGGATCCAGTTCCCTTCTCTGTCCTCCCTGGGTGCTGAACAGCAGAGGTGCACTCACATACATTCAGACATAACACTCATACACATAAAATAAAAATAAGTAAAAAATTTAAAACTATAAAACACTAATGAAATTAAAAGACACATACAAAAAGGAAAAAAAAAATCTCCCATGTTCATGAATTAAGAAAATTAATACTGTTAAAATGTCTATGGCACCCAAAGTAACTTCCAAGTTCATTGGGATCACCATAAAAATACCAATAAAATTCTTCACATAACAAGAAGAGAATTTGTTTTGAAAATATGTGGAAATACTGACGATCCCAAATAGCCAAAGTGACCCAGAACACACCTGACTTCAAAAAACACTTCTGTCAGTTTAGGAAGCTAAATCCCACAGCACTTGGATTCATAACACAACAGAACAGAATAGAGACCCCAAGATAAAGCCCTGTCTATAGCTAGATATAAAAAGACAGCATGTTAAAAAAAAATCGATACTCACATATTGATTGCAACATGATTCATGATAGGTAAAAATACCAAATGAATGAAAAAATATGTCATATATACTGTGCTGATAGCTTTAGTGTCAACTTGACACACCTGGGTTGAGGGAGCCTCAATTGGGGAATTGGCTCCATTGGATTGGCCTTTGGCCACATCTGCGGAGTATTGTCTTGATGGTCGAGCAGTGTGGGAGGGCCCAGCCCACAATGAGTGGTGCCACCCTGGGCAGGTTGTTGTGTACCATATAAGAAGGAGGGCTGGGCATGAGCCAGGGGAGCAAGCCAGTGAACAGCATTCCTCCATGGCCTGTGCTTCAGCTCCTGCCTCCAGGTTCCTGCCTTGGGGTCCTTAAGTGATGAACTGTGACCCAGGAGATGTGAGCTGAATAAACCCTTTCCTCCCCAAGTTGGTGTTGGTCAGAGTGTTTTGTCACAGCAATGGAAGACAAACTAGAACAGATACACGATGGATTATTATTCCACCATATAGAATGAAGTCCTATATTTTGCATCAAAGTGGAGGTAGAGGACATCATGTTAAGTTAAATAAGTCAGACACAGAAAGACAAATACTTCATGTTATCTCTCATATGTGGAAGCAAAATATAGTTGACCTGCATGTAGAAAAGGGGTGACAAAAGGTTTACAAGTTGGAAGGGTGGACGACAGAGGGGTGCATCATGCACATCCAATTATAGAGATGGAAGGAGTCCCGTGCTCCGCAGCACCAATGGCAGTTCACTGTAACTTATCATATATTTTGTGAACATCTGAGTAGGAGTAGCTCAAGGGCTCCAACATAAGAGAACGGCAAAGAGAGGGAAATGTCAATCACCCTGATTTGATCAGTGCCCACAATACGCACCATGTGTTGAAATATCAGACTGAGACCAACTCACGTGTACAACCAATACACAATGAAAAACTAAAGTCGAGAAAAGGATGGGAAGCCTACTGATTGCTTCACAATAAACTTAGGCTCAAAACAAAATCCATACCCAAAGCTACTTTGCTCATGGTAAATAACAAAATTCTAAATTTTAATATTCTGACTTCAAACAAGAGAATGTTTAGAATTCTCTTCTGCAAGAGAGTCACACTAATGGTCACAAAAAGCAGTAAGAATAAAGAATGTGTGATAGACTGGAGAATGATTTTACAAATGATATTGTCAATCCAGCAAGCAGAGATACTACACAGAGCTTAGTGACCCAGTGTAAAGTCAAAAACTTCAATATCACCAGGAGTCAGGTAGATAATGGTGATAAGGAACGTGGCCAGATTTGAGACAATACGAAGTTGTAGGGACTGTGCTAGAAAGCATGTCCCTTCTAGCTAGGTGTGGTGAATCCCAGAAGCAGAGGCTAGCCTCATCTACATAGCAAGTTCCAGCTGGAGCTAAAGGGAGACCCTGTCTCAAAAAGAACAAAAAAAGAGAGAAAGAGAAGGAGAGAGAGAGAGAGAGAGAGAGAGAAAGAAAGTCCTTCCAAGACAAAAGAAATCCCCACCTGCTGTAGTCAAATTGAAATTCAAGGCCACCTGCTAGGTCTTTTGACTTTTCAAAAAAAAGTCTCAAATCCAGATTGTATTTGAGCCTTTCTTATTTTAGAGTACTAAGAGATGAATCATTTTGACTACTGACAAAACATGTCCTGGGCACCACTTTGTGGTTACTTCAGGTTAAAGAACATAGGCTTTAGAAACAAAATAATTGGGTTCCATTACTACCTCTGCCCTTAAACCATGAGACCCAGGGCCAGCACTGAATCACCCTGGTTTCTGCTTTGCACTGCATTAGATACAGATATCAACACATACTATTTATATTTGTTATGGAGCTTAGATGCAAGCACTTGCCACAGTAAGTGTTAGTTGACAAGCAGCTAAGCTTATGTGAATGCCAGGAGCTGTGTGGATGGCACTGGTACCGATCGCAGTGGAAAATGGAAAGTGGAGCCTCCCAGGTCTGGATTATCATCCACTGTGGATGTAGAGATGCTGTGGAAGTTTTCAGCAGTGAGGTCTGCTCCGGACAGAGGGGGCATTAGAGACATGGACGAGGAGTCCTACACATACAAGTGGGAAATGAATTCACAAATACAGGCACCACCACCTGAAGCAAGTGAAGAGAGTTAAAAGAAAGTTCAAGACTAAAATGCTGGACAACTGAAACATTTAGGAAGAAAAGGAAAAGAAAGCAGGTCAATGATGAAAATTCCTTTGCTGGGGCTGGAGGGATGGCTCACCAGATGTGTTTGCAGAGGACATGGGTTCAAATTCCAACACCACATGGTAGCTAACAACCATCCCTAACTCCAGTTCCAAGGGATCCAATGCCCTCTTCTAATCTCCACAGGCATTGAACGACACTGGTGCACTTATATACATGCAGATAATACACTCATACGCATGAAATAAAAATAACAAATAACATAATTTTTTAAAAAATGTCATTGCCTTGACCAGTAAACTCTCCATTTCCTGCTATTGCCTAAGCCAGTGTTATCTCTTACTCCTATGACATCCTGTGGAAATGACTAACATCTTGCTCAGCCACCCTCTAAATGACCTCCTTAAGAGAAACAAGAGCAGGATTTCATAACACGAGGAATGAAAAGCAAAAAATAAAATGGAAAAAGTTTCCATCTCCTTACTGGCTCTCTGGCCCTGGCCAAGGTATTTCATCATTTTTGGTTCTATCTCTTTACCTATAAAAACAATGCAGAGTCCTACTATGTGACTGAATAACACGGCCCACAGTGCTCCATCAGTGTTGGCTTCGACTCCCTTTAAGCTGCCATTCTGTGAATCTTTACTTGGCCTCTGCACTTGGAGTCTGTGATGAAGGAATCTGGAAGGAAACTGGCCTCTTAGGCCATCTTTGGAACATAATCAGATTTCGCATTGTCACAATTCCCTAGGGTCACCCCTGGACATGTCTAAGGGTGTTTTCTGGAATCAGGAGGTGGTCACACGGCTCTTTAAACACATGCACAGTGACTAGGCCACCCTGTGAGGCAGGCAGATGGGGTGGCTCTTGAGACCACAGCTGTGGGAAGAGATATTGTCATGGAGACAATATCTCTTCTGAGGCTCAACAGGAAGTTTCTTGAAAGTGCGTTTGTTCAAGTGTTTTACTATTATCAAGCGGCACTCGTATAGATCCGGTAAGTACTATTATTTCTTCATCTTCAAATGAGGAAATAGGTACAGGAAGATCAAGTAATTCATCCAAAAGTACACAGTTAGTAAAAGGCAAAGTCTGATTTGAACCCAGGATTCTCAAGCCAAAGCTGTGCTATAACACTCAGTAATTGAATATACAGCAAGGAAGCAATAATGAGAAGAGAAGGACACCGGTATCTGTCTAAACTCCCACTGCCAAGTGTAGCAGAAGTTGCTGCTTGTCCTGGTGTGCAGACTCATAGAGCTTCTGCTCACGTAGCTATACAAACTAACGACCACACTCATCAGCCTCAGCTGCAGCTATGAAGCAACCTGGGACTCCGTTCTGGATAGTGAGATACAAGTGACAATGTCATAAGATCACATCGGAGAAATTTCCTTAAGAACGAGTTGGCATGCACCCCTGGCTTTCACTACTTTATCCCTCCATCCTTCTTACCATCCTGACCAGCGATATTATGCCAAGTTCTTCCTAAATTTGGTAGAAATTATCAATACATGAACAAAGCACTCAGTGAACTACAAGAAGAATAAATTAAAAGAAACACACAGGAAAAACATCACAGTCAAACTGCTGAACATAAAAAAGTAAGAGAAAATAGTATAAGTAAAGATAAATTCAACCAGATCAATAATAATATTAAATGTAAATGGACTGACACTCCAAAATAAAAGGTAGGAATTCTCAAATTTTATTAGAAGGAGCGAGTTCTAACTGTATGTCTCTAAGAGAACCCCACTATCAATATAAAATATATGAAACTGAAGGCAAAGATATGGGGGGGAAACATAAAGAAGAGTAAGAAAGACTCTGTTCCTAGTTAGTTCCAGGCCAGTGCAGATACATAGGAAGATCGTATGTCATTAAAAAGCCTATTAGACATGAAGTGGATGCCAAATACAAAGAGTGGGCAATTCATCAGGACAATCCAACTGTCCTAATTGTCCATGTACCTAATAAGACAGCTGCAAACACGTGAAAGAAAAATAACTGCCAGAAACCATCAGAGAAAGATGACTTTCTTGGCACTTTAGAGAAAAAACTGACAAAATTCAGTTAGTGTGTACGAGATTTGAATAAGACATTCTATTCATACTCGTTTGATACAACTCAATCATTCCAATAGGTATAGGAAAAGCATTCAACAAAATTCAGTACCCATTCATTATTTTTGAAAGTAAAAAGCTCTCATCAAACTAAAATAGAAGTTAATGTCTTCTGTAATTATAGGCCATGTACAAAAGAACTTATAGATAACATAATATTTAGCAGACAATAATGAATATTTCCCCCTATGACAGAGAACAAGCATTTCACTGAAGGTTCTTTATATTTAAAGGCAAGTAAAAAAAAAAACATAAAAATGGAAAGAGGGACAATTATTTAGCAATCTGTGATTTTATGCAAAGAAAATCAAAGGAAAGTATAATAAAAAATTGTGGATTAAAAGTAAATTTTACAAACTATCAGAATATAAATCAATATATTTTAAAATTATATTGCAAGGCACTCCCAACAAGCAACTAAAACAAAAAATTTTAAATGATCTGGGCATGATGGCACACACCTTTAATCCCAGCACTTGGGAGGCAGAGACTAGGTGATCTCTGTGAGTTCAAAACCAGCCTGGCCCCACAGTGAGTGCAAGCCAGAGCTCTATGATAAGAAGCAGTCTCAAATAAATAAATAAGAACTTTAAATGTCATTTACAATATTATCACTAAGATATAAACTAGAAGATTAATAAGAGGTATCTACAAATTATTACTTAGAGAAATTAAAAACATCCAAATAAAATGAATAGCTACATCATGTTTGTGGAGCTTGGACATTTGCTATTTTTAAGATCTATATTCTCCCAACTCCTTTACTGTGATAGCAATTATTTGGGGCATGGGTTATTTGAAATGAAATCAAATTTTTATTGATAAACCATGTCTATATAATTAACTAGCTCTTGCGTTTTTCAGCTTTTTTTTTTCTTTTTTTCTTTTTTTTTGGTAAAGAAGGGGCTTCCAGAAGGCATAGAAACTTAACGCTAGGGAGCTCATTCAGGAACATCCAATTAGCAAGTGATAAAAGTAAAATTCAACCAGGCATGTGGCACATGCCTTTAATCCAGCACTTCAGAGCCAGAGGCAGGTGGATCCTGGTTTTGTGAGTTCAGGCTAGCCTGGTCTACAGACAGTGAGTTCAGGACAGCTGGGGCTACAGGCAGACCTGTCTTGAAAACACCAAAAAAAAAAAAAAAGGAAAATTCAAACTGGGCCCATTTGACTCAAAACTGTTCCCTTATATCCCATGCTACATGCTGTCTCACACTGGAGAGCTTGTATAAAAGCATTAGTTGAAAGTACCAGCAGTCATGGAAGTACATGCTTGCAGTCTAAGCACTCAGGAGCTTGAGGCAGGAAAGATACAAGCTCAGAGGCCAGCTGAAGTTAACTACATAGTGAGTTCCAGGGCAGCCCTGAGAATTTCTAATGGAACCCTGTATAATATATATATATTATATATATATATATATATGATCAAATGAATTTAACTCCACCGCATAGCCTAAATTCTATAGCTTAATTATACTTAGCAAAACTAAAAATTCTTGGCAATTTACAAATTTTGGAGTTCTGCTTTTGCATAAATGTCTTGAGGCTGATTTGCGTATTGATTCTCTGTGTTTCAAATGTCATGTGGAGGATATTTCCCATACACTTATGAAACTTGAGTACTGAGAATATATACAATCAGAACCTATCTTCACAGTGATACAAGCATCAAATTCAGAGCAACAATACCATCAAATGCAGGCCAGATCTGGGACTCTGCTGACCAAGACAAAGCATTGGCTCATCTTGCATGTTACAGGTATGTTTGTGTATAATTTCTGAAATTTTGATTCCAATTCATCTTGTAATAAGCATGGTACTGACCAAAGAACATTTGAATGCTGTAACTGGTTTCAAACACTAAAAGTTGAACTATGGCCCTGACAAAAAACAATCATGTACACAATGCTATGGAGCTCTGGATATCTGGGGGCTGGAGACACGGCTCAGCAGTTAAGAGCACTGGTTGCTTTTGCAGAGGACCCAGATTTGGTTCCCAGTATCCACACGGTTGCTAAACCACATGCTGTATCTCCAGTTTCCAGGAGATTGCCACTCTCTGACCTCCTGAGGGCATTGTATGACTGGGTAACACTTACAACACAGCAAGCAATATACTCATACACTAAAATAAATAATAATAAATAAAAATGGATGTCTGTGACTCACATGCTAAGACAAAGATTGGTATAAAAGTCATCCGAGGGGCTGCAGAGAGATGGGATCATGCAGTTAAGAGCACCGACTGCTCTTGCAGAGGATCCGGTTACATTCCCAGCACCCACTAGTGGCAAGCTAAGAAACCGTCTTTAACTCCAGTTCCCAGGAATCCGACACCTCTTCTGAACCTCTGTGGCATTGCATGACACAGGTTGATACCAACCACTTAACATGCAGACAGTACCACTCATAACATAAAAAAAATAAAATTTAAAAAAGAAGATTAAAGGCCTTACACAGAAGAACAAATGGAATATAGCTCTATGGACTATTGTATCAATAAATAAAAATAACAACAGTAAACAGTAGTTTTGCTGAAATGACTGATGGTTAGAACACTATACTAGATGAAAAATGATATAGTCCTTACTGGAAGGCAAAGGGAAAATCATATTTAGATTTAGAATCCTCCTTGGAGATGTAAAATGAAAAACCATTTGAATATGTTAACCGATGAATATGAGAATGATAGCCTTCGCAGTACCCTCATCTGGAATCACTTATTTTTCAAGTTGTTCAGGANCCACCCTGCTCCAGGGCTGGCTTCCCTGATGACTAGTAGGGAGCAGCACATCCATCTCTCATCTCCTCTTCATGGACATTGGCACTATCCATTTGAGGCGTCTGAAGTCGTCCTAACTAGCCAGGGCTGCTTCATCCTCCTGGAGAGCACCAGAGTAGCCTGACTGGAGCCATCTGGTCCCTCCAATATAAATAAAAAGAGAACCTAAAGTCTAGACCAAACAGCTTTTCATACCCATCAGAAAACAGCTAAGGTACATCAATAATACAAACAGAATTATATTTCAACTCAAAAAAGGAAGGTTGAGCTTCATATCTGAATCACAAGCAACAAAAGAAATCCACGTGCCAAAACCACAATGAAAAATATAATATGAAAAACTAAAAGAATATGTTTCCATCAAACATCACCAGGCCTATAGGAGAGTTCTACAAGGGGAGCCCTCCAGAGATAACCCAAGACATAGAATTTAAAAGAACAATCATATATATGATCAAATGAATTTAACCCATCACTAGCCTAAATTCTATAGCTTAAATTAATCTTAGAAAACTAAAAATTCTTGGCAATTACAAATTTTGAGTTCTGCTTTTGCATAAATGTCTTGAGGCTGATTTGCGTATTGATTCTCTGTGTTTCAAATGTCATGTGGAGGATATTTCCCATACACTTATGAAACTTGAGTACTGAGAATATATACAATCAGAACCTATCTTCACAGTGATACAAGCATCAAATTCAGAGCAACAATACCATCAAATGCAGGCCAGATCTGGGACTCTGCTGACCAAGACAAAGCATTGGCTCATCTTGCATGTTACAGGTATGTTTGTGTATAATTTCTGAAATTTTGATTCCAATTCATCTTGTAATAAGCATGGTACTGACCAAAGAACATTTGAATGCTGTAACTGGTTTCAAACACTAAAAGTTGAACTATGGCCCTGACAAAAAACATCATGTACACAATGCTATGGAGCTCTGGATATCTGGGGGCTGGAGACACGGCTCAGCAGTTAAGAGCACTGGTTGCTTTTGCAGAGGACCCAGATTTGGTTCCCAGTATCCACACGGTTGCTAACAACTGTCTGTATCTCCAGTTCCAGGAGATTGCCCTCTTCTGACCTCTGAGGGCATTGTATGACATGGGTACACTTACACACAGCAAGCAATATACTCATACACATAAAATAAAAATAATAAATAAAATGGATGTCTGTGACTCAATGCTAAGACAAAGATTGGTATAAAAGTCATCCGAGGGGCTGCAGAGATGGTTCAGCAGTTAAGAGCACCGACTGCTCTTGCAGAGGATCCTGGTTCGATTCCCAGCACCCACATGGCAGCTAAGAACCGTCTTTAACTCCAGTTCCAGGGAAATCCGACACCCTCTTCTGACCTCTGTGGCATTGCATGACACAGGTGTACCAACTTAACATGCAGACAGTACACTCATACACATAAAAAAATAAATAAAATTTAAAAAAGAAGAATTAAAGGCCTTACACAGAAGAACAAATGGAATATAGCTCTATGGACTATTGTATCATAAATAAAAATAACAACAGTAAACAGTAGTTTTGCTGAAATGACTGATGGTTAGAACACTATACTAGATGAAAAATGATATAGTCCTTACTGGAAGGCAAAGGGAAAATCATATTTAGATTTAGAATCCTCCTTGGAGAGTAGAAAATGAAAAACCATTTGATAATGTTAACCGATGAATATGGAGAATGATAGCCTTCGCAGTACCCCTCATGTGGAATCACTTATTTCAAGTTGTTCAGACATCAGATGGTGAATGTTAGCAAATGTAGGAGAGAAAATACAATAGCTACAGAGAAAAGCTCAATCCCACACATACGGAAGCAATATCAGCAGCCAGGAGATTCAAAACAACTGATTGAAACAGAGTAAAATACAGAAAGGGTGAAGATTTCAAGGATTAAAATGGAAGATACATAAAATAGAACTGCAAAAACCCCACTCAGGAATGAAGGTCGATGAAAAAAATAAATAATTTAGCCAGTTGACTCTGCCTTCAATTTTGTATTTGAACCAATGTTTATATGAATATGCCTGCTGAATATGGAATATGCAAATAAAAAGAAAACACCCTTGAGATATACACATTATGAAAATAAGATATTTAAGAACAAAAGAAAACATTTCTGGGTGTTTTAAACTGTAAGATTATGAAGTCATTCTGCATATTGTCAGAAAAACTATCCAAATAGCTTTGCAATGTTAATAAGAGGATATATAGAATAAAACAATACTAGCAATTCTGCTGACAGTTCACATGGAAAAAGTGCTGTAAGAGCATGAAACGTAACTGAGCTGCCTTAGGAAATGGTTCATGCAACACCCAGGAGTCTTCCCAATTCTTTCCCTTCTTCACCCCCATATCCAGCCCATCAGTCTTATAGACTGCATTGCCAAATACATCCTGAATTCAAATCCCTTGTTGCATCATCTCCACTGCCACCATCCCAAAGTCATGACTACTTCTCCTCTAACACAATGTCTCCTCCGGTGAGTGTCCCTTGTCTAGCTTAACCATTCTCTGAAAGTCATGAGACTCGTTTTCATAAAATGCAAATATGCTTCCGATTATTCCTCAAGTAAAGTCTGACTTGCCACTCACAGCAGCACACCCTGTGTGCATTCGTTCCAGCTAACCAGTCTGTCTTCTCCTTCTCTAATAAGGTGCCCTAGCGGCTTCCATTCAGTTCCCAGAAACAGTTGAGTTTGCATTCCTAGAGCCTTGTTACCCTTCTGGAAGTTCCTGCTGGATACTTATCTTTTCATTCTGTGTGTGTGTGTGTGTGTGTGTGTGTGTGTGTGTGTGTGTGTGTGTATTTACACCTGTATATGTATGTTGTGTATTCACAGGGTGTGTCCAGGTGTGCATGCATGTATTATGTGAAGACCAGAAGTCAACACCTTCTCTATCATTCTCCATGTTTGTCTGTTTGATACAGGGTCTCCCTGAAGCCCCAGCTGGCCTAGAACTCACTATATAGACCAGGCTGACCTCTATCTCACAGTGATCTACCTGCCTCCTCCTGCCAAGTGCTTAGATTAAAGCTGTCCTTCCGGGGCTGGAGAGATGGCCTGGCGGTTAAGAGCACCAACTGCTCTTGCAGAGGACCCGGGTTTGATCCCCAGCACCCACATGGCGGCTGAGAACCGTCTGAAACTCCAATTCTAGGAGAACTCCAGTTCCAGGGGAATCCGACACCCTCTTCTTTTTTT
>VZQC01014331.1:100179-132206 GCA_009823505.1 Rhizomys pruinosus | reverse complement strand
TTTATTTATTTATTTTGGTCTTTTTGAGACAGGGTCTCCCTGTAGCTCCAGCTGTCCTGGAACTCATTCTGTAGACTAAGCTGGCCTTGAACTCACAAAGATCCACCTGCCTCGGCCTCCCAAGTGCTAGGATTAAAGGTGTGTGCCACCATATTTGTTTATTTTTTAAGGGATTCTACAATATAATTGCACAGTTGTTTTCAGGTAACACTGATGTTGCTCAGTTTGCCATACAATTAGGTAATTGGTGCATTTTTTTAAGGTTTTTTGTTTGTTTGTTTTTGGTCTTTTTGAGACAGGGTCTCCCTGTAGCCCCAGCTATCCTGGAACTCACTCTGTAGACCAGGCTGGTCTTGAACTCACAAAGATCCACCTGCCTCTGCCTCCTGAGTGCTAGGATAAAAGGCATGCGCCACCACGCCCAGCTCCTTCCTTAATTTTTAAGACAAGGTCTCTCACAAACCTGGAGCTCATTGATTCCATTAGGCTGTGCCCAGCTATTTACATGGGTACTGGGATCAAAACTAGAATCCTCGTGCTTATATAGCAGGCATTTTACTGACGGAGCCATCTCCCCAGGTCACTTGTATTTTCATGGCTGACAGACTAGACAAGCCTCACCTGGTCAGTCCAAGCAGGGTCAATGGCCGTCTTACACTGCAGCACAGTACTCTGCTCACTACCTTCACTACATCTTTGTTGGCGATTCTATGGTTGCTATGGCCATGTGCTGGCTCTCCACCATCTGTCTCCCCTGACCCCGAACAGAGACCATGACCTTTGGGGAAGAAGAGGCATACTGGCTCCTTTCATCAACGAATCTCAGTGCCTGCCTGAGCTATGGGATTATCTGAGTAATGGGAGCCACTCAGTAAACATTTGTGGAGTGAATGAGTGCAAGAGTGTACAGATGAGGGGCAGAGAGCACATTCTAATAGAGGCATCACACAATAGAGCAGAGAGAGCAGACTGACAAATAGGGATGAGGTTTTAGCAGTGACCGGAAGGAAATATAAAAAAGGTGAATATCAGTCATCCAATATGGAGATTACAGGTGCATAAATGAATAATCATCAAATCAAAAGGAAGGTAGAAAATCTAGTTCTGAGTGTTCTACTGACAGTATGGCCAGCCAGGAGCTGGTGCACTCGAAGAGCTGGATCCTTGGCGGGGCATCCAGAAGGAAACAGGAGATGCCAACAGAGCAAGGGGCAGGTTTTCCTTTCTACAAACACTGGAATGATTCTAGCCAGGTGTAATGGGCTAGAGGGACAGCACAGGCTATGGATGTAGGGTCATGTGTAACGGAAGCTCTAAGGGTAGCAGTGAAGAAGGAAAAAAGCCCAAGGTTTGCCTCAGCAGGCAAGGAGGGGGAAGGATGATGGGGTCAGAGAAGGGGCTTTGGCTGATATTTACAGAAAGGTAAATCGAGGACACATTTGTTCTGCTTCTAAAAGAACAGGCAGTTACATAAGATAAAGATGAGAAATATTTAAGAAAATCAACTGTAAGATGTCATATGTAAAAGGTCCAATACAGCTGCTGACTTTTAGCTGGGTGTAAAACTGTGTACCTGTAGTCTCAGTTACCTAGGAGTCTCTGGCAGAAGAATCTATCACTTGAATGAAGAGTTTGAACCAACCTAACAAATGTGGTAAGACCTCAGACAGATAGGTGGATAAGTAGGTAGATAATGATTGATTGATTGATTGATTGATACTAGATAGATAGATTGGTAGATAGAAAGATAGATATGATTGATAGATAGATGATAGATTAGAAAATAGATTAGAAGATGATAGGTAGATATATACATAGATAGATGATAGATTAGAAGATAGATATAGATAGATGACAGATAATATGATAGATTGGTGATCGATTAGATAGATGATAGATTGATAGATGATACATGAGATGATAGATTACAGATAATATGATAAAATGATGATAGATGAGATAGATGATAGATAGATTAGAAGAAAGATAATAGATGAAAGATAATGTGATAGAATGATTGATAGATATATGATTGGTAGATAGATAGATAGATAGATAGATAGATAGATAGATAGATAGATAGATATGATTGTTAGATAGATGATAGACTAGATGAAAGATTAAATGATAGACAGACAGGATGATAGATTAGATGATAGATGATAGATAGATTATATAGATTAGATGATATATAGGTAGATAGATAGATGATAGATAGATAGATGATAGATAGACAGACAGACAGACAGACAGATGTACAATGTACGAGTTTCCAATTATTCCTTAGCTAAGGTTGGGGCTTCTTATCTCCTCCACTTCAAGGGCTGTCACAGCAGCCTGTGTAATTTGGGAGTCTCAGACTACTCTGGCCAACAACTCAGAGGAAAGTTTCTCCTGTCTGGCACTGTTTATTTTTATGTAGCCTTCATCTATACACGTGGACTCATGTACAGCTATTGTATGTATAATTTGTCAGTAAGTTTTTGGACTAATACAGTTCCCTCTGGATTTTTACACTACCTAGGCATTATTTATCTCTTCTCTCTCTCTCTCTCTCTCTCTCTCTCTCTCTCTCTCTCTCTCTCTCTCTCTCCATTGGTTGTTTTTTTATCCTGCTCTCTGTTTAAACATATCTTACCTTCAACACTACCTGACTCTCCCACCAGTTTCCAGTCTAGGTGACTGGTCTTCCTTCTCTAACATCTGACCACTCCCAAAAGAGCCCTGTCCCACATCTGGTCAAACTGTGCATGCTATTTCCCATGGCTACTATACTGTGTAAAACCCAGGAGGCTGGAACTGCATTTTTCTGGTGACAGCTTCCATTAAATGCATTATTCCACATTCGTATGATGAAGCAAAGCCCAGCTCTTAATACCAATTCTTCAGAAAAAAAATGATTAACAATATAGGAAAACATTTGGAAGGCATTATTGGGTGAAAGATGCTCAATAGAAAAGCAAATGCAAAAGGAAGATCCAATTTTAGTTTCTTTTGAAAAAGGCATGAAAAACGATTCTTCAAAAATGTTCACCTAATATCTAAACTGATTCTCTCTTAGAGGTAGCAGTATAGGATTTTTTTCTTTGTCCTCACTTAAGCATAGATAACCTTGGTAATTCAAAGTAAATGCTGAAAATTATTTAAAATGCTATATAACTAGGCTGTCATAGAAAAACAGAGCATGGTCAGATACAGAGGAAATGGCTGGTTCAGCAATCTTCTATGGACACATGGGGTCACAGTGACCAGAGCTTCACTCAGTATAGACTTGAAAGATTTTAAAGTAACAAATTCTTCATATAAATTACAATTGTATATAAATGGGACAATCCAAAAGAAGACAATTGAGAAAGTATTTCTTTAAAAAATAGGCTAGAAGAAGCATAAATATCAATCAGCCTAAATTAAATCACAGGAGATGAAATTCGATTGGAAAAACAATCAAAGAAAGATTTATTTAACAAAAAGTAAGCTATGTTAAGGTCATTAACTTGCTGAGATTTATGTTTGGTCAGCTATATCCTAGGCTGGGTCTCTGACTTCTACTGTAAGAAGCTTACAGGACTCAGAGCCTAGCCAGACAGTTCAGACTACAGCCTGGAACCAGATTACAGGATATTTTTCTCCAAGTTAAAGACATAAGTTTCACTCCAGCCTCTCCACTGCTGTGGTCTAAAAATGAATGTATGTAGAGAGATAAATCTTGCTATAGGGGAAAGTAAATTATTTATATTATATTGCAAAGGATCTTTACAGTGCATTAGTAATAATGACTTCTTATTAGTAATAACGATGTTCTCTTAAGCTGGTGAAGAGAAGAAACATCTAACAAACAGATCTTCCCACAAGTCACAGCAATAAACTCCAGAACAACCTCAGAGAAACTGAACCAAAGCCAGCAGAATATGGAAGATAGTCAAAATATGGAGTGGCAGCTACCGGGGCTGTGCTTGGATCTGGGGAACTCTCCTTGAGGGTGGCCACAGCTGTGACCATTGACAAGCTACTAAGATGCCAGCATTGAAGACACTCCTTGTGTCCAGAGAAGCCTGGGAAAGGATCCCAGAACAGAATAGTGCAGGGATGGAAAGCCAGTCCCAGGAAAGAAGAGGGTTAGAGAAGGGGACCCCTAAGGTCTGCCTGAGTTGCTAGATGACCCCAAAGCATGAACAGAGTGCTGGGAGCTGCCAGTGAGAGCCAAGATCTCATATCCACTGCTGTCCCTGAGTTGGTGGTCCAACCAGGAAGAGCCTGTTTGCTTGAGTGGAACTAGTTAATCCATCTCTGTTTTATGGGTTTTCCTCCATATGATAAACTGTGATTATTGGAACAGTTTGGAGATTTTCATTTATTCATGCAAAAGATGTCTCCTATGTCTCTAAATGTTTGGTGTTCTAACATATTTTAGTATCACTGCCTTAGGAGCATGGAGTCCCCTGATGGAGAGTGGATGTGTGTCAAGGACCATCACAGGAGAAGGAATATGTTCAGACAAGAGGTGCTATATGTGATGGTTAGCTTTATCAACTTGAAACACTGTAGAATTACCTTAGGAGAGAATCTCAATGACTGTCTGGATCTGGTTGGGCTATGAGTATGTCTGTGGGGACCATCTTGATCTCCTTAGCTGATGTGGGAGGACCTAGCTTGAATGTGGGCAGCACCATTTACTGCCCCCTCACCGTACAAGATCAGAAAGAGCTAGCTGAGTACCAAGCATGCATGTGTGCATTCATTTCTCTCTTGACTGCTGATGCGATGTCACTAGCTGCTTCAAGTTCCTGCACCCCTGACTCCCACAATGATGGACTATAACTTGGAATTAGGAGCTAAAAGACCATTTCTCCCCTAAGTGACCTTTTGTATTTTATCACAGCAATGAAATGAAAGTAGGAAACAGTACAGGAAGAACTTGACTGTCAGAGACAAACATAAGGTTTATATCCTGAGTCCCCTCGGCCCAGAAAGCCACAGAACTCATCTGAAAATGGTACAACAATGTCTACTTTAATCTCTGCTATGGCAGAGATTAAAAGGACACACCTTAACACCTGTTCTCTGTTAGACACTGTTCTAATCACAGCAAGTTTATAGCTCATTAGCAACCTCAAGAGGTAGCTCCTAAAATGACCTGCACTGCACCGCACAGATGGGGAAAACAAGGCATGGAGAACTTTAAGTAACTCGCCCAGGGTCACCCGGAAGTAAGTGATGGATACTGGTTCAAACTCAAGTAGCAACACTGACTTGAGCCTCCACTTAGCTGCCATGTTATGCCGAATAAATAGCTTCAACAGATAAGCACTGTGCTTAACACACAGTACGCACTCAACAAATACGACAGTCACCATCAGACTGCTACTGGTATGGCGGGTGCTGTAGTTACCACTATGAGCCACAGAGGGAAGCAAGACTTGAAGTTCAAGATATAAACCTGAATTTTTAAAGCCCAAAGGCTACCAAATGTTGAATAATTGTCATGTACAGATTTGGGGACAAACCTTATGAAACTGTATCTGTGTTTATCTGCTAGGTATGTCTACATCATGTGTGTGTGTGTGTGTCTGTGTGTGTGTTCATACATGAATGTGGGTGAGCACAGTGTGTGTGTAAGGTATGTGTACATGTGTGTACAGAGGGCTACAGCTGACTTTAAATAAACCCAGAACTCACCTGCATATCTGGTCCAGCGATCCAGGCTGCTCACAGAATCCCATCTCCACCTTCCAAGTGCTACAGCAGTGGGAGAGCTGCCACGCCCACCCGACATTTACATGGGTTGTTAGGATCCAAATGCTGGTCTTCAAGCTTGCTGCTTACACAACAAGCACTTTAACCACTGAACCATCTCCCCCTCCCCTATCTGCCTCTTTTCAATAAGAAAAACCTAAGGGCATCACTGATTCCTTCACTCGGTCACCAGATGGTAACCTCTGGCTACCACCTGCCAGCTGCAAGCTGCCCGTCTACATGGATTCCTCAGAGGTAGAAGAGGTAGCGATGAGAGATGGGACCCAGCTACTTCTGCAGTCATTGTCCCTACAGATAACAGAAAAAAGCAAACAAAATTCTTTGCAGCATTTCTGTTTAAGCAGTTTTGGAGACACTGGGCTGTACATAAAACACTTGTTCAAAAGGAAAAACTAAAAAGAGAAATCAGTTATAAAATGTCAGTGTGGAGCAGACCCAGACATCAAACTTTACTCACACTGGCAGGTCGCAAGGAATACCATGCTTTGTTTCCTAGGGTAAAAAAATCAATACCACTTGGAAAGCCAAGGATCTCAGTAGCCATGATTCCTAAATGGAGTGCTGACTTGGAAATCATGCAGAATAGGAAAAGAAGAACCACACTTTAGTCTGGCTTGTTAAGTTTGTGAGAATCTGTTCTATGTTCTTACATAGACACATGACGATTTATGTGGTCCAAAGAGAATGCTTTTGCCAAGCTATTCTACATCAGAACACTCACTGCAGAAAGAAACCAACTCCCAGAGCTACATGAGCTTGTATTAGGTAACATACCTAGTTTCTGAACAGTACACATTACGTCAGAGAGGATTTCTGTGACATGTGTTGTTATTGTCTATAAATCCCTTTAAGATGCAAAGCATTACCAGTGAAGTTGGAGTTGGACAAAGAGGATTTATGTGGCTCAGTTACTCAAGGCTACACACTGCAGGCAAACAGAATAGTTTGGATAAACCCGCAGAGCCTTCTATAATGGCATTTAACCTGGAGGACCTGTGGGCTGACATATAGGTTTAGACAGCAGGCCTTCCCTAATGACGGCTGACATCATGGGACATTTCACTATAAGCATTCCTTAAAATAAGAGATTTATGCATTCAGCAAGGAACTCTTAAGTTGATGTATTGAAGTCAAAGACATTTAAGAATAAAGTCTCTTAAAGGTAACAGTCAATTCTTATATTTTATAACCAGGAGCTAGAAGAGATAAAACAGTAATGACTCGTTCAAGGTGATGTGCCTAATTAATAATCATCATCATAGCTAATTTATCCTGCATTCACTACTCCCCATCCACAGTAAGAGCAGGCAATGGTGGAAGCACTATCTGTGTGAAGACCCCCAATCTCAACAGCTTTCTGGCCTGGCAAAGATTTATGAGTAAATGAACAGATTCCATAATCTATCCAAAGCAGGGAGTCAGGGAGTGGAGTTTCTCCCCTTTCCCAGATTTAAATAGCAGGGACATGTAGAATCTTCAGAACCCAACAAACTTCGCATTTACTCATGTTATGGTTACAAGGATAGTCTTTAAAAATAAATGTCATGGAGGCTGCAGATGCAGCTCAGTCAGCAGAGCACAGCCAGCATCTGTGAACCCTGTGCTCCATCTCCAGGCTGCATTCACCAGGAGAGTTGATGCACATCACATCTGCAACCCTGGCACTAGGAGGCATAGGCAGGAAGAGTGGAATTTCCAGGAAGTTTCAAGGCCATCCTCAGCTGCGTAAAGAACTCAAGGCCAGCTGGGGATATGTGAGAGCCTTCCTCAAAAATAAAATAGATTAAACGTCATAGGACTTGTTTTAAAGAATGTATCCAGAGGGTATCAAAAAGCAATTAAAGAGTACTGGAGTCCAGCCACCTAGGTTCAAATTTCTGGCTTTGGGACTTGAATGAAATAAGTTATGTACCCTCCTTCCAGTCTGTTAAATGTAAATATTAATAGTGTGAGCATCACAGCACTGTTGTGAGGATCAAATTAATAGACAAAGTGAATAACGACTAAGTGTTGGCTTTTTATTTATTTTTATTTATTATTATTTTTATGTGTATGAGTGTACTGTCTGCATGGAGGTTTGTGCACCCGTGTTGTGCATTGCCACAGAGGTCAGAATAGGGCATCGGATTCCCCTGGAACTGGAGTTAAAGATGGTTCTTAGCCGCCATGTGGGTGCTGGGAATCGAACCCAGGTCCTCTGCAAGAGCAGTCAGTGTTCTTAACCACTGAACCATCTTTCCAGCCCCGTGTTGGCTTTTATAATTGAATTGCTTACCAAATATTAATTAATCTCCTGATAATACCCAGTGGTGGGAGTCATGAGGGCGGGAAGAGGAATAAAAGAGTTTCCTTCTCACAAAAGTCAGGGTGGAAAGGAAGAAGGAAGGTGAGGGGCTGGCTTGGGATCTCAGAACATTTTGTGATTGAAGACACTTTCCAGAATTGCATTTAGAGTGTGGCCATGATGTCCTGAAGACACAGGCTCTTATCAATGGGCAAAAGTTCTACAACTTTAGATACTACCCAACTATCCTAAGAAGAACAGAAGTCATAAAGAAGGAGGAAATTGTGTCATTTGCAAGAAAATGGATGGAACAATAGGTCATCACGTTGAACAAAACAAGCCAGATGGAAATACAAATATCACATTTTTCTCTCTCTCAGACATATACACACTACCAGTTATGGGCTCCTGCTACGAAGCTTCCAATCTTCAGTGGTAAGAGATCTCTGCATAAAAGACTATATAAGAGGACTGTTGGAGAACCGACTCTCATCCTCTTGATGCCTGAGCATCGTATTCTCTCCAAAGCGTGCAGCAGGGGAAGGGCCACTGGATGAAGAAGGAACATCGCAAGAGGATTCCATCACTGCCCAGGGCTTCGGCTGCTGTAGGACAGTGATGCTTGTGTAAACCTAGCTGGTATTTATTCTTCAGTGGTATCTCACTGCTGTGGCCCAAGAGAACCTCAGATTCAACATACATAATGCACACACTTCTCCATATTTTGTTTCCTCCACATAACCAACTAGAAAGTGGCAGCGGGTGTCACACACTCCCCACCTCACCCTCCCCTGTCCTCCAGTGCGTCCTTCTCCAGAGCCTGTCTTTTGCCCCCTGAAGCTCCCTCAATCCCATCAGCCTCTCTTGCTCCTTTTCAGTCTACCTCTCTATTCTAAGAAGACAGCTTCTACTTCCTGGATTTTTTCAACCATCACAGACTTTTCTCCTTATTTCCACTCTTATCTCTGTCCAATTTATGATAGATACTATTCCAGAATGGAAAATACAAATTGCTTGGTTTAAATTTACCAGTCGTTTAATAAGAGTCGTTGTGATGAAACAATAAAATAGCAAATAGTGAGGCTACAGGAATGCCTCGGTAGCTAAGAGCACTGGCTTTTTTTTTTTTTTTTTTTTTCTTTTCAAGACAGGGTCTCCCTGTAGCCCCAGCTGTCCTGGCACTCACTCTGTAGACCAGGCTGGCCTTGAACTCACAAAGATCCGCCTGCCTCTGCCTCCCGAGTGCTAGGATTAAAAGCGTGCGCCACCACGCCTGGCAGAGCACTGGCTGTTCTTGCAGAGGACCAGGGTTCAGTTCCTTCAAGCATCCACATGGAGGCTAACAACTATCTATAACACCAGTTCCAGGGATCCAATACCACTTTCTGGCCTCTATGGGCACTAAATATATGGTGCACTTACATGCAGTCAGGCAAAACACTCATACATACAAAGTAAAAATAAATAAAATAGCAAATAGTTACTGAGTACTTATCCAGGTATTGTGCTGAGAAGTCTATCAGCATCAGGTTCTTTTATTAAAATGGAAAGAGATGCCTTTGACCCCTTATATTGACCCTATGAAGCACATATTATCACCTTATAGATGAGACACTGAGGCCCCAAGAAGTCCCTTGTCCACAAAGACATAAGTGCTACCGGAAGCTTCTGCCTCCCTCCCCTCCAGGATGATGAAGAAGCCCCTCTCTGAAGGCCATGGAACCCAGCAAGCTCAGCAACCCCTTTCAATCAATTACCTCCAAGCCTCCATCTTAGCCTCTCCCCCAGGCCTTCAGTGAACTACACTGTGTCCTCCTTACCTCTCAGGTTCTCCCTGCCCCCCAGCTAGACAGCTGCCTCTTGTACATCTTTGAAGCATCTATAACATGTAACCATACACTGATTTGCATGTGCACCCAGAAGAGACCCTCTAGCACAGCTCTGGTATATAGCAAATTGTCAGAAAAATCTCTGCTGGAAAGAAACTAAAATACGAGTGAAAGCAAAATTCCTAGGTTCTAGCTCTTAGTTGTACAACCTCTCCCTCTTTAAGCCTCTGAGGTTTCATTGTAACTTTCTAGTAAAAATTAAGTAATAATTCAAGCACTTGGGAGTCGTCTGAGCTCTTTCACCAATTCCATTAGGATCCATAATGTCCCCTTGACTGAAAGAGAAGAGCTAGGTGGTAACTGACTCATCAGGCATGTGACAAGGCTTTGGAGAGTTTCGTAGTGCTCATAGGAAAGTGGCCATAGTGCTGCTTACTCCATCATGAGCTCTGGTGATATCTCCAAGTTTTCCCATTTGTTTGTCCGCTTTGCCAAAGAAAGATAAGGGACAGGGCTAGGAAGGGTTGTAAAGGGCAGGCTCATAAAGCACTGGTAACTATGGTAACCAATGTCATTACCAGCATACACAGCAGGCAGTGGGGGATGGAACTCAGCCATCCTGCACATACCCCCGCTCAGGTGGGCAAGAACTGGAAGACAAAGAATATGGCACTCTTCAGGTCCAGCTCAGGAGAACCTCAGGAAGGCCAGGCTCCTGGCCAAGGGCAGCTGAGAGTGATTTGGAGTGCCTGGGCACAGGATCTGTATCTAACTTCTGCAGAGGATGAAACTCTATGTAACTGCCCTGTCCTGTCTGAGAATCAGAAGTTTACAAGAAGGTTTTAAGAGATGGCCTAGCGGTTAAGAGCACTGACTGCTCTTGCAGAGGACCCGGGTTCAGTCCCCAGCACCCACATGGCGGCTAATAACCGTCTGTAACTCCAATTCCAGGAGAACTCCAGTTCCAGGGGAATCCGACACCCTCTTCTGACCTCCCGGCATTGCACGACACGAGTGCACAGACCTACATGCAGACAGTACATTCATACACATAGAAAATAAATAAAATTTTAAAAAAAGAAGGGAAAAAAAACCCTCTAATATCACATTACTTTTACAACATTAACAGCTAAAGGCAATCCCCCCCCTCACAGCAGGAAGGAGAACAAAGTCTCCACAAAGCACAAGACCATTCCTTAACGCCAGGCTCTACCTGCAATTACCCCCCTGTGTCTTTTCTGAAAGTAAAGCCTGTCTTTTGAAATAAAAGTAGCTGTAACTACAGGACTTTCCAGGCAGAATAGTTTTTCTAAGACATTATAAAGTTGATGCAAAACCCAAAGTAGGTGAACTATATGTTGGGTACTTTCATGCGAACTGGTATTAAAAAAAAAAATCAAATCAAACAAAATAGTAATCTTGAGTGAAATTTCCCTTTTAGACCCAATTTTGTTACACTAACTCATTTTCAGCAACAAAATTCCTGGGGTATTATGGGATACTATGTTAGACATGGCAGTGCATGCCTGTAATTGCAGCACTTGGAAGATGAAAGCAGGAGAATCCGGAATGCAAGATCATTCTCAGCTACATACAATACTGAAGGCCAGCCTGGGCTACATAAGACCTTGTCTCAAGAAAACAAAACAAAACAAAAAGTAGTGAACTATTGTATCCACTTCTGGTCTTGCTCTATAAATTCTGTAAATGAACAAAACAGAAAGCTGTCTTCTATAGAGCTTCTTGGAGATTGAAAGTATCAGCAAGCTGATCAAATGAGCTTATGGTATAAAGTGGAAAATGAAAAGTTTTCTTGGAAAAATCAATGATGCCTTACCTTCCAGACACTGGCAGGTGAATCCGCTGAGGCTGGACACGCATGTCGCTCCATTCCTGCATGGGTCTAGGACACAGTAATCAATCTTGGACTGGCAAAGCTCTCCAGTGTAACCTGCAGAAAACAAGAGGCCCATTTGTGGTGCTTTGAATGGGAAGTGCCCCCCAGGCTCCAGTATTGGGCCATGTGGTCCCCTGGTGGTGCTGTGTGGGGAAGGGCATGGAGCCTTTAGGACGTGTATGGAGATGGGCTTGGCCACTTCCGGTTTCATTGTATGTGCTTCCTGGGCTTCCTGGAGATGTGGGCCCTCAGTTTTCTGTGCAGCTGCCTCCCAGCCAGGATGGACTCACCCTTCTGGAACCATAAGACCAAATCAACTCTCCCTTCTTTAAGTTTGGTCATGGTGTGTTATCACAGCCACACCAAGGTAACACCATTTATAAGATGTGTTATTACAAAACCATCATGAGGGGTCCCCCGAATTAAGGGACTCAACCAACACCTACCCATGAAAACGCCCACCTTAGGTGACAGAGTCTCAGTACTCCGTGGTCACATGTAGCTTTATAACCAGAAAAAAAACATAGCACCTTGGAATTGTGGTACAAAATCCATTCACTTTTCAAAATCTTTACCTCAGTATTAGTTCTAAGTATAATTTATCAAAAATTTCAGAAGCTCAGACTGAATTCCATTGTTCCTACTGATAGCTTTCTTCTGACATAAAAGATACACCGTGTCCTGGGATGGGGATGGAAGCCACCATCCCTAGGTCAGCATAGTTCCTCTCTAACAAGTGGTATTAATTTTTTGAATTGATAATACTTTAGAACAAGAAGAATCCATCTGTGTTCGTTCTACACCTTATCCCTTCATTTTAAAGATTAAGAGATTGGGGCACATGCAAAGATAATCACATTAATATCTTATTCTTAATATTTATTTGAGTCGTAAATCCAACTCTACCTTCTCCACAGAGCCAGCTCCCTGCAGTGAAGTGGTGGGATAGAGACATAGTCACACACAAGTGTGGAGAAAAGCAGGTTGCAAAGCTCCAGGAATACTCGGGCAGCCAAAAGGCTTTAGATAAATCCCAGATTTTAAAATTTATTTTGAAAATGAAGCCCTCCAGAGACAGAAGTTTAAGGAAAATGATACACTCAGGCTTCTCATCTGAAAATGGGAGATGATTATGAAAAAATAGAAAATATAAGATTTAAAATAAGGACTCAAAAAAGTTCCCTTAGCTATGATGTTTGAGTGACAGGACCACTAATAGTCTGGAGACATTTCCTACCATAAACTTTTATGCATTCATATTTTTAAACATTTTTTACAATTATAATTATGCTGCAGCATTTTATGTTTTCGGGATGGTTTTAAATACATAGAAACTCACCTCTCTGAATTATTAGTTTTGAAAGGTTGTCATTTTCACATCTGAGATCTGCAAAGATCAATCAATGAGCAGGACGAGTGATGGTTTGCCTGAGTATCAATCAGCTGCCAGACTAGCTTGAATCACAGATTTCTGATGTGGGAAATTCCTTCCGACCCTACTCTTCCTCACATGCTTCAGAGTTATCAAAGAAATTCCCAAACTATTAAAGGGTATGGAAAGATGGTAAGACAAGCCTGTGAACTAAATTTCTAACACCAAAGGCTATCATGCCAAGAATACGTTTCCAGATAAAAACTCGAAACTCAAAGTGTAAGACAGTGAACCATTTGCCAGAGGAATGCTACAAAGAACCATTAGCTAAAATCAACAGCAAATGTTTACAAGACCAATTATTTTAAAAATAATATTTTTATTAATTCCTTGCGAAGTTCATACATACTGAGAATATGTTTTGAGCATATTCAGTCCCCTCAGCCATCTCCTCTCAGGTTCTCCTCCCTTACGATTTATCTGTACATTAATTCATCCTCACCACAACCCTGAGATCAACACTGTTCTAATAACACACACTCCACTCTCCCATTCTCTCCCCTCCCTTTTACAAATGAGGAAACTGAGGATTAAATAATTTACACAATCACTAGAGATTCAAACTCCTGGAGCCCAGGCCCTTAACATCATTATGCCTAAGGCACAAGACATCACTATCATCAGCAGAGAAGTATTTATTATGAAGGAAGAAACAACAGAAAATAGGCATGGTAGCTCATACAGGTGATCTCAGTCTTGGGAAGATGACTCAAGGGATCTTAAATTCCAGGCCAGCCTGGACTACCTGGTGACAGCCTCATTTTTCAAAAGGAGAGAGGGAAGGCAGAAGAAAAATTTAACAGCCACTTTATTTTTTTTTAAGGAGGGTTTAATTTAATTATGACGCTGGACCAACACTCCACTCGGGAGGAATGTGGCCACCAGGCTCAGGTTACGGGCTTTTTATAAGTACACCAGCCAATCAGAGTTTAATACAACAGTTAAAGTCACCAATCAAGGGGAAGTGCACAAAGCATCAAGCCAATTACAGAAGCAAGAGACAACAGTTCAAGTTACCAATCAAGGGGAAGTGTGTAAAGCAAGCAAACCAGTCATTCCTAGAATGACTCAGAGAAAATGGCTTAATGGTATCTGAGAGCACTATCACTGAGTTTTTATAATCCATTATTTCATTCTCCCCTGTTGTGAGATCTTCAAATCCTTGAAGGAAGTTCAGAAGAGCTGACCTCAGTAGGTGCTTCTGATCTCTGCTAGGGAGGGGGGTGTACTGGGTCCTTAGCACCATGAGTTTGATAGAATTTACCTGCTGGTTAATAAATCTGACAAGTGAGTTAAGGATGCATGGGCCACAAGTCAGAGCAAACAGAAGGATAAGTTTACTGGCAGATCCAGGAAGTCTTCAGCTCTCAGCTGAGAAAGAAACTGGCTCTTTGGGGGGTCTTGACCCTAAACTGCCTAGACAATTTTAGCTCCCATTTTTATCACATTACCCTCTGAGGAGGTCACCCCAATTGCCAAGAGGGAATCAGGGTGCTGACCACTCTGACTTCTTCCATGCTGAAAAGGGGCATGGGGGTGGCAACTGGGGTACCCCCTGCTCAGTGGGTCTATCCAAAAGACCCCCAAAAGCATACAGAGAGGACAAAATCCTTGACTGGTACCTGTGAAGGAGAAGTGACGGCAAGAATAGTTAGGTACATTTTCTAGGTAGGGAACCAGAGGATGAACAGGGCGTATTAAATGTCCAACTTAAAGATCCATTAGATTTCTCAATGAGGGGTTCCAAAGCATCCATTTATTGGGTTTCTCCTTTTGTTCATTTGGCCATGGTGTCAGGACTCAGGATCTGCTTTCCAGGCATTCCAATAGCCACAGTGTGAGGTTCCCCTTAGGTAGTTGTGGAAGACAGGAAATAAACTGATAAGGATTACCAAGCCAATCCAAAATGTCTTCCTCTGGACTGCATGCTGCTGGTTCAGGAAGGTAGAGCCTAGCCTCCTTCAAATCTGGAAAAAAGTAGATCCCTTTCTTCTTCTGTAGCCTGCAGTAGGAGATACAGAGGCTCACGGCTTTGTGTGGGGCAGGACCCCAGGGGAGTCTCTAAATTTTCCGGCAGAGCAGGGGTCAGGTTCGGTGGCAGCTAGGACCCCTGAGCCAAAGGGGAGGTTGGACCAAGAGGCCCAGCCAAGGGGCCACCCCCATTCCAGATTCTGCAAAATTCTGAGACTACAGGGCTTTACTTTCTCTTTTGCCTTAGACTCACTAATGAGGGTCTCTGCTGATCACTCCCTCAGGTGTCACCTCTAAATGTCAGTGGAACCTCCAAATGTTATAAAGTTGCAGTGGAAAGAACACTCACTTAACCCTAAGGAGGGTTTACTTTTATTATGACAACAGGCCAACACTCAACTCAGGAGGAATGTGGCTGTGGCCACTTTCTTTAACGGCCACTTGAAATTCTAAACATACTTAAACATAGAGAGCCCAGACATAACCCTCACATATCTGTCACCTGACTTCAACAATTACTGACATTTTTATTTTAAAATATTTTATTAGCATTGCTTTCTTTAAGATGTGTAATGTGACTTGATCTCCTCAGTTTCCCCAAGAAATCACATTAAAACATATGTATTCCTTCTGTAAATATTCAGTATGTGTCCATAACAAAAGATTTCTTGAAGATTGATTTTAACGTCCTCTCTAATGTCTGATTTCATTTATGAACTTAATTAAACATTTGCACCATTGTATTAGCATATATTAATTATACACAATGGGTTTCATCATTACGTTTTCATATTTGTACATATTTAATCATATTCACTCTGATTCCCTCTCTGGTCTCCCTCCCACTCCCTTTGATCCCATTTTAAGCCATATTTGTTGTCAAAATTTAACCTTTTTGATTAACACAGAAACCCACAACTGACCAATGTGAAGAGAACAAGAGACTGCACAGCACCTACAATGCTCTGTCAGGGCTCATTGTGGAAGAGGGGGAGGGACAATTCTAAGAGCCAGAGGTGGTGGACGACCACAGGAGACAGAGTCTTCAAGACAGATGGGAAGTTACCCATGTGAACTCACAGCAGTGGTGACAGCATGCACAGTCCCATGTAAGCTCGAAGCAGACAAAATCCCAGCATAGACATGGGAAAGTGGGTAAGAAGCCCCAACACTACCTGAGGAATGATTGACCTCCAAAGGCTGCTGGGAGGGGGAGAGGAGGTCCCTTTTAAAGATGTGACTCTCCAGAAGACAGTTGTATTATACATAACTATAGGGTGGAATCAAGACACAGATTTCATCAAATTCACCCATGTTGTTTTGGGTGACTATACATGATTAACTTGGGAAGCAAACTTAATTTTTGCTTTAAATCATCTTAAAGAGAATGCTACAAGGTGATACTGTACAACAGAGAAATTATAGAGAACATTTGTATGTGCCAATCCCAAAGTTATTGCTCTAGAGATTTTGTGTAAAACAAATGTGGACAACAGCAAATTATATCTACATTTAACTCAGATGCATTACCGTTTTTATCAGAGTCTGTAAACCAATGTTGTTTAATATACACATATTTACTTTTACTAAGTCCTAAAACACCATGTATCCTGTAGACAGTGTCTAGGTGAAACTGAGTACTTGCTGAACTCACATCAATTAAATATGCCTTGATTGAATATACATCCGTGTCCCTCTCCCACCCATCCCCCCTTCCCAATTCACCATTTCAGTCCATTTTCTGATGCAGTCTTTCTGTTGTTGTTCTTTTACTATGCATCCCTCTCCATGAGAAATATTTATATCTGGGTTGTTGGTACTAGCATCCACATATGAGGGACACCATTTGTCGTTTGTTTTTCTGGGACTGTGTTACTTCACTTAACATAATGTCTTCCAGCTCCATCCATTTACCTGCAAAGTTCATGATGTTGTCCCTCTTTACTGCTGCATAGAACTCCATTGTATACATGTACCACATTTTCTCTATCCACTCGTCAGTTGAGGGGCACCTGGGCTGGTTCCAGCTTTTTGCTATTGTGAACAGAGCTGCAATAAACATAGCTGTGCATGTATCTTTGCAGTAAGTTGTGTCTTGTGGGTATATACCCAGGAGTGGTATGACTGGGTCAAATGGAAGGCTCATTTTGAGTCTTTAAGGGTTCTCCACAACTGATTTTCATAGTGGCTGTACTAGTTTACATTCCCACCAGCAATGGATGAGTGTTCCCCTTTCCCACAACCTCCAGCATTTTTGGAACATTCGTGTTCCTGATCCTAGCAGTCTTATTGAGTAAGGTGATATCTCAAAGTGGTTTTAATTTCCATTTGCTAAAGTGGTTTTAATTGGTTTTCCTTAATGTTTCTAGCGAGGGCCATCTCTAATTCCTCCTCTGTGAAGTCTCTATTCAGACTTTGCTTCTCATCTTTGAGTGATTCATTTGTTTTCTTTCTTCGTTTTGTTTTTGAGTAGCTTGTATACTCTGGAAATTAATGCTTTGTCAGATGTATCTGCTGTGAAGGTTTCCTCCCCACTCTGTGGTCTTCTCCTCACTTCCTTTATTGCTTCCTTTGATTTACAGAAGCTTTTGAGTTTAATGAGGTCCCATTTGTCAATTGTCGATCTTATTTCTTGTGCAGCTGCTGTCTGATTTAGGAAGTCTTTTCCTACACCTATGAAATCTGTGTCTTGATTCCACCCTATAGTTATGTATAATACAACTGTCTTCTGGAGACTCATGGGTTAAAAAAAAGGGGGGGGGGGTACAGACAGACATGAAACCTTCTAGTCAAAAACCTTGCAATTCAAATCTTAAAACTAACTATGGGAAAAGATTTGTTTGTTCCAACAGGACAAAATGTCACCAACTTAACGGCTGAGAAAGAAAAGATACAGCTTTGCATTGAGTAGGATGTACCAAAAAGTGGCAACTGAAAGGTTGACCCGTCTGAACACTGAAAGGAAGAAAAGCCTCAGATTGCCATAAACATCGAACCCTTCTGTGGATCCTACATGTAACAACTATCTATAATGAGTCCTAATGAAACTTATACCTTCTAGGTGCAACAAAGGTTTTGATATGACTTTCTTGCCTCCCCCCCCATAGAACAAGGAGAAATATGACGATGATGATGTCATTTTCCAACTGTAAATTGGAGACAACTATTATAGAGGTAATCTCTTATAAAACCGGTAAAAATGCCTTCTTTAATTGACTAATAGACATAAGAACTGTGAAAAGGATTATACTCTGTTCAGAACCAAATATAATACTAAAGTCCTTGGGCTATGCACTTAGGCAAAGTATATTAATGCAGGAGCTCTGACATCAGCAATGGATTGTTCTACCAGGGGGATGTTGGCCAGGGGATCCAAGGCCCCACAAAAGGTAAGGGCTCCTTGCCCCTAAGTTGGGATACCTGCAGGAGGAGAGGCGATAAGACCCTGCTGCCGAAGACCTGACGTTAACATGGGAGGGATGTATTGAGACCGCACATGCAAGGGTACAGATGGCCTCTGGAATGCCAGAGAGTGTTCCCAAAGGCCACTAAACCAATAAAGCAAATACGGGTCTCCCTGAGTCAAGCAAGACTCCACCATCAGCACCAGCTACACTTCACCTGCCTGGAAATACTGTGCAGCAGAGGCAGCCATGTGCCTGTATATCCCAAATCTAATTGGCTGTTGGCTCTCTCCTTGGAGGAATAACCCATGGCTGATGCCACAAGCCTACATCCTCTACAGGTTAGGAGATGTCATAAGCCACAGTAAGACCCTGTTATATTTATCAGGGGGTAAAAATGTAATTCATGAATTAACATATCATCCAAACATATGTGTCTATGCCAAAGTAACCTACCATAACTATTAGTGCTGCTTAAATACCTATATATCTAATTGCTTGTGCTTCATTAGTAGGATCGAAAGGTTACTCCTGAACAAACTGTCAGCCCATGAAAGGAAACAGCCAGAATTGACCAGAATCCAAGTCAACAGCTCCAGAGAGAGAGGACAGTTTTACTTCTCATCCACCTGTGCCCCTTTTCTAAGCCTAGGGAACAATCTGCGGAAGAGGGGGCGTGGTAGAATGTAAAGGCTGCGATTGGGGTGAACGGTGAAACTACAGCGATGTAGTCTGGACACTCATTTGATCAACTTGATTGAACAAACAACCTGTCAACCTCCACTGAATGGTGGGACTGTGGGGGTTTGGGCACAACAGTCTATAGATTGGTTTTGCACGAAGGATGCTTATACTCATGGATTATCACTTATAGCTAAAAAATGAAAAAAAAAAACCTGAAAGATGCAGGACAGTTATGGCAGAATACATGATCTGGGGTGGGGGTGGGGGGGAAGGGAAAGGGAAATATGCCTGATCTGAATTGGAAAATGATGTATAAAATGCACAAACCATCAATAAAAATTAAATAAAAAATAAATAAATAAAAAATAAAAAAATAAAAAAAAAAATAAAGATGTGACTCTTAGTAGGTTAACCAGGCTCCAGTACGTGGATTCAACTGAAGGACATTTGGGAACACCAATCAGACTCTATAGACCTCATTATATCAAATTTGGGGGAGAGGGTAGTAAGAGGAGGTAGGAATGGGGGGTGGGGCCTAAATACTATCAAATTATATAAAAATCACAAAAATTTGGGCTGGAGAGATAGCCTATTGTTTAAGAGCACCAACTGCTCTTGAAGAGGAGCCGGGTTTGATCCCCAGCACCCACATGGCGGCTGAGAACCATCTGTAACTCCAATTCCAGGAGAACTCCAGTTCCAGGGGAATCCGAGACCCTCTTCTGACCTCTGTGGCGTTGCATGACATGGGTGCACAAACCTACATGCAGACAGTACATTCATACACATTCAAAAATAAATTTAAAAAAATTAAAAAAATATAATAAAAATAATAAAAATAAAAATCACAAAAATTCAATAACTTGTTTTTAATGTTTAGCTTTAAGGACTATATTTCCACTATAATATACAAATATTCCCATGTACTTAACTAGTTTTATAGGTCTAATAATCTACAATTATAAGTAGGGTGGATCTGAGGAACTGTTCAATGCTCCAATAATATATGTAGATTTTTAAATTAATTTTTAATTGAATTTTTTTCACATTTCATACAATATATTTTGATCGTATTTAGATCCTCTCCTGTATCTGCATCCCCCCTTGCTAACCCCTTACTAAATTTCTGTACTCTAATATATATATATATATATATATATATATATATATATATGTATAGAGTCAGGTTTGTGTCCCTAAACGCCCTCGAGTGAGAGTTCGCACACTAGAGCCTGGTTGGCCCACTAAGAGTCTCATCTTTAAATGAGATTGACTCCCCCCTTCCCAGCAGTCATCAGTTGCCTATCAGTAGTTCCTAAGGTTGGGTTGGGGATCTTGACCCACTTCCCTACATCTATGCTGGGATTTTGTCTGGCTTGAGCTTGCATGGGACTTGTTCATGCTGTCACCATTGCTGTGAGCTCACATGAGTAGCTGACCTAGAAAACTATTCCCTTATGCTTATCCATCTCCTCTGGCCCTTATAATCGTTCCACCCCCGACTTCCACAATGATCCCTGAGTCTTGGGAGGCAGGGGTTTGATATAGGTATCCTATTTAAGGATAAGGAGTTTGCAGCCTCTTATTCTCCTCACATTCGCCAGTTGCTGTCATCTGTGTTAATCACCATCTGCTATATAACAGTGCTTCTCTGATGAGAGTTGAAAGATGCATTAATCAAGGCAGATCTCAGAAAGCTTACATGCCGACTTTTAAGTGATCAATCTAAGAATGTAATTCCTATTTTAATGTGTTGGGTGTTTGGGGTTTCCATAGTGATTCTGTGATCCCAGTGGCACTCCGAAAGGTGCTAAAATCCTACACCACTTCAATGTTCTAATACCAGCTACACTCAAAACATCAGTAGTATTATTTCTGTTTATCTGAAAGCAACTATGTTGTCATAATGTAAATCTTTCAAGGGACTCTAGAATCCACCACTTATTTTCAGACTTTGTAATTACTGTATATGGGTAGAGAGTAAGTATTCCATATTTTAGAATAATATAAAATTAATGGAGGAGAATGTGAATTTCTAAGCATAAAAAAAAGACTGAGAGAAAGATGCAGCACATTTATGGCAGAATCCATAATCTGTGGTGGGGTGGGGGGAAGGGAAAAGGGAATATGCCTAAACAGAGTTGAAAAATGATGTCTAAAATACATAAAACATCAATAAAAGCCCCCCCCCCCAAATCAGCAGCTGCTCTATAGGGAGGTGCACTGGTCTATAAACACTTCATCATGGCTTTCTTCCCACCATGCTTTAAAGTCAGAGATTCATGGTGGCGCACGCCTTTAATCCCAGCACTCAGAGGCAGAGGCAGGCGGATCTCTGTGAGTTCAAGGCCAGCCTGGTCTACAGAGCAAGCTCCAGGCCAGCTGGGATTAAAGGGAGAACCTGTCTCAAAAAGACAAAAAAAAAAAAAGGAAATGTGATGAAAAAGATGACTTGTAGTAGATAGACTTGTAACATGTAAGTCTACTGACATGTCTATGAATCCAGTGTAACTGCAGATGAATGGAAATAATGGAGGTGTGTGGAAGAGAAGGGGAGGAGGCAGAGAGGCAGGCTGGGATTATGAAGTCATGGGATTATGGAGCATATCAAAAGTACTAGCATCCTAGCAACAACTACTGGCATCCTAGCAACTACCAGCATCCTAGCAACTGCAGGCAATATCCAGCTGTGGTTCTGTAGAGCAGTATTTGCTACCTGCCCACAGAAAGAGGAGGACCCGGGCTGGAGAGATGGCCTAGCGGTTAAGAGTGCCGACCGCTCTTACAGAGGACCCGGGTTCGATCCCCAGCACCCACATGGCGGCTGAGAACCATCTGAAGCTCCAATTCCAGGAGAACTCCAGTTCCAGGGGAATCCGAGACCCTCTTCTGAACTCCGCGGCGTTGCATGACACGGGTGCACAGACCTGCGTACAAACATATGTGGGCAATACACATACATAAAATAAAGAAAAATACTAAAAAAAAAAAAAAAAAAAAAAAAAAAGAAAGAGGAGGACCCAAACATTGTTGTTGGCCTCATGTGAATTCCTAGGTGGAAATTAGCTACAACATTCCCACTAACTAAGGCCAGCTCTAGGAGAAGAGAAGCCAAAAACATGGAACCACAGGCATCCTGTGGCTAAATGTAGGGGTTCTTAATGTCAGCAAGACATTTAGTTCTCAGAGCCTTGGAGAGCAACAACTTAACAGAAACTATCAAACAAATCACACATGTGTGATACTCTGGACTGGATACCTAAGACTCGCCCCATCGTTCTTCCTGCATTTCTGGTTTTTTTCTTTTGTTTTCTTGCTTGCTTATTTTTAATCTCCTAACCAATGAGTCAAAACTAAACAATTGATAAGAATTTTTGGCCGGAAAAAAATGAATATTAAAATCTCTTTGTTTCTTTCTATCCTACTGGAATACCTATTTCTTTTAACCCATGCCAATAATATCCTGTTAAAGTGGAAATATCAACCTCTGATCTTCATATATATGTGCACGCACATGCATAGTCACCATCACACACTCAACAAACATGTACACAATTATGTACCACACAGAGACACAGGCACAGACACATACACACACACACACACACACACACACACACACACACAGTAAAATTACTTGCTAGCCAATAGTTTCAACCTTTGTGAAGGTTACAAATAACATCAGAACACTGAAATGATATTTCTTGAACCCTGAATCTATGAGCTGTGAAATCAAGCCCAATGGGTGACTGTGAGCTTAGAGTTCTGCATGTGGTTGGCTAGGACCCAAAGGGAGGCCTGGCCTATATCTCCATGACAAGGAGAACTGTCCTACATGCTCAGGTCTTCTGAGTCTGCAAGCCCCAGTTCCTTCTGGTCCCGAACTGAAAATAGCTTAGAATAACAAAGCTTTTCTTTTAGTGCCACAAGTTTTAACTCCAGAAAGCCTCAGAAGCACACTGTGATTTAAACATAAAATGTCCCCTTAGGCTCATCTGGCTGAACATCTGGTCTCTAGACAGTGGTGCTACCTTGGAATTTTGCTGCACCTAAGGAGTTGGAGCCTTGCCGGAGGAAGGGATAAGATCTTGGGGCTTTAGAGCCCAGGCCCCTTCCTGTCTAAGTCCTCCTCCTCCTTCACTGAGATGCAGGGAGGAGCGGGGCCAGCTGCATGCTCGTCAGCTGCAGAGCCGCCTCTGCCATCCCTTCCCGTCCATGATGGACTGCATCCCCCAGAACTGTGAGCCACAATCCCCCTTTCAGTCGCTTCCCATCAGGTAGCTACTCACAGCACTATGAAAAGCGACTAACCCTGTCCGCAGGTAGGTGTGATGGTACTGGATCAACCCATAGCATTGCCTGTTGGTGTCTGAGTTTGCCAATCTGGCATGTGAAAACGCCAAGACGGTGTTAGCTCACACCGAGATATTAAAGGGGCCTCAAGAATCTCGATTCCTTTTGAAATTTAATTCTCACAAGGGAACAACTACAAAAGATGATTTCCGATCATCTGCCTGGTGCACACAGGCCATCGAGACCTCCGCCTAGGACCCCACTGCCGCACACAGGCCATCGAGACCTCTACTGGATGGCAGGACCCCACTGCCATCCATGCAGCTATTTGCTCAGACTCTGCGTCCTTCTGAGTCTAAGCTTGGCAATCATCCATTCGGACCTGGGCTCTGGCCCTCCTTTACTCTTGAACTTGGCATAAAGTCCTCCTCCACAGCGCAGCACAGACTGGCTGACTCCCCTTCCTGAAGCAGGCGTCCAGAGCAGGCTCTATCCCTGCTTGCTCTCCCAGGGCATCCCATCCTCCACCTCATTACATTAACCATTTCCTGAGAGGATTCTCTTACTCCCCTCCCACTACTCACTTGAGATGAACTTAGATACATTTGCCTTACACACACATTCTCAACACCTTAAGAATCAGCACTTTGTCTTATTAATCACTGGGTGGGCTCTCATAACTTAAAATATTTCTGAGCACAGATAATTTGTCAAAGGAATTACTCCATTTACATAAAGTTTGGTTGTTCTTTTTCTCTAAAATCATTGTACCTTTTAACTTGGATTTTTGCTTTTCCCAAACCAAGAATACCCAGAGTAACATAGGTTCTAGCCACTCTTCCTTCTAACATGCATTAAAACAAATGCAAAGCTATTAAAATTAAGAACAGTTAACTCACAAAATACACTATCGAAAATCACCTTGTGTACTATAATGCCTTGCACCATCTAATTGGGAAACTCTGCAATGAGTAATTGTTCTTCTCAGATGCCTCTCAGCATTCTGCTTGTCACAGAGGGGTAATCAGTCCCCACTGCAAACAAGAGTCTGGTCCATATTGTCCTTAACACCAAGACTGAAACCCTAATGTCAATGTCGCCTTCTTCCTTCAGACTAAAAACCTTTGTCTTGATTCCATTCCCTCTACCGTCTCTTAAATATAACTGATCCTTCACAAAGTAGAGAAATAACATAGAACATTTTGAATAATCAGAATCCTTAGATCTAGAGCTTTTTAAAATATATTGACTCTTAAAAACTTTAATAAATTATTTAATAATTTACCATTGGGATATGCTACAAATTCTGACACCCATACACCACACACATGTACACCATACTTATAAATGTACTGCCTGAATCCTTCTAATGAAAGAAAACCCTCCAGGGGTCAAGGACAAATCACATGATGTAAAAGAGAGTTGATGAAATAAGTCAGACTATTTTTTAAAAAATGGTGGGTTATATCTTTTTAAAGCATGTTCCTTCCCCCTCTGCAAAACTGTTTATGTGTAAGAAGTTTATTTCATAATTCTTCTACTGAAATTAAAACTATTCCCCTCTGCTGCTTTGACTCTGTAAGGAAGAATCTAACTTTTCATTGGTGTACCATCTTCAAAGCTCCAAGGTGACAGTCAAAATGAGAGCTATTTTTAGCACTTCTGGTCTTTTTATATGCTGGCCTGTGCAGTGGAGTGAAGATGCTGGACTTGAATGGAAAACCTCTTGCTAACAAAAGAACCCCCGCCCAGTCTCACTCCCACCCTCTGGAATCTGAGCGGCCGGCATGAGAGCCTTGGCCACTGCTGCAGAAAGGATGCAGTGATGCAGAGATGCAGTGATGCAGAGATGCAGTGAAGCAGAGATGCAGTGATGCAGAGATGCAGTGACTAATATTAGCGCATGGGGCAAGAAAGAAATGGCAAGAATCTGTGCACTGTTAAGATATCTCATCTTGATGCAAGCAATTTCAAAATGGGAAGGCAGAAATTATATTTTTGAAAAAGTAAGGTCAGCTGTCAAAAGAATACCAAACGTCTGGAAAAATGCAAACCAGTTAAAAGCCAAAAGGCAGGGAAGGAAAGATATACAAGGCCCAAGACAAAGGAAGGGCTGGAGAGATGGCTTGGTGGTTACAAGCACTGGCTGCTCTTACAGAGGACCCAGATTTGATTCCCAGCACCCACATGGTGGCTAACAACCGTCCATAACTCCAGTACCAGGGGATCCAACATCTTCTTCAGACCTTGTGATGGTTAATCCTGGGTGTCAACTTGACTGGACTAAGGAACAAATAAGAGAAAAGGATCTTCGGATTGGACCACCTCAACCCGGATGGCCCACCCCAAATGTGGGCGTTACCTTCTGCCGGCAGGCAGTATAAAGGGCCAAGGCAGAGGGAGCTGGTCCCTTTTTTCCTGTGGCTTGCCTCTCTCTCATTGGCGAGTTTGTCTTGCTGCTGTGATCAACCCTTCGAATCCCAGCATGTACTGAGACCGGCAGATATCCTGGAATCCATCGGACCTTCAGCACCAGATTGGGACTACTGAGACATCCAGCCTTGAGGACTGAGCAGTTCCCTGGATTCTCAGCCTCTCCAGTTCGGCACGGCTACTGTTGGACTACTTGAGCTCTGTCACATGAGCAAATCAATAAATTGTATATAGTTACATATTCATCCTATTGCTTCTGTTTCTTTAGAGAACCCTGACTAATACAGACCTCCTCAGGCACTGCACAACGCAGGTGCTCTTACATGCAAGCAATACACTCATAAATACAAAATAAAATAAAAAGAATAATTTAAAAAAAAACAAAGGACAACCAATAAAATAGAATTAAAATGAGGACATGAATTATGAATAAAATCATGCAAGAAAGCTGACATTGGACAGGATTAGAAAACTCTATCACAAGGTTAAAGAGAACCCAATCACATCTAATAACTACATATGTAAGGGGCTTGGGGAAATCCAAGTTTCAGGATGATAACACAATGCTCAACTGAGTAAGCTCATCCAGGTACTGACTTGACCTCATTTCTGTGATGTGTATGAGGATAAAGATGGCCAGCTCCCAGGATGCTTGCGGTGGCAGAGGGGGATCAACTGTGAACACCAGGCACTAGGTCTACTGAACGAATGCACAGCACTTTGCACAGTCCCTGGGCACTAGTGGATCTTGGCAGCTCACTATTTTGTGACTAACTGAATAATTTGTGTATTTCATAGGTGCAAAGCAATGTACCAGTTACCACTTGAGCTCAGTTCTTCACAGGCAATCTGGAACATCAGTTCTTAATAAGACTGGTCCACAGAGAGTCAGCATCGGCCTCACCTGGGAACATATGGCAAAGGCCTGTTTAGCAGCCTCCTTCATCTACAGACTATACACACAATAAAACTGTGTTGTAGGGTGATCACTTCCTGTTTCTAATCACTTTGTTTGAGAGGAGAACCCGAGGCTCTCCTGTCTTCCTGGGATCAGGTGCTCTGCCGTGAACAAGCAGGATTCATCCATGCAGGAGCTGTTGCAACCAGAATCAGAATGGAGGGATGGGGAAAGAAATGTCCATTCCTTTCCCTTCTCTCATACTCATATATTAATGTCTAAGGCCAGAAAGGTGTCCTTTTATGGGCTACCCATTTCAGGCCTGTGTGTGTGCGTGTGTGTGTGTGTGTGTGTGTGTCTGTGTGTCTGTGTGGTATATGTGCATTTATATGTGTGTGTGTTGCATATGCATTTAACAGGTACAAACACAGAGAATGAAGTGCATACAAATGAACATGCACACCTATGTTTTTGAATGCACGTTATTCTTGTAAGGTCAATGCTGCTGTTCTATTTCACAAATAAAAACTGAGATCTGAGGAGCCAGGCAGAATGTGTTGGTGACTATGGAAGTCAGGCAGGACAGCTGATTGCAAACCTCACACTCTTAATCATCACATGTCCTTTCTCTCTCTTTCACGAAGCTCATTTAAGAAGATCAGGAAGGCTAACAAACCTAGGCCAGGCCAGAGCCAATGGGTTCAGATTCGCCAGTTCGAGCCTGGCTCTCCTATGACCTTAGCAGAGGAAAGAGAAGGTAGATCCCACATTTTGCAAATGGTCCGCTATGGGAAGCCACAGAGAGCTGAAGCCAAATCTCTGGCCAGGGGAAGCAGTGGCAGTGCTCTGTGCGGAGCATCAAGCTCTTGGTTGGTGACCACAGTAGCGGCTGGTGCTTCTGTGTGCTTCTATGTTCCAGACACCTGTCTGACAATGCCACAGGTATCTCACTGAACCTTCGAAGCAGCATTTGAATTGTGCCATTGAATACTGTCCCTCAACTCTAATTTCTAGACAGCTGAGGCCCAGGGAGATCAAGCTATTCATTCTCCTAAGGACACACAGAAAACAAAAACTAGAACCAGGCTTTGCCCTTAGACAACCCAACTCCTCAGCCCAGAGCATCTCTGCAGTTAGCACAGGCCTGGGCTTCATGAGTCTCCCTGGCAGCTCTGAGCAAAGGAAGGCAGAATGCAGGGAGGCACAGAGGCATGTCACCATCACTCCAGCAGCACATGACAGTGGCTTGACTCAGGGCCTTAGTGACGTAAAAGAAAGAGAGGGTCCAATGGGAATCATCGTAAATAAAGTGAACTTGGTGAGTGTCCAGAGAGAAGTTCTATGAGGGTAGAACCACTGTTGTCCAGCATTGGGCCTGAGAGAGATGGAGGCTGGGGATGCAGAATTAGCCCAGCTGAAGGACACGTGGGGGGAGCGGGAGGCCAGGGCCGGGAGCAGTGAGTAGATATGGCCGTGGCAGACGCAGGGAGGCTGCCAGAGCCAAGGTGAGGGCCAGGCTGGAAGAAAGGACTGCATATCGTTCATACAGTGACAGCTCAGAAAGCAGCTGAAGAGGGAGGGAAGGGATGAGGGCTGGCAGGGACACAGGAGAATGGACATACAGCCATGCTCTGCAAACCAGGTGAGGAATGCTTCTAGAGAGATGGCACAGTGGGCAGGGTGAGAGCTAGAAAGAGCTCTGCGAACAGAAGAGGGCGCCACCTCCGACCTGGGAGAAGCAACTTGATGAGCAGATGCGATGTGAGTGGGAAGACAGAAAATCATCAGCTGGACAGGTGGAGGTGTGGCAGGAAGGACTAGAGGAGAAAGGAGAGGAAGAGAGGGCATCAGAAGCTAAGGGAGATGGGGAGGAACAGAAAGGGAGGGAAGGGAGGGAGGGAGAGGAGCTGAACACAGGGAAGAGGCAGGGACTCCTTGCTTTCCTAATGGTGGAAGGGGCCAGTTGTCAGGCAGAGAAGACCTGGGAATCTTGCAGACAGGAATTGGGAGAGATGCAGAAAGACATGTAACGTGGCAGAGAAGGAGAGGAACAAAACTGGAACCCAAGACCATGAAAGAGGACCTAAGTGAGAGTCCCTCAGGGGAAGGAGGCAGAAGCACTACCCACAGTGACCTGTAGCTGGAAGGAGGCAGAAGCACTACCCACAGTGACCTGTACCTGGAAGGAGGCAGAAGCACTACCCACAGTGACCTGTACCTGGAAGGAGGCAGAAGCACTACCCACAGTGACCTGTAGCTGGAAGGAGGCAGAAGCACTACCCACAGTGACCTGTAGCTGGAAGGAGGCAGAAGCACTACCCACAGTGACCTGTAGCTGGAAGGAGGCAGAAGCACTACCCACAGTGACCTGTAGCTGGAAGGAGGCAGAAGCACTACCCACAGTGACCTGTAGCTGGAAGGAGGCAGAAGCACTACCCACAGTGACCTGTAGCTGGAAGGAGGCAGAAGCACTACCCACAGTGACCTGTAGCTGGAAGGAGGCAGAAGCACTACCCACAGTGACCTGTAGCTGGAAGGAGGCAGAAGCACTACCCACAGTGACCTGTAGCTGGAAGGAGGCAGAAGCACTACCCACAGTGACCTGTAGCTGGAAGGAGGCAGAAGCACTACCCACAGTGACCTGTAGCTGGAAGGAGGCAGAAGCACTACCCACAGTGACCTGTAGCTGGAAGGAGGCAGAAGCACTACCCACAGTGACCTGTAGCTGGAAGGAGGCAGAAGCACTACCCACAGTGACCTGTACCTGGAAGGAGGCAGAAGCACTACCCACAGTGACCTGTACCTGGAAGGAGGCAGAAGCACTACCCACAGTGACCTGTACCTGGAAGGAGGCAGAAGCACTACCCACAGTGACCTGTAGCTGGAAGGAGGCAGAAGCACTACCCACAGTGACCTGTAGCTGGAAGGAGGCAGAAGCACTACCCACAGTGACCTGTAGCTGGAAGGAGGCAGAAGCACTACCCACAGTGACCTGTACCTGGAAGGAGGCAGAAGCACTACCCACAGTGACCTGTAGCTGGAAGGAGGCAGAAGCCCTACCCACAGTGACCTGTAGCTGGAAGGAGGCAGAAACACTACCCACAGTGACCAGTATCTGGAAGGAGGCAGAAGCACTACCCACAGTGACCTGTAGCCGCAAGGAGGCAGAAGCACTACCCACAGTGACCTGTAGCTGGAAGCCACTCCAACGTCCATAGGGACAGGAATGGATGAAGTATGTGTCCACACAGGTGAAAACTACTCAGGTATTATGAGAAATGCAGTACCTGTGCATCCCACATCATGGATGAGCCTTGGAAATGTGGCACTCAGTGGCAAAAGCCACTCATAAGCATGCTCCATCATGAAACTGAACTTACATGAAATCCCCAGAGCAGGCAAATCTGTAGAGGTAGAAAGTTGCCCAGGGATGGTGAGGGGTCAGAGGGGATAGGTCAGGAAAATAACAGAATCAGGAGATGCTAGGTAAGGAGTAGAAGGGTCATGTTTTTATTCTTTTTATGTGTATGTGTGTATTGCCTACATGTATGTAAGTGCACCTGTGTCATGCAATGCCCATGGAGACCAGAAGAGGGCGTTGGACCTTGGGAACTGGAGTTAAGGATGGTTGTTAGCCACCATGTGTGTGCGTGTGTGTGTGTTGAGAACTGAACCCAGGTCTCTCCAAGAGCAGGCAGTGCTCTTAACTGCTGAGCCACCTCTCCAGCCCTAGAATCTTTCTTTTGAAGTGATGAAATGTTCTAAAATTAACTGTAGTGGCACACAACACAACTTTGAACATACTAAAAAAACTGAACATATATTTCAATGGCATATTGATTATATCTATATGGAGCTGTTATTTTAAAAACCTTGACATCATCTAAAACTTGTTGTTACCACTCATGTTTACTGTCTAACTTTCCAGGAAGCATAATCAGCTCTACCTCAAATCCATCCCTGTCAAAGCTTTCCCCTCTTCTATTGGCAGGAGGCCTGCTGTCCTGACCTACCCCCTGGATGTGAGACAGTCCCCTTCCTATCTTCCTAGCATGCCTTTCTGTGCTTATTCTTCCACCAGTGGCAGAGAGATGCTTTCAAGAGGGATATCATGTGACCTACGGCAGTTGGCCCCAAGAGGCTCATCATCCTTAAGATAAGATCCTTATTCTTCCCTGTGGCCTGGCCCATCTTTTGTCTGATTGCACATCTCATCCCTGGCTCTCCTACACTCTGTGTTCCAGCTCTGCAAACATTCCAGGCACATTCCTGCCTTGAGACCTTTCCTGTAATTTTGGTCCATTCAGGTTGTTAGAACACAATACTTTATGCTGGAGAGCTGATAAACATAACCAGTGTAGTATGGATAGACCAAGAAGCTGGAACATCCAAGCTCGAGGAAGGAAGCACTACCCACAGTGACCTGTAGCTGGAAGGAGGCAGAAGCACTACCCACAGTGACCTGTAACTGGAAGGAGGCAGAAGCACTACCCACAGTGACCTGTAGCTGGAAGGAGGCAGAAGCACTACCCACAGTGACCTGTAACTGGAAGGAGGCAGAAGCACTACCCACAGTGACCTGTAGCTGGAAGGAGGCAGAAGCACTACCCACAGTGACCTGTAGGGGGGGGGGATCTGAGGGGGAGCAGACATATAAAAAAGGCAAGGCTGGCAGAGCCGAGAGCAGCCAGAACAACAAGCCATGAACATCACCTCAGGCCGGTGCGTCAAATGCCTGCCGCCAGGGCCCTGCCCGGAGGGCCGCCTGGGTTCCCGAGTAATGACTATGACCGGGGAGAAGGTACGGAAATAAATCCTTTGCCTCGCCCAAGTTGGTTTGGCAGTGTGGGTCACAGACAATGGAAGACAAACTACAACAAGGACATAGCCCCATTCACTAGTGTTTCTTGGAACCAATCACCTCCCTGGTTTACCTTCTAATACCATCTTCTTGGAGAGTCCATTTCAACACACAAGCTTTGCAGGACACAGACATTCAGCATATGGGCCTGGCATTTACTGACATTCACAGTATTCACGAGCTCATTTCATTGAGGTCTCTTCACAATTATTAAACTTTCCGAAGGCCCTGCTGTTATCACCCGACCCCATCCCTATCTCTTTGAAGATCATGGCTTGGTCGTTTTG